>JALMGA010000017.1:8707500-9222500 GCA_023333525.1 Aspidoscelis tigris stejnegeri | reverse complement strand
CTCTCCATAGGATATGTGCTTGGATAGAACTGCAAGTCCGATAGCCTTGGCTGGACAGAGAGCGACCATCCATTTTTATTTTCTCTTTTTGAGCCGCCAGCCACAGAAACTGCACCCCTGCTTTTGCCTAAAATGAAAACCTTTCATTGCTAAGGAAGGTCTTTGTTAGACAACTCTATGATCAAAGGTGAGCTTGCTTCAAATCGGCTGTGCTTTCAGCATAAACCCAAAGAACAAATCCTGCTCCAATCACCCTTCATACATTTCTCTGAACAACTGCTATTAATTCTCACATACTTCCACCTTCATCAACAAAAGTGAATGCCTGGGTTAGAAACAGTATGGTTCCTGAGTATATGTTGCAGTATTTGATTATCCTAATGTTAATCATAGGGGTCATCAATTTATGGAATCTGCTGCCGGAAGAGGTGGTAACAGCTACCAGCCTAGATGGCTTTAAGGAAGGTTTAGACAAATTCATGGCCGACAGATGTATCAATAACTACTAGACTGGATGCCTAAGTACATCTTTCAGGCTAGAGGGACAAGCGGGATGCTTCTAAGGCCATTTGCTGGGATTCGAGAGCAGGAGAAGGTTTGCCCTTGTCTCTGCTTGAGATGCTCAAGGGCAATTGTTGGGCCACTGTGTGTGACAGGATGCTGTACTGGATGGGCTGTGGCCTGATCCAGCAGGGCTCCTCTTATGTTCTTATGTCCTCCAGGCAAATTTGAGTCTGAAAATTGGATATTTACCCCATCTCAAAGTCTCAGAAAAGTGGCTTCAACTTTCAGAATTTCATAGCTCTGAAAGCATCTCTACAGAAGGAAAGAAGTGAGGAGTCCCTGCAAAGTGACCAATAAGTGGTGACCACCTATACTTAGGATAGTGTTGCCTGACTTGAATGTGAATGTAGGCTGCAGTGTGGCAAAATAAAGTAGGCTGTCAATTCCATATTAGACAACTGTAAGGCAATTTTGTGCACATCTGAGAGTGAGAGACACTGCTCAGCCATATTCTGAGCTCACCAAAACCTGGCCATATGTCCTGGCCCTCCTGCTGGATCCTCTGTTCCCTTGGCAACTGCCCTAGCTATCTATTTCTTCACACCACTATGGCCTCGGTCTTGGGCAGAAAACCTGTGGGAACCAGATTTGCCAGCAGACTGAGGGCTTCAAATGGAGACACCAACCAGGTGTTAACAACAGTGAAAACTTTTCCAATTTCTACCTCCCCACCCTGGCCCCCATAGCTGAAAGTAGCACATTATTTTTTATTATTTTATTTTTATTTCTTTTCATTTTTAGACCACACTTCACCTAGGCCCCAGGTTGCTTTACAAAATGTACAGCCAACATAAACCTAAGAAAGCAGTGACTAAAACAGGGAAAAAAGAAAAGAATTTACAATGAAATCCATTAAATACAATAAATTTACAATGGGAAAATGGGCAGAAAAGGATGTGCATGAATATTTGTGCCGAATTTCGACATTTGAATCCGAATAGAATGCCCTGAAATTCGAGTTTAAACATTCAAATTGAATTTTGAATTTCAGATCTATTCATTCAATTTATCTGGACCTTTGTACATGTATAGGCTTGTACACAATGCGTACTCGTAGATCCACACCTTTCCCACATCTGTACACATTTGTATGGATCTCTACTGGATGAAAATGGGTTGCATACGGGATAACTATGGGATGTCTATGGACGTGTACAGATGCATACAGATGTGTACAGATGTTGCGAAGATGCATACGGGCATCTACGAATGTTGTCAACATTCATAAGTGCAAATTCGAATAAAAATTTCAAATGAATAGATTTGAATTTGCTTAATTCGAATCAAATCTTGTTAAATTTGAATTTTAAAAATTCAAATCAAATTGAATTTTCGACTATTCAAATTGACTCAAATAGAATGTCAAGAAAACATTCTTGCACATCCCTAGTCTGAGCTGGCAGAGGGCACGCAAACTGGCATTTGCCAAGACCTCTGGTCCGCCAGATTGAAGGTTTGTGATTATTTCACCCTTCTTGTAAAACTGACCAACGGAGATAGGAGTGCAGTCGGCTTACCGAAGGATTTCCTTCCGTGTGAAGAAAGTGCAATCCTGCAAATGAAAGAAAAAGATAACCAGCATGAGATCCTTGGCCGGAAGACTCCAGGCAGAGAAGTTGCTAGACTTTGTGAAAATCCATCAGTCTGAAGACAGAGACGATTTAAGTGAAAAATAAAACTGAAAATATTAGATTTATTCTGGTGGCAGCAGGTGTATCCATAGCTCACAAATGGAAAGAGACAGACCTTCCATCATTGACAATTGGTGGTTCTCTGAATTACAGTACTAGAAATTGCCTTAATGGAAAAGCTCAGAGAAAATAAATATACAATATAAAGAGCTACAGGAACATTATGTCACTCAGCTCAGCTTGGCAAGCTTGTTTTGCTTTTTGTAATATGAAATCAATCACATTGAACGGAGAGATTTGACTCTGAACTAGAGCAGGAAGTTCAAATGTTTGTGTTTCTACATTTCTGTACATAAATGCAATTAATAGCAAAAACAACAACAACAGTGAGCACAGGTCCATTTCACACAAAGAAGAAGAGTTGGCTTTTCTACTCTGCTTTTCTCACCCATTTAAGGGGACTCAAAGCGGCTGACAAAGCTTCTATTCTTCTCCCCACAACAGAACACACTATGAGATAGGTGGGGCTGTGAGAGCTCAGAAGAGGGCTGTGACTAGCCCAAGGTCACCCAGCTGGCTTCATGGAGGAAGGCGGAATCGAATCCGGTATTCCCCGGTAAGAGTCTGGCTCCCTAACCACTAGACCAAATTGGCTCACATATGCATCTGTACACATACAAATGTCTGAATAATTCATACAAATAAATCAAAAATTTGTTCGAATGTTAAATTCGAATTTAGAGACATTTGATTTGAATTTGAATGCCCGAATTCAATTGGATTTTGAATGTTTCGAATATCCATGCACATTCCTAGCTTGAGACTTGTAAAAATCAGGATTCAGGAAGGTCTAATACAGTGATGGCTAACCTTCTGAGCTCGGTGTGTCAAAATTCGCAAGAAAACCTAGCTTAACTCGGCTGCTGTGTCACATCCAAAAGTATCCATAATTTTGTGATGTTTGTAGCTCTAGTAAAAAAGTTATATTTTTGATATGTATTTTATTAAAAGCAAAAACAAATAATTCTTTACATTTGCTAAATCTTCAACTGAAAGCTGGTATTTCGTACACATCAAGAACAAGTAAGCACTACACGCCCAGGTGCCAGGGTGACCATGTGTGTCACCCAGAAGGGCTTGGCGTGTCACCTGTGACACGCGTGTCATAGGTTGGCCATCACTGGTCTAATAGAAGGAGGAGGGGGGGAGGGGGAGAAGGAGGAGAAGAAGAGTTGGCTTTTCTACCCCAGTTTTCTCACCCATTTATGGGGACTCAAAGCGGCTGACAAAGCTTTTCTATTCTCTCCGCATATGAGGAAAGTCCACATATAACACGGATTGGGCTAAAAAGGTGTGAATGGTGTGGTCCGAAGACAGACTGAAGGAGGATTAAGGTGAAGGTGTGACCACAGCCAAGGACACGTCCTGCTTTGTCTCCACTTCTCCTGGGTAAATCTCCATCAAATCACACAGCCTCAGAGTTAATGACCCATCACAACCCTTGGAGCACCTGGCTAGCCATTGGGGTTAAGACTTATGGATGTCCCTACCTGTTCTGTCTACTTCCTATGGGTGTGGGCAGCATTCTGCAGGGAGCATGACTCTTGTGGGGCAGGCATAATGGAAATTCTTAGTCAGATCGATAACAGGAAGATATACAGCATTTAGAAAACTAATTCCTTTTTTCCCCCCTTTTGGACACCTGCTAAAATCTATAGTCTTGGTAGCCACCGTTAAGGGCTCCAAAATCGAAACAGGAATGTTTCCAAGCTCTTGCCTGATGTTGGTTCTAATCCAACATCAGCCATTAACCATTAATCATTACGCAGCCACTCCTGTGAGAAAAGATCAAATGACACACTGACTTTGCACAAAAGCATCACTTTGGATTCCTGAGGGGCAACGAGCTGAGCAGCGTAATGCAGTCTCTGTTTGCACATCTTTTCCACCCAGATATTACTAGGCTGAGATGCTTGCGAATATGCATCGCATCATTGCCTTCTTTGTCAGTTGTATGAACTCTTTCTCAGCTGCGCCCCCAAGAGCTGTTTGCATCAACACAGAAATAAAATTGAACGGGGCTTTCAAAATTCTGTAGGAAGAGAAAAACTCCCCAGCGCTGGGCACGGGAGGGCTGCTCAAAGAGCCAGGATCACAATGGGGCGTCTCACCCTTGAAGGGGACTCAAAGCAGCTGACAAACTTTCTGTTCTTCTCCCCACGGCAGATACCCTGTGAGAGTTCAGAAAGACTGCTGTGACCAGCCCAAGGCCGCCCAGCTGGCTTCGTGAAGGAGGGCAGAATCAAACCAGGTGATCACCAGGTAAGAGTCCAGTAATCTAACCACAAGACCAAACTGGCCCACACAAGACCACAGTGCTTACAGAAGCGGAAGCCATGCATCCAAGGGACTGAGTAAAGAGGTGCATTTTAACCAGGCACCAAAAGATATACAATGTTACCCCTGACGCATCTCCAGAGGGAAAGTGTTCCCTGGTCTGGGGGCCACAACAGAAAAGGTCCTGTTATATCATAGATCTGAAAGCGGCACGACTACACAAAGAAGTTGCACATCATTTGCCTTAAAATTTCAATCAACCCATTTTATAACAGGGGAGAGAGAGGGAGAGACTGAGAAAGGGAAGGTCCACCTATTTTTAATTTTCTAAAGTTGTAAAATATGGGGCCAGGTCGGTCTTGTGGTTAGAATGCCAGTTTCTTATGTGGGAGTCACGGGGTTTGATTCCGCACTCCTCCACAAAACCAACAGGGTGGCCTTGGGCTAGTCACAGCTCTCATTCTGAGCTCTCACAGCCCCACCCACCTCACAGAATGTCTGTTTTGGGGAGAAGAATGGAAGGTTTGCCAGCTGCATTGAGTCCCCTTAAATAGGTGAGAAAAGCGGGGTATAAAAACCAACTCTCCTTCTTCCATGAAGCCAGTTGGATGGCGTTGGGCTAGCCACAGCTCTCTTTCTGAGCTCTCACAGCTGCACCTACCTCATAGGGTGTCTACTGTGGGGAGAAGAACAGAAGGTTTGTCAGCCGCTTTGAGTCCCCTTAAATTAGTGAGAAGAGCAAGATGGAAAAGCCCACTCTTCTTCTTCTTCTGAACTCCTACATCAGGCCAAGGCAGTTCTAGGTTTCTCAGCCAGTCGGCCACCTTGGCTGGCTCAAGGAGGCAACTGACCAGTCCAAAATGTGCTCATCAGACACCAATCCTCCTCTTCAAAAGGTCGAACTGCTGGGCCTCATTGGTGTGCCCTGGTTTGGGTTTCAAGGGCCTCTATCTTGCCGCCTTGATCATGAATTATTAAGCCCGCTCGCTTCTCCACCTACAAAGTGACAGGAGAGGGAGCCCCCTCTCTTTGGATGGATTGTGTGGCCGAATAGGGTTACAGGGACACCGTGGGAGGGAGGGGGGCCCAGGAGCCAGTGTGCCCAACTTCACCTTGCCTGAAACCGCGTGGGAGGAAACAGCAGACTGGGAGGCTCAGTGTGCCCCCGTTTCCCGGATGTGCAAAGCAGCACCCCACTTTTTTAAGGGTTTGCAAAGTGACAAGAAGTGGGTTAGCTCACACGGAAGCAATCCAGCATGTAACTCTATCAGATAACTGGACAAGCAGCCAAGGCGGTTACTTAACAAGAAAGCATTCTGCAAGGCGGAAAAGGAACAGGGTGATCAGAACTTCCAAGTCTGCAAAGCACTGGGCTCATTCAGGAGGATGGGGAGGGGAACGGAAACAGGTTACCTAGCTTAACAACAGTTTGTTCCCAGCAGCTGTAAATGGGACACTTTTAGGACCAAGGCGATATCCTGATTTCAGTAGCGGGGGTGGTGGGGGTGGGGGTGTTCACATAACTGCTTTAATAGGTGGTTTCGGTTTGAAAAGGTGAGGAATACAGCTATGTAAATAAACAAGCAAGGCCATTTGCAAGGACTCAAGAGCAAGAGAAGCTTTTGCTCGAGATATGCAAGGTGAGATGTTGGACTGGATGGGCTGTGGCCTGATCCAGGAGGGCTCCTCTTGTGTTCGTATCTAGAATGGATGCCTAGGTCCTGCCTCCAGACTGGAGACACAGGCAGGACCCCTCTAAAGGCCACGTGCAGGAAGTCAAGAGCACATGAAGGCTTTGGCCTTGTTTTCTTCTCAAGATGCCCAGGAGCAATTGGTGGGCTACTGTGTGAGATGGGATGCTGTGCTAGATGGACTGAGGCCTGATCCAGCAGGCTCCTCTTACGTTCTCATAGACAAATTCATGGCGGTCAGATGCATCCATGGCTACTAGATTGGATGCCTAGATACCTCCTCCAGGCTGGAATGACAGGCAGAGGTATTCTACCCTTCCCCCTTAGAACAACTGGTTAATGCCTGTGGATTTAATATTCACAATCAGCTCTGTGGAACCAGATTCTGGGACCTTTGGATAAAGGGTGGACTAAAAGTGCAGATAGGGTGTCCTGGTAGATCATCAACTGAACATGAGTCAACAGTGCGAGGCAGCTGCAAAAAAGGCAAACGCAATCCTGGGGTGTATTAGGAGAAGCATAGAGACCAGATCACGTGAAGTTATTATCCCCCTCTACTCTACCTTGGTCAGACCTCATCTGGAGTACTGTGTCCAGTTCTGGTCACCCCAGTTTAAAAAAGACACTGACAAGCTGGAGCAGGTTCAAAGGAGAGCTACCAAGATGGTGAACGGTCTGCAAACCATGTCCTATGAGGAACGGCTTAAGGAACTAGGAATGTTTAGTCTAACAAAAAGAAGACTGAGAGGAGACATGATAGCTGTCTACAAATACCTCAAGGGTTGTCACAAGGCAGAGGGATCAGCCCTGTTCTCACTCTCTCAAGGAAGGACTAGAAACAATGGGGTGAAACTGCAGGGGAAAAGATTTAGTTTAGATGTTAGGAAAAAATTTCTAACAGTAAGAGTGATCAACCAGTGGAACAGGCTGCCACGGGAGGTGGTTGGTTCCCCTTCGATGGAGGTCTTCAAGCAGAGACTGGACAGCCATCTGTCTGAGATGGTTTAGGAGATCCTGCCTTGAGCAGGGGGTTGGACTCGATGACCCAGGAGGTCCCCTCCAACTCTACCATTCTATGATTCTATGATTCTATGTAGATAGACAGACAGACGGTAGAAGGTGGTAGAAGGTAGAAGGTAGAAGATAGAAGATAAGAGGATAGAGGGTAGGTAGGTAGGTAGGTAGGTAGGTAGATATAGATGAGAGGGAGGGAGGAATGGATCAATCGATCGATCGATCAATGGGTGGGTGGATTGGCGGGTGGATGATAGAGGTCCTTTGAGACCAGATCTGCTTTCCTCCTTTCCCTTCGTGTTGCTTGGCAGATTACAGCTCAGCATCCAGGGCTTAAGTGTGTTTGAGGTCAAGGCAGCCGTGCTGTTCTCCGTGTTTTAATAATGTTTGGTTTTAAATGTTGTTACCCATCCAGAGACCTCCAGGTATAGCGTGGGATAAAAATGTAGGGAGGGAGGGAGGGAGAGAGAGAAAGAGAGAGAGAGATGAGGGATGGAGAGATGGAGGGAGAGATAGACAGACAGATAAGGTGCAAGAGGCCATTTACAAACCACCAGAGTGAATGCTAAACCTAAGGCTGAGGGAGTGGTTGTTACTTAGAATGTACTTTGCCCTTTAAAAAAAACCCAGAACCTTGGCTCATTCTTCCTGGCAGGCAGCTTTACTCCTTATTTTCATTTCTGCAGCAGCTGGCACTCTGGCAATTGAATTCCAATTTAATTAAAATGTTTTCTGGCGTGGAGAAATACAGAAATGAATCATCCAACTCTGATCTAAGTGATAACAAGAAATTTGCACCAGGACGAAGAAAGCCTGAATGAATCCAGCAGACTTTGTTCCTCCAGGAGGAAAGAAGGGGAAACCAATGTTAAATTCCCAGCACATCACAAGATAACCACCTTACATGTTCACATGCACACACATACACACAAACAGTACCCTGAAGCACCTTCTTTCTTCTATTCTTGGGTGGAGGAAAACTCCTATTCCCCATCAGATATGAAAAAGATCAATGTGTCATCTGGCTATTTTGAAGCAGAATATTAAATAAAAGATTCTCTCACGAGCCCAGAGGTAGAGATTGCATTTTTAAAACTATATTCATTCTCCTTCACCCATTTTGCCAGGTGAGGGAAATGGGATTTCTTGGAGGCACCTTATAATTTTTGTCCCTAAGCCTCCGAAAAGAGAGACACATCTTCTTTCATTATGCAAAGTATTATGTGTCACAATGGCCCCATACAGTGCTGACTTCTCAAGATCTCAACAGTTCCCATGACAAGAAGAAACCCAGAAAAGCAGAAAAAATATGAGGGCTGTAAACTAGAATTTCATGACAGGTGATCGATAGAGTGTCCAGACTGAGCCAAACACAAGAAACAAGACACCATGCTGCTGATATAAAGCAAATGCAGGAAGAAGAAGAGTTGGCTTTTCTACCCCGCTTTTCTCACCCATTTAAGGGGACTCAAGGCAGCTGACAAAGCTTCTGTTCTTCTCCCCACAACAGGCACCCTATGAGGTGGGTGGGGCTGTGAGAGCTCAGAAGAGAGCTGTGACTAGCCCAAGGTCACCCAGCTGGCTTTGTGAAGGAGGGTGGAATCAAACCCGGTATTCCCAGATAAGGGTCCAGCTCCTTAACCACTAGACCAAACTGGCTCATACCTTCTTTTATACTGTGTTTCCACCCAAACACGCTGGCAAGGGCCCAGCTTAGCCAGATGCTGGTAAGATGCCAACATAATTAGACCTTCCTGTAAATTCCCAAGGTAATGATTTCCTTTACCCCCGGAGTGCTAAACTGGAATATTCAGGACCATGGACAGCTGAATATTCTGATTTTGCTCAAAATCTTCTGGCGCTCCAACAAGTTCAAGAGTTCTTTGACAGTATAGAAAAGGTGGATAGAGAAAAAAAATAATTTCTCTGTCACACAGCACTAGAACCAGAGGGCACTCTGTGAAGCTGATGGGTAGGAGAGTCAGGTCAGACAAGAGGAAGGATTCCTTCACCCAGACGGTCATTGGTCTATGGAATTTGCTGACAGAAGAGGTGGTGACAGCAACCAGCCTTGATGGCTCTAAGGAAGGGTTAGATATGAACACATACATATCCAATACATTTCTCATAACATAGCCACTCTGAAAGCGTCAAATCCATCCTGAATCCACTTTATTATATCCACTCTCAATCCATGTCGAATGCACTTTGGCTCCATTGCAGATGTGACTGGTTCCAAAGCATTTGTACAACTACAAATGCCAATGTACTAATGTCATAACATTCAATTAATATATGAATGTTCAAATGCGTATGAATATCGAATTTTAATGAATTTTCATGCACATCCCTAGCCCCTATTCTGGAATATAATCCAGAATAAGGCCCAGTGCAAAATTAGTCCAATACTTTGATATAAATGTAAATCGATTAGCCTCATTGTTATTGTCTTTCATGTCCTCTCCAGCTGAGTATTTGCTAGGAATGTGCACAAATTGTCTTTTTTCATTCGAATTCGAGTGAAATCGAATGTCAAAACATTTTATTCAATTCAAATATTTAGAATCCGAATGCAACAGACACCAATTCAAATCCAATACATTTGAATCTATTAAGAATGTTGGATTCAAATGTGAAGATATTAATGCCCATAACATTCGTATTTAAAGATAAGAATGTCGACAACATTCGTGTTATACGTATCTGTACACATTTTGTACGCATCCCATTTTATCCCGTATGCATCCCATTTTCGTTCTGTATTAAAAGTGCAAATGTGTACAGATACGTATGATATTTCAATCGAATGTTTTGGAACATTCAAAATTCATTTGAATGTTTAAATTCGAATGTGAAGACATTCTATTTGAATTCAAATGTCCACATTTGATCAAATTTGATCGAACTTCAAATGTTTAGAATATTTGTGCACATCCCTAGTATCTGCACACATTTACTTGGAGCAAAAATAAGTATGGTGGTGTTTGCTAGGACATGAGCTAAGTCTCCCCCTGCTGCTTTTCTGCAAGCAGATATCAGAAAACTCCACATGCTCTGAGATTAATCCTTTGTAACTCAGGGAAGCCAGAAGCATTATCTCATGTCCTTTTCTATTGTACAGGCATTAGTCAATGCTTGATTGAGCCAATTATGGAGAGGTTTATGGGTCACGCAGATGATGCCAGCTTCCATTATTGGTTCACTGATCAAGACCCTAATATTACTTAGGAGGCAGTGAAATTTTGTTATGCTGCTACTCAATCCTGGAAGAGAAATTCTGATCATATTTACGTCATGTTTATACGACACTTGTCTTATTTTGATATCTTGCTTTTGGTTTTACTTTGTTGGTCCATTTTTTAAAACCAGTTTCAATGTATGCTTGGTCAAAGACAGTAATAAAATGTCATTTGAAATTTAATGATATGTCTCAGCCACTCTTATCTATCTGTCCCTGCCATGGGCATATCACGGGCTCACAAACGATAGCACCAGCAGTGGTCAGCTCTTGAAGGCACACCCTGAAATACTAGATGAGATCATCAGATTTCTCTGAAGTCTGAAATGCAAAATGAGACTCCCCTTTGGCTTCTTCAGACATGATCTACATTCCACATTGGGTCAGAGGCACTGTTGGGCAAAATAATATTTTGGGTGTTTTGTAAGACACTTGAAATGGCTTTGCTCCTCAACTTGGGGACCAGAGTTTGCTAGCTGGAAAACCCAGGGACTTCTTCTGCCACTAGTCATTCTAAAGCATAAATAATCCCAACATACCCAAAACCTGAGTTGCTACTACATCATATCACATCAAGGTTTAATACTGATTGGTCACGTAACTTGAATCCACATGTGGCAGTGGCACATCTGGGATGGATGTCTAGGTATCCCTTCCAACTCTATGATTCTATGGTTTAGAAAATCCTGCATTGAGCCAAGGGTTGGACTCAATGGCCCAAGAGGTCCCTTCCAACTCTATGATTGTATTATTCTATGTATTTCCTGCAGGTTGCAGAGACCTGCAGGGATTCGGACATCTGCAGTGATTTGAGAGCAAACGAAGGTCTTGCTTTTGTCTTCTGCTTCAGAATGCCCAGAAGCCATTAGTGGGCCACTGTGAGACGGGATGGTGGAACAGATGGACTGTGGCCTGATCCAGCATGGCTCTTCTTATGCTTTTATCAAGGATGGATGCCCAGATACCACCTTCAGGCTGGAAAGACAGGCAGGATGCCTCTAAAGGCCATTTGAAGGGATTCAAGAAAAGATGAAGGTTTTGCACTTGTCTTCTGCTTGAGATGCCCGGAAGCAGTCGGTAGTCTGCTATGTGAGACAGGATGTTTGGCTAGATGGACTGCGGTTTGATCCAGAGGGTTTCTCTTATGTTCTTACCTCTTGATACCAGCTGCTATTTATTTAATAATGAAATTCACGTTGAGATTCCTTAGTTTTTCATTGCTGTACCAAAAAGGGGACATTTCAGCAGGTGTTCCTACTACAGTCAAAATTCCTCCTCTGAACCAGCATTAAACTATGCAAAAATGGGATGAATTTCATATAGGAAACCTCCAATAGTATGAGCATAGGAGAAATCCTTTGTATGGGCAAAATAATCATCTTTGAATTTTGCCTCCCTGGTAAATATGATTTACTTCATCATATAATCCACTAATGATTGAGAAATCGCATATCCAAGAATCCACACACATAACCAACCCTCAGTTTCAAAGCTTCTCAAAGCTTCCTTTCCTTTCCTTTCCAACCTGCCGTGAGCCACCTGACTGTCTGTCTGGCAACTGTCCTAGAAACCTTGTAAATGACATGAATCTTTTCAGCACCAAAGCACCTTTTCAGCTCAAGGCCTGCATTTGCTCTTGGACAACTTTCCAGAGCCGTCAGGCCAAAGGTGTCAGCTCAGTTGGCACAGAATGCTGGGACTGGAATGCTGAAAGCAGAAACGCCAAGAGGGGGATGCTGAAAAAGGAATGCTGCATGGCACCATTTGTACATTGCCCCAAGTGACTTTGTGCAACAGTGATAATAAAAATACCTTGCATGAATAACAGGTGCATTACAATTAACTTTCCAAGAAGGAGAAGAAGAGTTGGCTTTTCTACCCTGCTTTTCTCACCCATTTAAGGGGACTCAAAGTGGCTGACAAACCTTCTGTTCTTCTCCCCACCACAGACACCCTGTGAGGTAGCTGGGTCTGTGAGAGCTCAGAAGAGAGCTGTGACTAGCCCAAGGTCACCCAGCTGGGTTCATGGGGGAGGGCAGAATCATACCCAGTATTCCCAGATAAGAGTCAAGCTCCCTAACCACTAGACCAAAGCAACTCTCTCCATGAAATTTCTTTTGAAGTCACCATTTTATACCTCTTTAAATGGTAGAGATCTCACCTGGTAACCTAAAGGGACATTTAGGTGCCCTTGACTTCATTCCTCAACAGGGAGACTATCAAGCACGTACTGCTTGTATGTGGCGTTTACACAGGAGCCTGTTAAGAGCTGCTCTGACCTACATAAGTACATAAGAGCAGCCCTGCTGGATCAGGTCACAGCCCTCTGTTTTCCAAGCAGTTTCACCGCTACTGACATATGGGTGCTTCTTCCAAGCAAGAGCAGGGATTGACTCACTCAGCCGTGGAAGCAAACTGGGTTACCTTAGGTCATTTTCGCACCTCTCAGCCTGACCTGCCTCACACGACTGGAGAATAAAAGGGAGGGAACTCTTCAGAAGAAAAGCAGGATAAAAATGTATCCTTTATTATTTCTGGGTTACAATTACAGACTAGAGGATAACCCAGGCATTATAAAGCAGAACACTGACAGACAGGAGGGAGAGAAGGGGAAGGAAGGGAGGAAGGAAGGCAGGGAGGAAGAGAGGGAGAGAGAGAAAGAGAGAGAAAGAGAGAGAGAAAGAGAAAGAAAGAAAGAGATAGTAGTAAATATGGCAATGCAACATCACAAACTAACCTTAGTTACCAAAATATTGCAAGCTCTGAAAACTAAACAAAAACGTTCCCCAACTTGCTAGGAAATAGAGGAAATTTAATTTCATGGGCATGTGGAACAATATTTGGCAGAGTATAAATTAAAACAATCAATCCTGGGATAATTTTCTATACTTTTTGCCAACCGGTTTTCCTCCAGGTGGGCTTGGGGAAGGATAATCCAAAACTGGGTCAGAAGAGCTACTTTTAGCAAACTGAAAGGCAAAGTTGTTAATAGTTCAGTTACAAAGCATGGGTTCCGATCAATCAAATCAGCCATTATTATGGTCACAGACCCAGTTTGGTGCATTCAAAAATACCCTGGCGTGTCGAGTCAAAAGGATAATCTGGATGAGAGCAAAATCCAAACAGCTCTGTTTCCCCCATAGGGACATGAAGGCAACACAATTTCACCACCCGCCCTTCATCAGTGGACCCCCTTATATGTGAAGCTTCTCCGGGAGCTTTCTTCAGAAACTCCTAGGACTTCCTCCTGGTAATGAAGGTACCAGTGGGCCAACCCCTTGTTGAGGGCCAAGCAGGCAAGGAGAACCCAGTAACCATATGGCTCCTAGTCAGTGTTTATTGTTAAGAATGTAAGAAAGACCCTGCTTGGTCAGATGTTCTCCCAGCAGCAACCAGTTGCATAAGGAGGAGGAAGAGAAGGAGAAGGAGAGAGTTGGATTTTCTACCCCGCTTTTCTCACCAATTTAAGGAGACTCGAGGCAGCTGAAGCCTACAAGGAAGGCAGAAAGGCACACACACACACACACACACACACACACACACGTCCTGCTCACAAATCTCCACCCCAGCTATGTTGCTGCTCTCCAGATCACGCCAAGGAGCATTTTGAGTTTGTTTCCATCCTGGACACCCAGGTGCTTCTGGGAAGACAGTGGCCATTCTCTGTTTGGGGTCCCTATAAATTGGCATTTTATTTATTATTTATTTATTATTTGTATTTCTATCCAGCCCTATACCCAAAGGACTCAGGGCGTGTAACATTTAAAATCAGACATTAAAACAACAGTATATCTTAAAACAGTAACAGTGTCTGCAAAGTGGGAAGAGATGGGATATTCCCATTTAGCCAAAGCAAAGAGATGCTTCTTCACTGCCCTCCTATAAACATATACAGTGAAGGAGCCTGACGCAACTCAAGGGGGAGACTATTCCATAGCCTGGGGGCCATCACTGAGAAGGCTCTCTCCTGGGTGCCCATCCCTTTTGCTATTGAAGGTGATGGGACAACCAGGAGGGCCTCCTCTCCAGGTCTTAAGGCACAGGCAGGTCAATATGGAAGAAGGCATTCCTTTAGATATTTGGGGGCCAAGTCATTTAGGGCTCACCTTTGGTTTATCGTCACAACAATCCTCACTCAGTGAGGATTCCATGGCTTAGAGGGTGTTCAAACCAGGTGACTCAGAGGTTCAAGTCTGACACCCTAACTGCTACCTTCTGCAAGAGCACATTTTTGCTTTATCCAGCCCAGCATCATCTGTTGCAAGTGAGATCTCGGCTTGCACTTTACAGCGGTTAGATCTGGTCCCAGGTAGAGATACCATAGGGAAAAACCAAGGACTCTTACAACTTTAAAACCCTGGGGGCAGAGGAAAGGACCTCAACTTGACATAGCTTGCAATGCAGGTGACACTGCATTCTCTTCTCTTCTCTCTCTACAATTATTAAGGGTGCATAAGTGATAGTCTCCTTCCAATATTGCAGCAATATGCCAAATTACTGCCTCTCAGCCTAGTCGTCCCACGGGGCTGTCATGAAACTTAAAGCAGAGATATCACTTCTGCTGCCCCAAGTCCTGAGAAACCGGATTGCAATAAATACAGAGTGGAACCAGAGCACTTCTTTAAGCAGAATGGGGGTTGCACAAGTCAGGTACAGAAAAGTGAGCCAGTTTGATCCAGTGGTTAAGGAGCTGGACTCTTCACTGGGAATACTAGGTTTGATTCCACACTCCTCCACAAAGTCAACTGGGTGGCCTTGGGCTAGTCACAGCTCTCTTCTGAGCTCTCACAGCCCCACCCACCTCATAGGGTGCCTGTTGTGGGGAGAAGAACAGAAAGCTTTGTCAACCAATCTGAGTCCCCTTAAACGGGTGAGAAACATGGGGTAGAAAAGCCAACTCTTCTTCCTCCATGAAGCCAGCTGGGTGGCCTTGGGCTAGTCACAGCTCTCTTTCTGAGCTCTCACAGCCCCACCCACCTCACAGGGTGTTCTCTTGTGGGGAGAAGAACAGAAAGCTTTGCCAGCTGCTTTGAGTCTCCTTAAATGGGTGAGAAAAGTAGAGTATAAAAGCTTCTCCTCCTTCTTCCTCAGCTTCTGGCTCCCTTTGGCTCCCATCCCAAGAGAGTCATTTTGGGATAATCCAGTAGCAATGCACTGCATTTAAAATAAGTGGATCTCCAAGACCAGCTCCCTGGGGTGCTGCTGTTCCTTCAGCGGAGTATTTGCTTTTGCAAGGCTGGTGCACATCTTATCAAAGAGACACCAACTAGGCTGTTCCCGCCTCTGCCACTTCAGCACCTTTCCCTGTCCCCTGCAGAGGTCAGATAAACAGGGCAAGTTGTCGCCACACTGAGATCATCTCTGCGCCCAGGAACCCAAAAGCAGCTTACCTGGTAGGCGTCCAGCTGTTCATCTGTAAATATCGTCTGCTTATTTCCCATCTTAAAGGAGGAATCTTCTTGGTGTCTGTATACATCCCATGGCAAAATTCAGGAGTTTTCTGTCCTGCAGGCATTTAGAGCATACACACAACTTGGACGAGCCAGAGAAAAACCCCACAGCTGCATCCAAGCCCTGGGGCTGCTGCTGCTGCTGCTTCTCTTGGGGAGGCGGCAACACAGAAAGGCAAGATCAGAAGGCCGAGGGTTAAAATCCCACACAAATCTCACCCAGAAAGGCTCCTTCCTTTAGTCTCCCATGGGCTGGGTGCCTTTCTCTGGGAGCTGAAAACGGAGCGCGAAGCAGCCACGGTCCGCAGAAAACCATCTCTGCTGGCTCCGATCTCAAATGCACACGGAAAAATCCTCACGCACCCTCCTTCTTCACGTCTTCAGTGTGCAATGAGTCGCTCAGCCACCAGGTGGCCCCATGTACATCTTTTTTAAAAAAAAAAGCATTCCAGAACTTTGGCATCTAAGGCAATTCAGCATCAGAAAATACTGAGCCACTCTTGAGGATCACAAGACTCTGTTTTAACAAAGAAAGGGGGGAAAGGGGGAAAGGGAAAGGACAACTCACCTGAAGATATAGCATGAAACCTGTGCATGTGTTCCAGGGATAGAAGTAACAAATCATGTGGGATCATCTATTCCCAGGGTTCTTTTTCCCATCAAGACCTGATCCAACTTGAAGAAGAAGAGTTGGCTTTTCTACCCCACTTTTCTCACCCATTTAAGGGGACTCAAAGCGGCGGACAAAGCTTTTCTATTCTTCTCCTCCCAACAGAACACCCTGTGAGGTAGGTGGTGCCATGGTAGCTCAGAACAGAGCTGTGACTAGCCCAAGGTCGCCCATCTGGTTTCATGGAGGAGGAGGAGGAAGAAGAAGAGTTGGCTTTTCTACCCCCCTTTTCTCACCCATTTAAGGGGACTCAAAGCGGTTGACAAAGCTTTCTATTCTTCTCACAACGGAACACCCTGTGAGGTAGGTGGGGCTGTGAGAGCTCAGAAGAGAGCTGTGACTAGCCCAAGGTCGCCCATCTGGTTTCATGGAGGAGGAGGGGGAGGAGGAGGAAGAAGAAGAAGAGTTGGCTTTTCTACCCCACTTTTCTCACCCATTTAAGGGGACTCAAAGCGGTTGACAAAGCTTTCTATTCTTCTTACAACGGAACACTCTGTGAGGTAGGTGGGGCTGTGAGAGCTCAGAAGAGAGCTGTGACTAGCCCAAGGTCACCCAGCTGGCTTTTGTGGGGGAGGGTGGAATCAAACCCGGTATTCCCAGTCTGGCTCCCTAACCACAAGACCAAATTGGCTCACAGTGCTGGAAAAGCCCCATGTGAACATGTGCCTACATCTCCCTATATTCCATTCCTAGACACCTTGCCCTGTTTCCCATCTAGGCTGATGAACTGTTCTGAAGGCTCAAGAAACTCACACTTCACTTTGTGATATTTTTATTTTTCTTATAGAGCCCGCATGGCTACTATGGTGTGGTTACAAGAAAGCTGAGCTAAGATGTCAGGATTCAAAAGTTCACTTAGGCACGGAAGCTTACTGACTGACCTTGGTTCAGTAACTTTCGTTGAAATGGAAGGAGGAGGAGGAGTTGCCTTTACCTCACTTTTCTTGTCCTTAAGGGGGCAGCTGAATCTCCCCACAACAGACACCCTGTGAGGTTGGTGGGGCTGTGAGAGCTCAGAAAAGAACTGTGACAAGCCCAAGGTCATCCAGGTGGCTTCACAGAGGAGTGTGGAATCAAACTCAGAGTACGAGATGAGGCCGGAGCCGGCAAGCTTTCTATTCTTCTCCCCACAACGTAACACCCTGTGAGGTAGATGGGTCTGTGAGAACTCAGTAGAGAGCTGTGGCTAGCCCAAGGTCACCCAGCTGGTTTCGTGGGAGAGTAGAATTGAACCCCGTATTCCCAGATAGGAGTCCAGCTCCCTAACCACTAGACAGGCATCCTGTCTGGCTCTCCAACCTGGAAGGGGCGCCTGGGCTTCCATTCTGGTAGCCACTGATACACCTGTCCTCCGTGAATTGAGAGAAGTCCTGCTGGATCAGGCCACAGCCCCTCTAGTCCAGGATCCCATCTCACAGGATGTCTCCAGATTGCTTCTGGGAATTCTGCTGCTGAATCCCTGCGAATAGCTTTAGGCGCATCCTGCCTACCTGTGCAACCTGGATGTTGCACCTGGGCATCCATCCTAGTGGCCATTGGTACACCAGCCTTGCGTGTACTTTCCTATGAGAACTTAGCAGGACCAGCCTCCTCTCTGGCCAGCGGTCCACCAGTTCCCTCTGCACAAGGCAGCCTTTCCCGGCTACAGGTGGTTCTCGCCGCACCCCATTCACAGATCCCTTCGCCGCCGCCCCACCCACACGTGCCTCTGCAGGTAAGCCCGAGGGGGCGGAGCCATCGGTCGCGCAGCTCCACCAATGGGAGACTAGGAGAAGGGCAGCGAGGTGAAACCCGGCGCGGCCCCGCCTCTCTCCCGCTGTCCCCCCAATCCGCTTCCGAGCTACGCGGGCCGCTCGGCGCTGATTGGTCAACAGCAAGGAACGGGCACGTTCGGGGAGGAAGCGACGTCGAGGGTACGGGCGTCGTCGTGTGCGTCCCTTTTCTCCCTCAAGAAAGTCACTCAGTCAGAGAGGGAAAGGAACCGCCTTGGAGCCGCAGAGAGCAGCCTCGCCGCCGCCGCGCTCGTCCCCGCTTCCTTCGCCATGGCTTCGTCTTCGTGGGCGTCCAAGGTGAGGCTCAGACCGAGGGTGACCTTGGCCGAGGAGGAGGAGGAGGAGGAGGCCGCCGCCGCGCCGCCGCCACCGCCGTCGGGAGCTGCTCCCTTCGTCTCAGGACAGACCAGAAAGAGCGAGCGCGGCGCCCTTGGCGGAGAAGATCTCACGAGGCTTGGCGAGGAGATCTCGCGAGACCTCATCCTGGTGCCCGGAGAGAGCCTTTTTTTTCGCTTTAGCCCCGCCCCCTGCTGGGCGGGGCTTCAATGGGCCAGCCCCCTGCTGGGCGGGGCATTTGTGGCCCCGCCTACTCACCACCTGGCTGCCCTTGTGCACAGGAAAGGGAGCCAGAAATGCAGAATTTAATCTGCCTTTTTATTATTACTTTGCACGCAAGGCGATAAGATGCTCATCATTATTATTGATGCTGTTGTTGCTGTTATTATTACAGTATTACTATTGGTGCTGCTAATTATGTCGCTTATTGTTTAATTTCTGATTCGCCTTTGTATTACTTGGGCCTCAAATATCTAATCTAAAGGGACACCTTCTTCCATGTAGAAGAAAAAGAAGAAGAGCTGGCTTTTCTACCCCGCTTTTCTCACCCATTTAAGGGGACTCAAAGCGGCTGACAAACCTTCTGTTCTTCTCCCCACAACAGTCACCCTGTGAGGTAGGTGGGGCTGTGAGAGCTCAGAAGAGAGCTGTGACTAGCCCAAGTCACCCAGCTAGCTTTGTGGAGGAGTGTGGAATCAAACCCGGGATTCCCAGATAAGAGTCCGACTCCTTAACCACTAGACCAGACCCTAACCCTAACCAGACCCTCCTGGTTTTACCATAGTCCTCAGTGGCAATAGGGGTGGGCACCCAGGAGAGGGCCTGATCAGTGATGGCCCCCAGGCTATGCGATAGGCTCCTACTTGATAGGAATTGCTAGGTATCTGATATGAACAGATACGCATCTGCATATGAACAGATATGTGTCTAATGTGTTTCCCCAGTTTAACAAATGTCCGAACTATTCATAACAATGTCCGGAAACATTCGTATTAGTTCAGATGTTAGCATACGAATGCTGTAACATTCGATCGGAGTTCAAATGTCCAAATTCGGTCAAATTTCACATGTTACAAATATCCATGCACATCCCTATTATATAGTGATATGCACTGCGTACGGTGTGGGCTTGAAAGTCATCTGAGACAAAGAAGAGACGTTTTCCTCCTTGAGGAATACCCAGGAGTTTTGGCAGCGCTCATGCTGGTGTCCAGCTGGGAGGAAAACGGGAAAGAGATTAGTTCTGGAGGCTTCAAGTGGAATCTGTAGCAGACATAACTGATGCCTAATTTTTATGTGAGTGTTGCTACCTGTGGCCAGAAGCTCAAGTCTTATTCCGTATTAATGAGGAATCTTTATTTTAATCGTTGTTCCCTGAAAATATATAGCAGGTTTGTCCTTTCCCTGTTGTTCTCCGCTTGTAAGAAGGATTGGACACTCAGGATTACGTGAGGTCACTGGGGCCTGGCAGTTACTGCTTTCTGGTTGAGATTAAGTGTGCACAGCTTCCTGTCCTCAATCTAGCAGTCTTCTGGGATGTGCCCTTGGAAATGCCCTTGGAAAAAGGCAGGGTGAATGTGTTTTGAGCTTCCTTTTGCAGCTGGTAAGCTTGACTGGTCATACTGCAGTAGCTCTAAAATCATTCCAAGCTTTGCTGTGGAATATGTAGTTATTGTAGTTATATAGAAATTTTGGAGAGAACATTTTATGTATTTTTTCTGCTTTTGAAGCTTTGTTCACGTTCCTCCACAGTTTGTTTCCTGTGAAATAAATTGAATCCTAAAACTCTCTACTATAGCCATGTTAACTGCACTAGTAAAAGTTTACTAGTTTCTTGGTGAGAATGTGTAAATATCTGTGCAGTTTTCTTGGCAACAACACAGAGGTGGTTAGCCATTATCCTCTTATTCCGGATCATATACTGGAACAGGGACCTGCCATCTGCATGCTAGTGCAGACTGTGGCAGGTCCCTGATAGAAGCATCCATAGGCTACATCAGCATGCAGATAGGAGGGCCTTATTCTAGGATATAATCTGGAATATGGCTCAGTGCAGAAAGGGCCCAAGGCTAGGAACTTCATGAAAAACAGTTGTTCTACCACTGATCTGTCCCAGCTCCAGCCTACTATAGGCATGTGTTTATTTTGTGTGACAGTCACAGATACAGTTTGAAAAATATAACATGTAGTGAAATTTAAGAACACACACACAAAGAGGAAATCCCTACAGAAATCAGTCCAGTCTGATTGCAAAGATTAAGAACAGAAGAGGAGCCCTGCTGAATCAGGGCACAACCTGTCTGTTCCAGCAGGCCGTATCACACAGTGGTCCGCCAATTGTCTCTAGGCATCTCAAGCAGAAGACAAAAGCAAGACCAAAACCTTCACCTACTTTCAGTTCCCTGCAAATGGCGCTGAGAGGCCTCCTGCCTGTCTCTCCAACCTGGAGGCAGCATCTAGGCATCCATTCTAGTAGCCTTTGATACACCTGTCCCCCATGAATTTAAAACAAGTTGGACACAAAACGACTCCATAGTCCACAAACGACATCATTTTTCACCTGTCGTGATTAAAAACTAAAATGTTCTGCTTCCTGAGAACGGGAGCTTTGTGAACTGTGACTAGGCTAGAAAGATTTCCATTTTATTTCTCAGGTAGTCTAAAATCCTGGTTATTCTTGCTTCTTTCATCCATCCACAGGTCTTTCGGTTACTGGGTGGTCTCAAAAGCCAAAAACAGGTGACCAGACGTTTTGGTAGTACTGTGAGTATACTAGTTATTTTTTATTTTTAAGAAGCTTCTCAAGAAACCTTACCAAACAATATAATAAACCTTACACAATTTAAATATAGGCTTGGCTTAACTTGGACATAACATATTTGGCTGCTCTGCCCTTCAGAGTCATTCTGCATATAAAGTTAACGTGGAAGACCTTTTTTAACATAGTTGCACCTATGTGTGGGAAAATCCTGCCCAACAAAAACCAATAGAATGACAATTCTTTGCCTTTTTCTCGTTTTAATCATTCTGCGGGAAAGGTTTTCCTGGGGCACAACTTGAATAATTTGAGAAACTTCTTCGGCTTTATAGTTTTGAGTGCTTTCCCTATAGTGAATAGATTTTTTTTAATTAAAAAAAAATCTTAAATAGAATTCTTTGCTTCTTTGACCAGTCAGTAGGTTAATGACCCATGCATGCCAACCTTGGCACCTGGCACGTGGTCCCCAAATTCTCCATATTGCTGCAGTTTGATCTTTGAGTTCCTATTGCATTCATATGTTGTTTATAGTGCATGGTGAGTCTTTAGAAGGGGCAGAAACAGGATCTTAAGCTTCCTTAGAGAAACCTTTCAGTCAGCATGAGGGTGCATAAATCTAGGCTGTTTCACAGATGCTAATCAGGGAGCTACAACTTGTCTTAGGCTGGGTCTGTACACAAGTGGGATTATTCCAGAATAGGGCATCAAAAGTTGTTTCTTCCCATGTGAGCACCCTTTTTAGACCTTATGGGCTGTTTTTACACATACCTCCATTACTCCAGATTTATAAATCTGGATCTTTGAAATCCGGTCCTCATTGAATCCGGTCCCCATACATCCACATGGGCCGCCTTGCACCTGATGGCAGTGGTGCTACACAAGGCTGCCATGCAGATACCGTCGCACCCTCCTGATGCTCCAGTTAGGCCCAAACAGGAAGGTCCGCCAGTGGTGCAGTGTAATTGGCCCATGTAGCTGTCAGTCAGGTCACTTCCAGTTATAGTGGGCTTGGCGGAGAAACACAGCTTCATAGCTGCCCATGTGCGCAGTTTCGTAGACAGCTACGAAGGATATGCAGGACTAGGTAGAGTGTGTGTTGATGGGTGGAACCAGAGCCACCGCACTGCAAATGGCAGCCTCTAAGCCCACCCCCGGGCCCCATTTCCCCAGTAGACGTGCAGACACGCATCCTCTAATCCGGTCTTCACAGCAGAAGACTAGGTTGAAGACACTTTTAAAGGGGTCTACTGTTTATCCAGATTTAAGGACCCGAAGACCCCCATTAAATCCGGATTTTGCCGGCGCATGTGGGTTCAGCAAGTTCAGGATGCCCTGAGGTTCTAATGGGATCCTTAAGGGGTCTTGTGTGCATATAATACATATGAGATTCGTGCAAATTGAGTCCCTGTCGAGTTTCTCGTTGCTGGTGCCAAACCAGCCATGGTCTCAACTTCACCTGCTGGAAAGCTGCTGAAGTGATGTGGAAGCTGTGATTTATAGCTTTTTAAGTGCCGTTTCAGGCAGAAAGTGCAGCGTAACCATCTGCATACCTTGAAGGTAACATAGGCAGACATAAAGCCCTGCTCCTTTCCCACGCCTGTAGCATCACTTTGAGGGATAGATGCAGTGGGAGAAAATAAGCAAATGAAAGATCCCTGGTTCCTATACCTGCTTTATCTTCTGCTTATAAGCTAGGAGATTCTTAATGCAACCTCTCTCTAACTCTGAGGACAAGATTGCACTGGAGATCTTGTGGACTGATTGCGGCTTGTATTAGCTAGAAAAGCCATAGGCTGAAAGATGTCGTTTTCATGTGATTGCCACATTCTCTTGAAGCAACATTATTATTTCTTCTTTTGTCAAGGCTCAGACAGTAACCTTGATCCCGGGAGATGGTATCGGGCCGGAAATATCTGCTGCTGTCGTGGAGATTTTTCAAGCTGCTAAGGTACAGAAGTAACTAAATGGCTGGGTGTATAGCAACCAGTTCCTTCAGATGTCTTTGAAGACTTGTTCCATTATTAACTCAAAACTAAGCAATTTGAGGAGCAAGTTCTGGAAAAGCAAGGAGCTCTTTGCTTTGAAGAGGACAGAGTTAGGGAACTTCTCTCCCCCTTATTGAAACTGTTCAGTGACTTTCTGAGAGCTAGATGGTTTAGCTAGAGAAGGAATGCAGATCAGCAAAGAGACTTTGGAATCATGAGGCGACTTTAACTCCCTGATCTTTGTTTCCGAGCATTTATGGTTTTGCATCATTGCACAGATTAAGAGGAGCCCTGCTGGATCAGACCACAGCCCATCTAGTTCTTAGGGACTTCAGAGAAGCCCTGCTGGATCAGGGCACAGCCCATCTAGTTCGCAAGAACCTAAGAGGGGCCCTGCTGGATTAGGCCACAGCCCATCTAGTCCATAAGTACCAAAGAGGAGCCCTAGTGCATCAGACCACAGCCCATCTAATCCATTGGAAGTTCGGAGAAGCCCTGCTGGATCAGGCCACAGCCCATCTAGTCCATAAGAACCTAAGAGAAGCCCTGCTGGATCAGAGGGTTAGGACTAGCAGTGGGAAGTATTTTTTTCACCCAAAGGATCATGGGTCTGTGGAATTTACTAATAAAAGAGGTGACAGCAACCAGCCTAGATTGATTGATTGATTGATTGATTGATTGATTGATTGATTGATTGATTGATTTGAACTGAATTTCTATCCCGCCCTGTACCTGAAGGTCTCAGGGCAGGTTAAGAAAGGATTAGATAAATTCATGGAGGGTAAGTATCAATGGCTACTAGAATGGATGCGTAGGTACTTCCTCCAGGTTGGAGAGACAAGTAGGATGCCTCCCAAGGCCATTGGCAGGGAGTGGGGAACAGGTGATGCTTTCGCCCTTGTCTTCTGCTTGAAATGCCCAGAAGCAACTGGTGTGCCATTGTGTGAGACAGGGTGCTGGACTAGATGCGCTGTGGCCCGATCCAGGAGGTCTCCTCTTAGGTTCTTATGCTCTACCATTCACAGAAGTAACGCAAAACTGTGCCTTCGTGCTGTTTACCCTTAATAAAGCGCGCTCTGTCTTTTTTGAGGTTATAGGGAAATAACCTTGGTTCTAAAAAGCCATGGTTAAAAATCAGCTGGAATATCTTGACAAAATTGCCTTTCTGCGCCTTCTGGCCTCTTCCTGCTAAACTGAAGATTTGGGGCGAACTGGGAGGCAAAAGGAGAAGGGAAGGGTGTGGGTACAAGCAGGGGGCCTTCTCAGTTGAGTTTGGCATCATGAATAATTTGCTATATTCTGCTACTCTTGCAATCCTTTCAGATGTCTAAGCTGGAGCACATGTGGTACCTACGGAATGGGATAGTCCCCAGGTGACTACCAAGAGGGCACACTTTTAAATTTAGATGAGGATCACAGATAAATCTGCTCTCTTTCAGAAATCCTGGGCCCCTTCCAAAACTCAGGGAGTTTTGCAAGTAGTTACCCCCAAGAGAAGTTCCTGCCACCTCCTGGACTCATCATGAATAGTCAATCAGTCAGTCAAATTTATTTCAGTCCAAAGGCTCAAAAAAACAGACAAAAACGATGTACAATAAGAGACAATAAAAACAAATTAAAATATATATGATCAAGGATATCTTTCAATAAATCAGAATATCTCTCGTCAAGGTCCCTTGATTGCAGGGTTTCATTTCCTAACTTCTCCATTTTTATAGCTACAGCCAAGAATTTTGCAGCCGCAAGGGTCATGTCAGGATTGGCGTCATTTAGCAACAATTTGACGTATTCTGAATTGGGGTGATTCCTGTGCTCCAGAAGCTCCCAGATAACAAGTCTGAAGCTAAGAGACGGTTGGAACAAGATGGACTCTGTTCCTGGGCCCTGGCTTGCACCCCAAATCCTTGAGGCCACGGCTACAAAGACTTAGGACTTTTCAAAAAAGTTGCCCTGAGCAATGCAAGTGTTTCTACTGCTGTTATTGTTAACGTAGTCCTTCTCTGGTATAATGGTTCGTTACAGAGAAAGATTAATTTAGGATCACAATTCAGAATGATGTAGGATCAAAAATTGGGCCCTAAGTTCTGGAGAGGAGGCCCTCCAGACTCTAATGGCAGTTGTGTGGTTTCAGGAAGTTGGCTTGAAAAGCTGTCCATTATGATATTATTTGCCTATACTGCTGTTTAATTGTAATTTAAAGAGTGGGTTAAAGCTGTATGGCTTTGTAAATTACTGTATTTTCTGGCGTATAAGACTACTTTTTAACCCAGGAAAATCTTCTCAAAAGTCGGGGGTCGTCTTATATACCGAGTGTCGTCTTCTTATACGGCAAGTATATCCCAAACTCTATATTTCAACAGGAAAGTTGGGAGTCGTCTTATACGCCCAGTCGTCTTATACGCCGCAAAATACGGTATTCCCGGTTTTATGATAGTGTGTATTTTGAATAACAGAAAATCTTACAATAAATAGTGTGAAACTTTATATTAAGCATTTTCTTCTTCAGATGGTTGTTCCTTACACAGGCATTTAGATTAAAATAATTATTATAAGAGGTTGTGAGCGAGATTTACCTGCTTAAGCTTCAGGCTTCCAGAGGCAGCGTGTATATCTGTGAAGTTTGGGAATTCCAGAGCTTTAAGCTGGGTGGGGAAGGAATTTTCTTTCTTCCAAACCAGCTCAGAAGGTAACACGAAACGGTTGTGCCTAGGCGCCTGTTCAGTTTGAAGAGAGGAATGTATCAGCTATCCAAGGGCCAGGAGGAAAATGGATGATCCCTCAGGATGCCAAGGAATCCATGGACAAGAACAAGATTGGACTGAAAGGTATTTCAGAAGTGCCCGTGGTTACATGTGCGAAGATAGTGTGGGCTCCGAATTCCCTGCGCAGCTGCTTCCTGCCATCTAGACAGGACACTTGACCCCCATATCCATGGGGGATATGTTCCAGGCCTGACCCCAGTTAAAGAAAAAACATGGATAATACTGAATGCTAGGAAATGCACTCCCATTTCCCATAATTCCTGAATTTCATAGGAATTATGGGAAATATTGCATCACTTCGCATGATTTCCTGTCCCTGGCCTCAGAAGCATTTCAGGTAGGTATAATGGCACCCGCGAGTGGTGGGCCTGATCCAGTCACTGTGGAAAACAAACCATGGTTGCCAGATCAGTGGATATGGGGCTCCAGCTGTACTCCACAATTTCCTCCCTCCAGGCGAGGGAAAGTTCAAAGTATAAAAGCTGTTAATTGAACAGCAGCTTTTAAACTCATCTTTTCCCTGCTGCTCTTTGACAATCAGTGGTCACATGACCAGTCACATGATCACCGGGCCCGCAGCACCTCTGGAGGTACCCTTAACCTGGCATGGATTAACATGGAACAGCTGGCTCCATTGTGAAAGGAGCCCAGTGAAAATACAGAGATACTCACGGAGGCGTCCGGGAAGTCAACCAGAAGTCAGCGATGACTTGGCGGCACCTGGCCACAAGAAGCATAGAATTCAAACTCCATCATTTCTGCTCTATGTTTCAGGCCCTTTGAAAACCCCAATAGCTGCCGGGCATCCATCCATGAACCTGCTGCTCCGAAAAACATTTGACCTTTATGCAAACGTCCGTCCTTGCGTGTCCATCGAAGGCTACAAAACGCCTTACACAGATGTCGACATTGTCACGATACGGGAAAACACGGAAGGCGAATACAGCGGGATCGAACACGTGGTACGTCTGTGAAGGAGACTTAAGCGAATCGGCTACTGTGGCTGATTTCTAAGATGCTGTGGTTTTCAGCTTGACTACTGCACCAGGCCTGGTAAGATAGACTCAGGCACTTTAGGAACTTTTCTATGTCTTTCAGATTGTTGACGGCGTGGTACAAAGTATCAAGCTCATCACGGAAGACGCCAGCAAGCGGATCGCTGACTTTGCTTTTGAATATGCCAGGAACAACCACAGAAACAAAGTTACCGCTGTGCACAAAGCCAACATTATGTACGTGATCCTAATGCAATCGCTTAGTTCTGTGGTTGAAAATTCATGCCACTGTTTGGGTTGCCTGTACTTTGTTAGCGTTTGCAGGCCTGTTACCTCCTTTCCCTATCAAAAGGTATTGTCCTATATGTCGTGTCTAAGCGGGCAGCATTCAGTAAGCGAACAGACATGCATGCATGCCTGGCAAATGGCAGCAAGCAGCTGAATCAGGTTTCAGAGTTTTTGGAGGGGAAGCTGGGTGACCTTGGGCTAGTCGCAGCTCTCTTTTCTGAGCTCTCACAGCCCCTCCTACCTTGTAGGGCCAGGGGTCCTCAAACTACGGCCCGCAGGCCACGCGCGGCCCGCCAAGGACATATATCCAGCCTGCCGGGTGTTTTTGCCGCCGCTGCCTGTCCTGCTTACCAACCGACCTGTCCTGGGCCCACAGCGCATAGAAATTTGTTCATAGTTTTTTTAAAAACTATATTCCAGCCCACCAATGGTCTGAGAGACAGTGAACTGGCCCCCTTTTAAAAAAGTTTGAGGACCCCTGTTATAGGGTATCCACTGTGGGGAGAAGAACAGAAGGTTTGTCAGCCACTTTGAGTCCCCTTAAATGGGTGAGGAAAGCGGGGTGGAAAAGCCAACTCTTTTTCTCTGCCAACGTAGCACTCACCCTCCGTCATCCTACTAAATATCCCCTTATATCTGTAATAAAATGACAAGATGATAAGAATGCAGCCGGAGTGAATTTGTGTGTGTGATGAGGTGAAAGGAGAAGAGAGGAAAATCACATATTTCCTGTTTTTAACAGGTGGTGCCTAGCACAGGTAACTATGAAAGTAACTCCTTAACAGATGAATAAAAGGAAAGGAAAAATTGATTGTGAATTAATGTTTTATAGTAATCCAGAATGGAATGGTTTAAATTTTAGAAATGATGCAGCTCTAACTCAGAATGATTAAACCGAATGCTTCTGCATGAAGATGATGATGACGGTGGTGATGATAATAATAATAATTATGAAATTATTTTGTACTTTCCGGACAGGAAATGCGTGACTAAAATAAATGTTCTCAGCCAATCATCGGTGCTGGTGGCCAATAGGTGCTGCTGCTGCTGCGTCGTCACTGGGCTCCCAGTAGATTTGTCCCTTGTATTCCCATCCCATGGCAATGCATTCATGGACCAACAATCCTGCATTAGTGTGAAGGGTTTGCTTTGCAGCTTTTACAGCTGATCTTTCTTTAAAATCTGTAGGCATCAAAGGGTTAAGAGTGACTAGACCCAGAAGGGTTTGCAGAAACCTGGCCTGGGATTCTAGAGCCACACTCCATCCATCCATCCATCCATCCATCTGAATTTGAATTTGTATCCTACCCTGTAGCCGAAGGTCCCATGGTGGCATTAAAAGCCAAGTGTAAAATGGACATATTAAAACCAAAACAGTGTCTGAATGTGGGGAAGAAAAGGTGTTTCCTTACTTTACCAAAGGCCAAGGATCTTCTGAAGCAAAAAATCATCCTCCGCAATCTGGGAGCCACCACTGAAAAGGCCCTATCTTGGGTGGTGGTCCAAAGACGCTGTGGTCTTTGAAGAGGCTGGCTTAAGTATGGGACAGAGTAGCTGGTAGCCCTTGGCATGCAAAGCTTTCAGAGGATGCCTGGAGTTCGTTTACTAGTCCGCTTACAGCCTTCACCCAGCAGGCCCATCCAGGCACCTACCATGTGGTTTCTTGCTTTGTTCAATGCACAGGCGGATGTCTGATGGGCTGTTCCTCAAGAAGTGCCGGGAAGCTGCTGAAAACTGTAAAGATATTCGGTTTAACGAGATGTATCTTGACACCGTCTGTCTCAATGTGAGTATACAGCAGTTTTGTGGCTGAAGGTACTTAATAATGTGCTTTTTCGAGTCTTTCTAATACAGCATCGCATCTCTTATCCCCCAGATGGTGCAGGATCCAACTCAGTTTGACGTCCTCGTCATGCCAAATTTGTACGGTGATATCCTTAGGTACGTAGACTTCGGCTGATGGAGGGGAACGTCATATGGTTCTTTTAACTGCATGACTTCGTATAAAGAAACTCAACCCTGGTTTGAAATTCAGGGTCGCCAAAGGGGATCCAGTCATCCTTATATGACATCATGGCTTGATTTCCATGGACCACTGTTACGCATCTGCAGGAAACTGGGGATTGGGGTACACCTGGGACCTTCACTGCATACCACCGCTACAAGTTGGTTAGTGGATTGATTAGAATGACCTTTGGTTCGATCCAGGGGGTCCCTAAGTGCTTTTGTGGTTTCCTTCCAGTGACTTGTGTGCAGGATTGATTGGAGGCCTAGGTGTGACACCCAGCGGTAACATTGGGGCTAACGGAGTTGCCATCTTTGAATCGGTAAGTGTGCAATTCTTAACTAGCCCTGATGAAACCATAGACTTGAACAAACTGTGGACAGGCTTTACGTGAAAGAAAACAGCTCTGTCCTCAGGGTTTACTCAGGGAAATCTGTTCTGGCAGAAACTTGAAAAGGAAAATGTGGAACGTGAAAACTGGACATTTGAGGCACCATTCTAATCAAAGCTTTGTGAGGCAAGTGAGCCAGTTTGGTCCTGCTGTTAAGGGTGCCGGTCTCTTATTTGGTAGTCTCCCAGTTCGATTCCATACTCCTGCATGAAGTCAGCTGAGTAGTCTTGGGCAAATCACAGCTCTGAGCTCTCACAGCCCCAACTGCCTCACAGGGTGTCTGTCGTGGGGAGAAGAACAGAAGGTTTGTCAGCTGCTTTGAGTCCCCTTAATGTTGAGAAAAACGGGGTAGAAAAGCCAACTCTTCTTCCTACATGAAGCCAGCTGGGTGGCCTTGGGCTAGTCCCAGCTCTCTGCATGAAGTCAGCTGAGTAGTCTTGGGCAAATCACAGCTCTGAGCTCTCACAGCCCCAACTGCCTCACAGGGTATCTGTCGTGGGGAGAAGAACAGGTGGTTTGTCAGCCGCTTTGAGTCACCTTAATGGTGAGAAAAATGGTGTAGAAAACCCAACTCTTTTTCTTCTTCATATGGGAATATCCCCAGTATTTGACCAAGCAGATAAAGATAATTGATGATGATGATGATGATGATGATGATTATTTGGATTGTTTTGGTTCCTAGGTTCATGGTACAGCTCCTGACATCGCTGGAAAAGATCTGGCAAACCCAACAGCACTTCTCTTGAGTGCAGTAATGATGTTGCGTCATATGGGGATGCAGGATTACGCCACAAAAATAGAAAGTGCCTGCTTCAGTACAATCAAAGATGGAAAGGTAGGGTTTCTCCACCCACGTTCAACCCAGATCTGCCCTCCTGTAACCAAGAGTCCTTCCTCTCTATTCTGTGCCCTCAGCTAGTGAGATTAAGTCCCCCATTATGGTGGACCTTTCATCGCTGTCTTCCTGGTTAGGCAAGACTTGGGCCATCTTCACACTTCCCGTCTGCTGGGCGGGAAAGGAGCACAATGACCCATGTCAACTAGCGCTCGCACCGCTGGGTAACAGCAGCCTAAGCCTTGCGCGATCACTCACTCACCAGAGACCGATCCCAGGGCCCATCCACTTCTGAGTGCCGCCATTTTGGTTGCGGCATCCGTCCGCTAGTGTGCATGCGTCAGCACCGTTGCCAAGATGACGCTGATGCTCTGCGCACGCTCAGCCGTGTCTATGGTCGCCCGATGTGCCAGCGCACTTGCGCAGCACCTCAGACTACCCAGCCACGGAGCACCGGAAGAGGTGCAAATGGCCGCTGCCTGGACGCGCCAGGTAAGCTGGGTAAGGTAGGAAACTTCTGGGCAGGCAGGGGCGCTTGGAGGCTGTAGAGACAAGTGCAGATACCCTTGCCCAGAAATTCCCTAATTGTTGACTAGCAGCCTGAGTGCGAATAGGCCCCAGGTCTCCTTTTTATATCAGTTAACTTGATAAATAAATATCAAGTACCCTCCCATACGTATTCTGCCAGAGCCAACCTCAGTTGCCTTTAAAACCGGAGCAGCTCTTCACTGAGGCGAAGGACATCTGACTTCAGATCCTTTTCTGCTATGGCATTCCCGGGAAAGCCTTGCAGACTTTTAGCTGCCCGTTCAGATTTTGCTTTCTGTGGCTTGGGTCACCTGCTCATGAAAAGCAGAACAGAGGATGGGCTGTATTTTATTTGCCTGTTTATATTTCTGTCCTGTCCTGTATCCAGAGGTCTCAGGGTGGGTCCCAATATAGTCATAATAAAAATAGATTAAAATGCATGATCAGAAACATGAGATGTAGGATGTATTTTTATTGAATCCCAGTAGATCCAGGCAGCACTTTGTGTTCATTATTTGAATGTGAGCCTCCTTCAAGGAACTGAACAAGCGTGTCTTGAACAGGGATGAGGAATAAGACTAGGAGAAGAAGTTAATACAATGGGAAGTTATATACTCTAACGTTTTAAATATAAAAGCAGAGCTGCCTAAGATTGCCACTAAAAATTTAATGTCATCAGTTTCTAGCAAAAATAAAAAATATACATGAGGATTTCTTAATGTTGACTACATAATATTCTGGTTCCAAAGACTGGAAGAGGTCTGTGGTTGCAATAAGCCACGTAATGAAATGCAATTATTTCCTTTCCCCTCTCAAATTCCAGGCACTGACCAAAGACTTGGGAGGAAACTCAAAGTGTTCAGAGTTCACAGCAGAAATCTGTCGCAGAGTGAAAGATTCCGACTAGCGCTTCTTCACAGCTCACTCAGTTTCGGTCACTCCGGAGAGATTAAAATGCATTAGCTGTCTGCAATTCATATCTAAATTTTTTATTTTTATTATTATTATTTTTTTGCCTTTCCTTGAGGAAAAGCAAACTTTTAGAGCAGGGGGGTATCTCTTTGTTCAATAAATTCAACCCAAACGGATGCGGTTATTGTGCCTGCTTTTGGTGGACTTTTTTTTCTCCCAAGCGCGCTTGTTCTCCTTATTTATTAGATGGCAGACACTGTTTTCTGTAGATGCGCGTTTCTTTTTCTGTGTGCTGCATGAAATGGCCAACTGTCTTACATTTCAAGTCTCTTTACCTTCTGGAAATACTTGACAGCTAACTGGAAGCAAGACTTCCCGCAACCATTGTAAAAGAGCCGTGATCTGTCTTGGCACCGGTGGCTTTTAACCCGCAAAAGAGCACAATCTATTTTTCTAAAGCAAAAACACATATTAAGCCAACCAGAAAAGTCCTGGTAAATAGTGTTCACTCTCAGCCGCTTCTGAGGCACCTGAAAGCCGTCCTTCAAAAGCGAGAATAAAGACTTAGGAACTGTAAGAAACAGTAATCTCATTTGTAAAGGTCCAGTACGTCCAAGAAACACTAAATTTGTAAACTGCAAAATATCTAGCCTTCGGGGGCTGAAGGAGGCTGGTGGTGTTAAAGCAAACCTTTTGACCACATATCATATTTGATTCCGCAGAGTTTCTTGACTTGCTGCTAGCGACTTTTCAGGAAGATTAATTTCACAGATTGTGAAAGGAAAGTGGTTTTCTTGTTTAGATGGCTATTGCATACTGTTTCCAGTTACAGCTGCTATCGTGAGGCCTGCGGACTGTGCTCAGAACATTTTATTTTCATATAAATCTTAAGCTTGCCATTTAAAGAAACTCCTTGGAAAGGAAGGAAAGAAGGAAGTCAGAGTCGCTCAGAAACGGGAATGAAAGATTATAGGGACAATCCAAGCTAAAAGCAGGTAGACGAAGGGGCTGGTAAAGAAACAGCAGGCCCATGCCCTCTGTGACATTAAGCACAACCAGGGACCCAAGTTAGGAGGCTCTCCCACCCCCAAAAGAGGCACAGGCATAGCAGAAGCAAGGGATAAGGGACCTTGCCGCATCATGTTGCTTTTGTTGCATGCAGCAAGGAAAGGATGCCTGCATTTAACAGCCTGGCCTTCCATCAGGTCCACTTCGAGCCCTAATCAGAGAAAGAGGATAAGGGAAGGAGATGGTTTAGAAAGCATCCTTTCTCCCTTTGCGTGCTACATTGCCATTCAAAACTCTTTGAACACCTTTGAATAATTCTCTGCCCCCTCATCCTTTCCAATGCCTTGGCTAAACTCTCTGACGCTCAACATGACCAGCCGCCATAGCTGGGTATCGGTCTCTCGATCTGTTGTGCTGACGTTCACCGAATCCGAGCCATGCAGAAGTCTTCTGCCTTGCTGCTAAGAAAGGCCCCCGTAGGCAAACAAGGGAGTGAAACCACGTACTATCAAGGATTTCTGTGTGTTTCTTCTGCACTATTTCGTTCAATAAAGTGAAGTCTCGCCTTCTCTACATTAACATGGGCTTCTTTAGGGAACCTGGGAACAGAGTTCTTGCTTAATCTGAACATAGATATATATATAGATGATATATTGCTGCTGCCTCTTCTGTGTTTTGGATTGTACTAAATGACTAGAATGACCAATTGCGCACAATGTGAAGAAGAATAAAGACATCCCAAAGATGCATGGTTTCTGTCTTTGTTCCTATCAAAGGAAATGGGTGGTAGGTGTTTTCAGGTGATCCAGGCAGGCATGTGAGAGCTTGGATTAACTCTTGACCCATCCACAGGTCTTGGGAATAGGTCGTTCTAGACTGGAAGGTATCTTAAGACCTGGATGGGAACATCTGGTCCCAGAATAACATTTTTGAGAGTAGTATGTTCTAGGGATGTGCATGAATATTTGAAGACATTCAACATTCAAATTTGAATCTAATGTCCATAAATTCAAATTTAAACATTCAAAGGAATTTTGGATTTTCAAATTATTTGGACATTCATGTGTATGGGATATGTTGCATCGTTATGTTGCATAACGATGCACATACAAATGTTGTCGACATTCATAAGTGCAAATTCGAATTGAAAATTTGAACGAATAGATTTTGAATTTGCTTAATTCAATTGGAATTTGGGTGAATTTGAATTTTAAAGATTCAAATCGAATTTTCAGATAATCGAATCCTGAAAATTACATCTGTGCACACACCTAGTATGTGCATTGCTCAGCTGCAAAAATCACTGGGATCACAGGGCAGGGGTCTGCCTTCCAGGATTCTGACTCAGAAACTAAAAAATCTAAGAGCGTCACAGTTCAAAATCAACTTTTATGATGTAGTGATAGATGGGAAATGAATTGCTTTTCGGGGGCGTGGGAAAGATTCCTAATTAATAGGGCCAGGGCATGTTTCATTTCATCTTTAATATGCAACTGCTTAAACTGCTTTGTATTTTAAAGGCAGGTGGGGGTGGAATCCATCCAGAAATTGGGACAATACCATATGTTGGAACTGTTTTACTGCATTTTAGTTTTGTTTTAGTTCTGTTCACAGATATTTTAATAGTTTTTATAGTGCTAATATACGTCAGTTTTATTGTACCATAGATGTTTTTGTCGTGTTAGCTTCTACAAGGTCTGTAGGCAATGGGGAAGAATTGAAATGAAATGAAACAATAAATCAAATGGCTTGGCTTTGGGGAATAAAAACAGTTGGAATATAAGCAATGCTTATGGTCCACACATTGCATCATTTTTCACCCATACTGATGAAGTTTAAAGCTGGGTTGCAAAGCACTGTATTTTTATGAAATAGAAGGCAGGAAATATCGTGTTTTAAATAAAGGAATACATCTTGCACCCCACTTTTAATTTCCTGTGAGAAGGGAGCCAATAGTGACTTCATTGCCGGGACAATACTGCACTTTACATTTGGAACATTACGGATGCAAGTTTCTACTGTAAAAAGATCTTAAATGGAAGCAAAAAATAGGGATGTGAATGATTTTTTTTTCTGTATCCGATTTGTATTGAATCAAATTCAAGAAAATTTAAATTTGTTCAAATAGATCTCCTTTGAATGCAGTGGGATTCAAATGCGATACCATGTTCAATCCCATACGAGTGCATATGAATTCCATACATATCCCATACAAATCCCACCTCTTTGCCCTGGGGTCCTTTTCCCTTCCCACTTTCAGATCCTATTCTTTTAATACATACTTTTATTATTTTAACATTGTTCAATTTTGAATGCTGTTATCCACCCAAGAGACCACCAGGTATAGGGCAGGATAAAAATGTAAATACATAAATAAATACAAAGCTTCATACGAATGTATTGAAACATGTGGTTCGAATTCGAATGTCAGTCTTTGTGCCAACATTGGATTTGAAAGCGAACATCCAAATTCAGCCAAATTTGTACAAATTTCATATATTACGAATATTCATGCACATCCCTAGCAGGAAAGGCAACACAAACCGCTTTTAAACAACCAGTGTGATTCACATGGTGTGAGCAAACTGTACTTCCACTGGTTCCTCTACATTGGGAGCCTTCTCTGATGGTCCTGTCTACCCTTTTCCAAGATAGCAAGAAATATGAATCCCATCTGGGCAAGAAAAAGTTCCACAACATTTAGTACAAATTAGTATATTTGATCCAGTTCAGTTTTCCAGAAGAGCATTTTGTTTTTCAAAAGGCGACATGTAATAAAGGTAAGTCACTTTAGGAAAACTAATATTTTGATACATGGTGCTTAAAATTGTTCGTTTTGTTTTAGACCCTATGAAGAAAATAAGAAATCTACACCGAGTAGAAAATAATAGTCAATACTGTGCTGGATTTGTGATTGGCTCTCTTGTTTTGATAACTAAATGAGAAGTATCCAGTTAAAATGCAACACAGCACAAAATATACTTTGTGCTGTTTGTGAAAATGTATGCATCTGGTGCTCTTCTTCCAGACGTGGCACGGAAGCCCATCAGCCTCCTTAGGAAAACGCTCTACAGAAACAAAACTCACCACTAGATGCTTTGTTTTATGGGGTCTCTAAACAGTTCTGAGTGGCACATTTTAATCTTTGTAGAAGGCTTCGATTACATCTTTGTACTTCTCAATGACAGACTGACGCTTTAGTTTCATTGTCGGACCTACAAGGAAAGAAAATGTTAGAACATAAGGGGAGCCTTGCTGGATCAGGCCACAGGCCATCTAGTCCAGCATCCTGCCTCACATGGTCGTCCACCAATGGCTTCTGGGCATCTCAAGCAAAAGACAAAGACAAAAACCTCACCTGCTCTCACTTCCCTGCAAATGGCCTTTAGAGGCATCCTTAGAACCAAAGAGGAGCCCTGCTAGATGAGACCAGAGCCCACCTAGTCCAGCATCCTGCCTCACATAGTGGTCCATCTATTGCTTCTGCACATCTCAAGCGAAAGACAAAAACTTCACCTGTTCTCACTGCCACTTTCCAAACGGCCTTAGAGGCATCCCGCCTGTCCTTCCAAACAAGGCACAACATGTTCTGACATTATGTATGCAATAAATACTGCTTCCTTAAAATAACTAGCAGGACTGAGATATCCTACGCCTGGTGGCCCTAACAAGCTGGTAGAGGAACTATTTGGAAAGGCTGTTGGTTCATTCTTAGACATCTCCTTGGAGAAAGGCAAAAGCGAACCACTTCTGAAGGTGCCACAAATGATGTGCGGAGGTGTCCATGGGGTCACCAAGGGTTGACTCTGAGTCAGTAGCCTTTAAAAACAGCAAAGTAGTGTCAGAAAGACTTACCAAATTCTCCCCCAGGGATGGAGAAATCCTTCTCAAGGACCACCCACTTCTGAACACGCTGCACGTTGGCCACAGCATGGAGGTTGACCTGATCCATGCCATCTTGGATGGCCTGATAAACTGCCTGGTCTCTCCCGCCGACAATCTCGGAAACTTTTGTTGCTTTGCTACCAATCTGCTGACAAAACTCTCTGGCCTCTTGGGTCAAGCTGTCCATTGGCTCAGATGTCTCTGGGTCTATTGTGCACTGGAAGGAACAGGAAGCAGCTTCACTTATACCAGCTGGGGTCAATGGGAGAACCCAAGAGGAGCCCTCCTGTATCAGGCCACAGCTCATCCAGTCCAGCATTCTGTCTCACAGAGTGACGCACCAATTTCTCATGGGCATCTCAAGGAGAAGACAAGGGCAAAATCTTCACCTGCTCTTGAATCCCATGCAAATGGCATTTGGAGGCATTCTGCCTGTCCCTCCAACCTAGCCATCCATTCTAGTTGCCATTGATCCACCTGTCATCCATAAATTGGTCTAACCCTTCCTTAAAGCCGTCTAGGCTTGTTGTTACCACCTCTTCTGGCAGCAAATTCCATAGACCGATGTCCCTGTAAGTGAAGAAATCCTTCCCCTTGTCTGATCTGACTCTCCTGTCCATCAGCTTCACACATCCAAACACGCATTGCAAACAGCACTTAATTAACCCGCATTATTTGATAATCCAAAGCAAAGCACATCTGGACTAGGGATATTAACGAATATTCGCCAAATTCAAAATTCGTTTGAATTCAAATCGAATGTTGGCAAATTCACATGAAGCTTTGTACGGGATTCGTACACTATTCATATGCATTTGTATGGGATTCATATGCGAATGAACATTCATAACGAATACGAACCCTACCACATTCGAAGGGGATCTATTTGAACGAATATGAATTTCCTTGCATTCAATTTGAATATGAATCGAATACAAAAATAAGATTCAGGCACTTCCCTAATCCGGATACATTTTATTCCAGATTATCCAGATAATGCAGATAAAGTAAGTGTTGTCTGGATGAAGCTTAATTTACAAGTCCACAGCACGACAAGAGGGAAACACAATTTTTTAATTAAAAAATGCAAACATTTTCGTATGAATCATGAGTGTCACGAATATTTGTGCAACATCCCTAGAAGACAGCCAAAGCATTTTCTCACATAAGGACTCTGTACCTTTAATGTCAGCAACATGGACAGGTACTTCCTCTGGTCTCCAATCAGCATAGCGTTGCTAATAATCGGGATCTCCTTCTTCACAGCATCCTCAATAGGAACTGGTGGGATATTTTCACCCCCAGCTGTTATGATGAGCTCTAGAAACAAAGAAACCCATTTCTTACAATCGCATACAAGATGTTCCTTAAGCTTCACAGGGGAACGTCTTACCTTTAGACTTGGAGGAAAACAGTATACAATAGACATGCACACTTTTTTTTTAATTCAAATTTGATTTGAATCTAATGTCAAAACATTCGATTCGATTCGAATATTCAGAATGTTTATAAATCTATGGTGAGGCCACATTTGGAATATTGTGTACAGTTCTGGTCAGCACACCTCAAAAAGGATATTGTGGAACTGGAAAAGGTGCAGAAAAGGGCAACCAGAATGATTAAGGGGCTGGAACAAAATCCCTTACGAAATCAGGCTGCAACGTCTAGGCCTCTTCAGTCTGGAGAGACAGCGTTTAAGAGGGGACCTGATTGAAGTATATAAAATCATGCATGGTATAGAAAAGGTGGATGGAGAGAATTTCCTTTCACTATCGCACAACACTAGAACCAGGGGGCATCTATGGAACTGATGGGTAGGAGAGTCGGATCCAACAAAGGGAAATATTTCTTCACCCAGAGGGTCATCGGTTTATGGAATTTGCTTCCAAAAGAGGCGGTAACAGCTACCAGTCTAGAGGGCTTTAAGGGAGGGTTAGACAAATTTATGGACGGCAGATGTATCAATGGCTACTAGAATGAATGCCTAGGCGCATCTTTCAGGCTTGGCGGAGGGAGGGGGAGCAGGACACTTCTAAGGCCATTTGCTGGGATTCGAGAGCAGGCAAAAGTTTGTCCTTGTCTCTCTGCTTGAGATGCCCGTGAGCATTTGGTGGGCCACCGTGTGCGACAGGATGCTGGACTGTATGGGCTGTGGCCTGATCCAGCAGGGCTCCTCTTATGTTCTTAACCCAAATGCAACAAAATCCTATTCAAATTGAATACAGTTGAATCTATTTGTTCAAATGTTAGGAGAACCTTATAGAAAAGACATGCAAGCATTACGAGGAAGGAGGGAACATTATCCAGGCTTTCAGTGGCTGTTTTGAAATGCAGTTTGCAAAACTGCCAGATGAGAGCACTCCAGGACAGTGCATGGCAAGTGCTGGACTGGTAAGGACTGCTCTTGGAAGATCCGAAAAGACTCCAGTTGTTAAGAAAGAGGGGGGAAAACAAAAGGAGTGTTGAAGAAGAAGCTCCCCCAAAAAGATCAACGTTTGTATAGTTTCTCCTCTGTAATGAACAGAGGATGGGGAGGTGGAGGACGAGGAGGTGGAGAAGAAGAGTTGGCTTTTATACTTCTCACCCATTTAAAGGGACTCAAAGCTGCTGACAAGCCTTCTGTTCTTCTCCCCACAACAGAACACCCTGTGGGGCAGGTGGGGCTGCGAGAGCTCAGAAGAGAGCTGTGACTAGCCCAAGGTCACCCAGCTGGCTTCATGGAGGAAGAAGGTTGACTTTTATACTTCTTTTCTCACCCATTTAAGGGGACTCAAAGCAGCTGACAAACCTTCTGTTCTTCTCCCCACAACAGACACCCTATGACGTAGGTGGAGCTGTGAGAGCTCAGAAGAGAGCTGTGACTAGACCAAGGTCACCCAGCTGGCTTCATGGAGGGGGGCGAAATCAAACCCAGTATTCCCAGACAAGAGTCCAGCTCCCTAACCACTAGATCAAACTAGCCATTTGTTTGGCAGCTAAGTTAAGAAAGAAACCAGGGCTGCATCCAGACAGGAGAAATATAGTGCCATTTTGGCTGCAGTATACCGCTCTGCTATATTCCTCCTAAAACCTGTGATAGTCTGTTGTTGGAAAACCTGTTGCTGGTGGTGTTTTTTTCCAGCAATAGTGCTATTGCTAAAACATGCAAAGACAGCACTAGCCTCCACACTGTCTAGCTAGCAAGCAATAATCCCAAAGTGGCCAATAATCCAGATTATCACTTGTTAGTGGGATATTTGGCCGGAATGCTTTGCTTACATGCAAGAGCACCCGGCTCCATTTTTGCTCCCCAGGTATGAATTCAGGCAATTTGCTCAACACCTGTTCAGTCTTCCCGTGACATCATCTCAGTAAGAAGTCCTCCAAAGCATCACCCAAGTTCCTTGTTTCTCCCATGAAGCAAAGCAAAGCGAAGGGGAAGGATTTCTTCACCCAGAGGGTCATCGGTCTATGGAATTGGCTACCAGAAGAGGTGGTGACAGCAAGCAGCCTAGATGGCTTTCAGGAAGTGTTAGACAAATTTATGGATGACAGATGTATCAATGGCTACTAGAATGAATGCCTAAGTACATCTCTCAGGCTGGGAGGACAAGAAAGATGCCTCTAAGGCAGTGGTTCTCAACCTGGGGGTCAGGACCCCTTTGGGGGTCGAATTACACTTTCAGAGGGGTCACGACAAGCCTCCCGCTGCCCTTCCCTCCCACCTCCCAACTGCTCCGCCCCCGTGGTTGGGGGTCCCCACAACATGAGGAACTCCATTAACCGTCGCGGCATCAGGAAGGTTGAGAACTGCTGCTCTAAGGCCATTTGCTGGGATTCAAGAGCAGGAGAAGCTGTGCCCTTCACTCTCTTTGAGATGCCCATGGGCAACTAGTGGGCCACTGGGTGTGACTGGATGCTGGACTAGATGGGCTCTGGCCTGATCCAGCAGGGCTGTTCTTAGGTTCTTATGGACTAGGTGGGCTGCGGCCAGATGCAGCAGGGTTCCTCTTAGGTTCTTATGGACTAGATGGGCTGTGGCCTGATCCAGGACAGCTCCTCTGAGGTTCTTATGGACTAGATGGGCTGTGGCCTGATCCAGGACAGCTCCTCTTAGGTTCTTATGGACTAGGTGGGCTGTGGCCAGATGCAGCAGGGCTCCTCTTAGGTTCTTATGGACTAGATGGGCTGTGGCCTGATCCAGCAGGGCTCCTCTTAGGTTCTTATGGACTAGATGGGCTGTGGCCTGATCCAGGAGGGCTCCTCTTAGGTTCTTATGGACTAGATGGGCTGTGGCCTGATCCAGGAGGGTGCCTCTTAGGTTCTTATGTAACTCCTCACCTTTGATTCTCCCAGTTACGTAGAGGAACCCATCCTTGTCTATTTTGCCAAGGTCTCCAGAGTGCAACCAGCCATCTTTGTCCACCATTTCCCTGGTCTTGTCCTCCATGTTCAGGTACCCCATGAACACGGTCCGCCCCCAGAAACAAATCTCGCCGTTGCCTTCCCTGTCTTCATTAGCTAGCTTCACTTTGCAGCCCGGCACGACTTTCCCACAGCTACAGGAGACAAAAGAACATCAGACTACCATAAGTGCAGAAGAAGTGACTGTTTGCAGTCCATGAACAGTAAACCCAGACCCACCACACAAAACATGCTCAGGTAGAATCATGATACATGCAAACATCTTTGCAGATCCCTACGTCCCCTTAGGAAGGTGAAAGAACGTGGACGATTACGGTGATGGAGCAATCTCCATCAGTCAACTACAAACCTGTGCCGTCGGTAAACATTTGGTCCAGACATGCAGTGTGGGCCGCTGGTCTCACTCATGCCATAAGCTTCATAGAGGGGAATGTTCAGGCCGAGGAAAAAACGCATCACTTCTGTTGGAAGAGGCGCAGCGCCGGAGAAGTGTTTCTGGCACTGGGAAAAGCCCAGGGCCTGGCGAATTTTAGCAAGCACCAGGGCGTCTGCCAGCCTCATCTGGAATGGCTTCAAATCACTGAGAAGGAAGGATAAGAAGGATAAGAAGGTGAAAGATTCTGCAAAGGTCATTCAGTGGGACTTGAGATAACACGTGATCCCTAGAAGAAGAGGCAATCTATAGGCCCTAGGATCAAAAGAAAAATTGTTGCCTAGTAGAGTGGCTGTAGCCCAGTGGTAGAGGGAAAGGCCCAGAAAGCAGAGGGTTGCTGGTTCAACCCCCAGCAACGACAAACCGCTTCTGTATTTCTGCCACAAAAACTGCAAAGAGGTGCCCATGGGAACAGCTATAGCTCAGCGGTAGAGCAAACTGCCTGGGAAGCAGAATGCTTGATTCCCAGCCTCTTGCCAGAAGGACAGAATGGCAAACCACTGCTGTATCCCTGCCAAGAAAGCTGCATGGAGGTGCCCACGGAACCTGGGAGTGGCTGTGGCTGAGTGGTAGAGCAAACTCCTGGAGAGCAGAGAGTTGCTGGTTCGATCCCCAGCCTCTCCCTAGGAACAGGCAATGGCAAACCCACTGCTGTATCTCTGCCAAGAAAACCCCATCGAGGTGCTGATGGAGGTGTGCTTGAAGTCAATCAGGGGTTAACCACAACTCAGTGCTTCCACTCATCATAACCTCACATTGATAAACACACAGGATGCTCTTTGGATCCGCGGAGGCAGAGAGACAAAATTCACAAACTGCATGGCAGATCTGGTTTTGCACACGTAAACAGAGAACAGCCCCTTCTTTCAGGAGACAAGATGGCCTTCACCAAGGAAAGTATCTTCTTGACCCGCCTACCTGTTGGTGCAGCTCAGGTTTCGCTCCAAACTGACCGACATGGCCCAGGAGAGCATCTTCTTCTTCAAAAACCCGGACTGGGAGGAGACGTTTTTGATGTTCTCCATGATCTTTTCCCACACCCTGGGAACTCCCATGTGAGAGGTGGGCAAAGCTTCCTTCAGAACATTGATTAGGCCTCCCTGTGATGCAAAAGAAGAGGTCACCAGGAAGAAGAAAAAAAGACAGATGTCAGAGCATGAAAGAGTCAGAACAGGAATGTTGACAACCACCCAGAGACACAGAAAACTAAGAGAGATTTTCTCCCTACCTGTTGCATTTGGCAGTTATTATTTATTAATGTACTTTGCACATTTATTGTCTCTCAGACTATACACAGATTATCCACCAAAGCTGAGCAGTGGGAAATTCTGGGGCTGGGAACAAAGGCACACTTTACAGCCTGCCCAAAACTGTGATGGTGTCCACAAACCTAAATAGTTTTTGCAATTAAGGACTCCCACAGTCCATCCTGTTAAGAAACTTCTGTTGTTCTTCTCCTCACAACAAAGTACCCCGTGAGGTAGGTGGGGCTGTGAGAGTTCAGAAGGAGAGCTGTGACTATCCCAAGGTCACCCAGCTGGCTTCGTGGAGGGGTGTGGAATCAAACCTGGTATTCCCAGATAAGAGTCTGGGCTCCCTAACCACTAGACCAAACTGGCTCACTGCTTAAAAACATAGTGCTGATGGACTAATAATGATGACACTAAAGTGCCGAGACCTTCAAGGCGTCTGGCTCTGCAAAGTAGACTTGTTCTCCCCACTGGATTCCGGTCCAGAGGTCATAGATCTGAGCTGCTATGTGGCTGAGGGGAAGGTAGCTGACAATGGTCTCCTGCTGAATTTCGGCCGGCTGCATGTCACCGGCCCGACTCGCATGAGCTGCGGTCCATGTTATCTGTCCAGAAACACACAGGAAAGTGTCAGTGCCATCCATGTTCTCACTCACTGCTAAACAAGACCCAATAGCCTCCACGCATCTTATCACTGAAACACAGCTGTTCTTCAATAGCCACGAGGATTAGGTGCCGCTCAAAAGATATGAGTATCCAAACTAAGGAACATCAGGGGAGCTGGAGAGCATTTTCAAAACGTGGATAGGGGGGGATGAACCTGAGGAACCAGTTACAGATGTGAATGAATATTTGTAAAATTCGATATTCAGATGAATTTGGACTGATTCAGACATTCATATATGAACAGAATGTTGGGACATTTGTACATTGACTTTTGCATTTGTTAGGGTGTGAATGAATGCAATTTTAAGGATTCGATTTGCTGCCCATGTCTTAAGATCTGGAGGGGAGGCCCTCCTGGTTATCTCACCGCCTTCAGCAGCTAGGCAGGTGGGCACCAGGGAGAGGGCCTTCTCGGTGGTGGCCCCTAGGCTGTGGAATGGTCTCCCCCTCACGGTGCATCAGGCCCCTTCTCTGTCTCTGTTTAGGAAGGCGGTGAAGACGTACCTCTTCACTCAGGCCTTTGGTTAAATGTTCCCCACGCTTCCCCCATCGTTAACACTGCTGTTTTAAAACTGTTCCGTTATTTTTCTTAATGCTGGATTTTAAACTTTAACTGGTTTTAGGACTGATATAGTTTTTGCTATGTTTTGCTATGTTTGTTTTTGAATGTTGTGAGCCGCCCAGAGACCCTTGGGTATGGGGCGGGATATAAATATAAATATAAATAAAAAATAAAAAAATCCAAAAATTCAATTCGATTCGAATCTTTAAAATTTGAATTTACCCAAATTCGATTCAAATTAAGATGTGGGAATGATGTATATGTGCAAGCACGCATCATGTACATATGAATGTCTGAATAGTTTGAATGAATAGATTGACAATTTGAAATTTGTTTGAATGTTTAAATTTGAATTAATGGACATTCAATTCGAATTTGAATTTAAAAATTTGGACAAACTTGATCGAATTTTGAATGTCTTTGAATATTCGGGCACATCTTTGAATATGCATGCACACCTGTACAAATCAAATCCAAAAAAGACCCATTGATTCACATCCCTAGGACCAGTATTTTCCATGTCAAAATTTGCTAACATCCAAGTTTGGGTGTCCAGACATTCATCTTTATTCATACAAATTCAGATTTTTGAATATTCACTTCATTACTAATCGAATGTCGGAAATTGCATTTGTGCACAACCCAAGTGGGATCCAACATTTTATACACTTATGTACACTTTCTATACATTTATGTGTGATGCATATTCTAATTATAAGGTATTACCTGACTGTAAGCCATTTTAGGCTGTGGTCAGACACCTAAGGTTTAATCAAGCCTCAGAATACACCAGCAAAGTGACAAGCTCTTTTCTTTCAGTGTTAAATAACGTAGAAAATTCACTTTTGCGAGAGATAATGTGGAAAGAAAATTACTAGTCACTTTGCTGGTGTGTTCTCTCGCTCTGAAGGTGGACTGAAGCTGGATTAAACCTTAGGTGTGACCACAGCCTAGCAGATCCTCCTCCATTGTATCTGCCATTTCTTTCCCAACCTGTAGGCATAACCTCACCTCCTAGGTGCCTGCCATGGGGTCTGTGATGGAGATGGGATATATTTGTGCTGGGACAGACCTTCCACGGGCTTTCTCAGCTGCATTCCCATCTAATGTTTACTCCAGCTTCAATCCACTTTCAGAGTGAGGGAATACATCAGCGAAGTGACAAGCTGTTTTCTTCCAGTGTTAAATAATTCTGAAAATTCACCTTTGGGATAAGGAATGTGGAAAGAAAATGACTGGTCACTTTGCTGATGTGCTCTCTCGCTCTGAAAGTGGACTGAAGCTGGATTTAACCTTAGGTGTGACCCCAGCCTTAAGCATTCTTTGACTTGGGAAGGTGGAAATCCAAAATGGACAGCAAAACCCACTTCAACCTGGCATGGGTCACTTCAGATCACAGAAAGCTCTGTCGTGTGTCCTGAGCGTGTCCCAGTCTCCGCTGGTTGCCCTGGAGGTCCAATGGAACCTTCAGAGGCCCAAGGGTCAGGTGGGGACAAGAGGTGCTCTAAACCAAAGGCCTTGGTGCCTCTTGCAATATCCACATATATCCTCCTGCGTCATCATGTGAGCAAATGAGAAAAGAATACCTGGCATGGCCCAGGATTTAATCACAGGCAGTGTAGAGAGATATTTTAATAAAGAAGGGCTCAGCGTGTGCGTTGGTCAAGAATATTTCCAGGCTGAGAAAGAGTTATTAAAAATAGCCTCTTGGCAAACAGCCAGGAATAGGTCAACTGGACAGAAATAGGAGTTACTGACTTATGAAATCAGACTGCTACATCTAGGCCTCTTCAGTCTGGAGAGACGGCGTTTAAGAGGGGACCTGATTGAAGTATAGAAAATCGTGCACAGTATAGAAAAGGTGGATAGAGACCATTTCTATTCTCTATCACACAACACTAGAACCAGGGGGCATCTATGAGGCTGATGGGTAGGAGAGTCAGATCAGACAAGGGCTTCACTCAGAGGGTCATTGGTCTATGGAATTTGCTGCCAGAAGAGGTGGTAACAGCTACCAGCCTAGATGGCTTTAAGGAAGGGTTAGACAGATTCATGGATGACAGGTGTATCAATGGCTACTAGAATGGATGCCTAAGTACATCTTTGAGGCTGTGGGAACAAGCAGGATGCCTCTAAGCCCATATGCTGGGATTTGAGGGCAGATGAAGGTTCACCCTTGTCTCTGAGATGCCCACTGTGTGAGACAGGATGCTGGATTAGATGGGCTGTGGCCTGATCCAGCAGGGCTCCTCTTATGTTCTAATCATTTTATGACTTTGCAGATAGTGATGGCTGTTAAGAGACGGAAGAAGCTCCCTTAAACCAGTTCTTTATTGCCAGAGAAGGATCCCAAGACCTCAAGCAGAGAACAGCTTCTTCCATCTCTTGCTCTCCAGGGAGCATTCTTCAACACAGGCACATAATCATACACACACACACACACACACCCTAAAGCACAAGGTTTGCCAATGAGCTTTGGCAACTGAAGCACAAAATCCCACAGTGGGCCTTTTCCAGCCACTAACAGCAATATGATCATCCCATGTCTTATATAATGGTTCTGATTTCTGTGGCAACATGGACATAGGACAATTCTACACCGGCTGATACACTGGACCAGAGGCCTACTCACACTACGGCCTCTAGTGAGGATTAGACAACCTCTGGTGAAGAGCACACACACATGGAGTAGGCTGTTAACCAGAGACTTATCCTAAGAGTCCAGGCAGTGACCATTCACTCTTCTTCCAGTGCTCTGAGGTCATTTGAGGTGCCACACAGCACCTCAGACAACCATAGACGCAACTGTGCGTGCGCAGAGCATCCGCGTTATCAAGGCAACGCTGCTGACGCACACACAGTCACGGAGGGTACCACAGCCAAAATGGCGGCACCCAGAAGAGGACCGGGCCCAGGATCGAATAAGATAAGTATTTAATCCTGGAGGGAGGGAACAGCCAAAAGTTGACTAGCACTCCAAGTGCGTGAACTAGTCAACATTGGTTAATCATGCTCCTTTCCCATCCAGCGGACGGGCAAGGAAGTGCAAAAAACACCCCTGGAAGTATACAAGGAGCCTCCCTTCTCCATAGTCTAAAGGAGGACCTGTCCCCTTAGACCCCCCCTCCCTTTGAATGTACCAGCTCGAATGTACCAGCTCACTGCTTCCAACTACTTGGAAGCAGTGATGGAGCAAAGAACAGCTGTTTGGAGGCCTGTGACATTTTGGCACAATGTCTAAGAAGGGCACCCTTCAGACACCCACATTATCATGACTTAGCATGGCTCCTTTGGGGTTCCCGGTTGTTCCTGATGTGTAGATCAAGACACAACACTGGTTGGGCTTCTGGGAATTAATGATGGCGTCCAGCTCCTCATCTGGTGTCTCGCAGCCCAGTTCCATGAATTCATCCATCTATGGAAGAGAAGAAAAGCAACGTAAGGAAGCTGGTATGACAGGTCACGACCCAACAGGAAGTTATATTTCCTTGTTCTTCCCTTTCCGCCTGTATGTTAAAAAGGATCAAAAAAATATAATACAGAACGCAGATCTCAAAGGTAAGCAATGAAGCAGCAGGATAAGCAAAGGCTGTGAAGTTGGGAGGCGTCCTGTCCTTGACGGGGTCGCAATGCCCTGGAAGGGACAGGTGTGCTTGAACCCTGCACTGATGCTTGAAGTTCAGGTGGAGGCCATGACCAAGAGTGTCTATTCCCAGCTACAGCTGGTTTGACAGCTGAGGCTCCTTCTGGACAGAGATGATTTGGCCACAGTTATCCATGCTCTGGCAACCTCCAGATTTGACTGTTGTAATCAGCTCTGCATGGGGCTGCCCTTGAAGACGGCTCAGAAGCTGCAGCTGCTAGATTGCTGACTGGAACAGCTGGCCGGATGCACATCAGGCCAGACTTAAAAGAGTAGCATTGGCTGCAGATTCAGTACCAAGCCCAATTCATGGTGCTAACTTTAACCTATAAGGCCTTAAATAGATTAGGCCCCAAATATCTAAAGGAACATCTTCTTCCATATCAAGCTGGGCGACCTTGGGCTAGTCACAGCTCTCTTCTGAGCTCTCACAGCCTCACCTACCTCACAGGGTGTTCTGTTGTGGGAAGAAGAACAGGAGGTTTGTCAGCCGCTTTGAGTCCCCTTAAATGGGTGAGAAAAGCGGGGTAGAAAAGCCAACTCTTCTTCTTCTTCTTCTTGGCTGATGGAGTCATTTAAAATAAAGAGCTTAAAAACATGGGCAAAGATGGCCTTTTCCAAGAGTAGGGGGCAAACCGGTGCAACTCAAGCTGAAAGGCATCAGCCCCAAATGATCCTTTTAGAAGAGCCGTTTTGGGACACCTTTAAAGTGACTTGGAAAAAGACGCTTCTTTTCACCTGCTCAAACTATAGCCTGAACCGAAAGGAGCACATCTACTTATGTCAATGAATCCTGCATTAAGCGGAAGAAGCCGGTGTCCTTTCCTGCCCTTTGCATTCAGAGGAATACATTTCCTCTGGCTCCGAGTGCAGGATTTGTTCTCTGACATGTTAACACTTCATCTTCTGCCACCCTAACTGAGCTAAGACTGTTATTCTATGCAGCGTTAATCCTCCTGCAACCCCGTTGCCGGGGGCTGTTTCCATGGCCAGTGTGCCCACCCCAGGATCCAGTTTCAATTTCCACAGGCACTTAATGCTGCTATTCCCAAATGCTAGCAGCCAAGAAAACAGCCGCAGCGAATAGCGCGCCGGTACATGCTTCTGCAAAACCTTTCATGGGAATTTGCCCCGCAGATTAAGAAGTCGGCTCTATTAGGTGCATGCATGAATGCAATTTTCGACATGCAATTTGTAACGAATATTTGAAAATCTGAATTCATACAAATAAAGAAAAACACATGTCTTTACATTCAAACCCATATCAATACATTAGTATCTATTCGTCCAAATATTCGATACGTATCCAATAATACGAATCTCATATACATCTGCACGCATCCTGTTTTCATCTTGTATCCATCCCGTTTTCATCCAGTATAATAATAATAATAATATTTATTTGTATACCGCCTTGTGGCGAACCAATCCGGGCGGTTGACAACAATAAATATAAAAACATCATATAAGAATAAAACATTATGGTCCCTCCCCCCCTTAAAAAGTATTAAACAATATGATAAATTAAAATGCATACAGATAAACACAAGATGCATATGGATACGTACACATAGGAATGTCCGAATTATTTGTACGAATCTCAAAATATTTGTATTCGTACAAATATCCAATACAAACAATATGACCAAATATGTATCCAATACGACTGAATACGTATTAGATTCATATCCTATAACAATACAAATGTACAAACTATTCATAAAATGATCTGAAACATTTGTATTCGTACGAACATCAATGTACAAATGTTGTAACATTCGATTTGTGTACGAATGTCCAAATTCATACGAATAACGAATGTTACAGATACTTGTGCACATCCGTATAAGAAGAAGAAGAGCTGGCTTTTCTACCCTGCTTTTCTCACCCATTTAAGGGGACTCAAAGCAGCTGGCAAAGCTTCTATTCTTCTCCCCACAACAGACGCCCTGTGAGGTGGGTGGGGCTGTGAGAGCTCAGAAGAGAGCTGTGACTAGCCCAAGGTCATCCAGCCGGCTTTGTGGAGGAGGAAGAAGAGCTGGCTTTTCTACCCTGCTTTTCTCACCCATTTAAGGGGACTCAAAGCGGCTGACAAAGCTTCTATTCTTCTCCCCACAACAGACACCCTGTGAGGTGGGTGCAGCTGTGAGAGCTCAGAAGAGAGCTGTGACTAGCCCAAGGTCATCCAGCTCGCTTCATAGGTGAGTGTGGAATCAAACCCAGTATTCCCAGATAAGAGTCCAGCTCCCTAACCACTAGACCAAACTGGCTCACAATAAGGGAGCTTGGCTGATCCACAGGTTCTGCAGAATGGGTAATCACCTTGGCATACCCCTATGAAACAGTTATTAGGGTCAGAAAATCAAATGAAGAAACAAACCATGTTCCCTCCTTCTCCCCCCCCCCTTTCCAAAGGTACCTCTCTGAACTATTTCCGCCTGTTTTTCATCTGGTAAGAAGCATCATCAGTTCTTTCTAGGTTTACAATTTTCTTCCACTTACTGTGTACAAATTAGGGTGCTTTTCCGCTACGGCATCTCTGTACATCACAACAGCTTTCAAGTGTGGCAGGCGATCCCAGATCTGTGAATAGAGCGCGTGAGTCAACATTCATTACTTTACTGCATTTTAAAAGCTCATCAGATTCACTCCCAATACTGAATCCATCCCAGGTAATCACAATTAATTTTCACTGCCTGCACTGGGGGGGGGGGGGCACAAATGCAATTTTCGGACATTTCAATTCGTAATGAATATTCAAAAATCCGAATTTGTACAAATAAAAAAACCCAAATGTCTGGATATTTCGAACCATTAGGAATACATTTGTATCTATTGATTTGAATATTGGATACGTATCCAATGATACGAATCTCGTTTTCATCCGTACGCATTCCAGATGCATCCCATTATCATCCTGTACCTAATCATGCAGGTGTGTACAGATAGGCCCAAGATGCATATGGATCTGTACATATATGAATGTCCAAATTACTTGCACAAATAATTCAAAATATTTGTATTAATTTGAATACTTAAAAAGGAATGTCTGGGCATTCGCTTTGAATTCGAATGTCCAAGTTCAATTGAATAACATATATCTCAAATATTTCTGCAAAATCCTACAGACTAGTCCTTCAGAGGGATTTCGGAGGGACTTTGGAGATTGCATCTCCTGTCCCCCAAAACACCTGGGGTGACAGGCAGACGCCTTGTGGGTCAATCCGGATTCCCCACATAGGTGCAAAGGTGTTTCCACATCAGCGGGTTTACACCTCCTGTGGAAACACATTGGGTGCTCCCCTTAATCCGGATCTCCTAGAATGTGCCCATTCCTTAGATCCGGTTCTTCTTAGATCCAGATCTAAGGGCTGCGGTGGAAAAACACCCTATAATTAAGGCAATAGGTTCCCTTAACCTGTGAGTCACTCTCTCTTGCTTTTCCATGACCTTTCAATTCAGCTTTATGATTGGGCAGGTGAGGCACTGGTGTGTCCTTTGCTATCCAGGTACATTGCTTCTCCAGATATAGCCGTTCTCCACCCACCGCCATCTTTTCCTGCTTCAGCCCTGATCCTTGTCAATTTAAACTTGCAATTCAAATCACCTCCCACAGATGAGCAGGATCCAACCACAGTCCCGTACCTGGGTTATTTTTGCCAGTTGCTTCTGGTTATCTACGACAATAACGTTGGCTCTGCAATCGTGAGCGACGTAATGACAAGCCTCCGGAGAGCTGGTGGTGTATATGCCCGTCACGATGCCGCTAGGAGCAAGGGGATAGATACAGATACTGCATGGCAAGAGCTGAGCTTTCTTCATCCACCATCACTTACTTACAGCATCTGGGAGTACTGGGTTAGATTCCACCCTCCCCCATGAAGCCAGCTGGGTGACCTTGGGCTAGTCACAGCTCTCTTCTGAGCTCTCTTACAACCACACCTCACAAGGTGTTCTGTTGTGGGGAGAAGAACGGAAGCTTTGTCAGCCACTTTGAGTCCCCTTAAATGGGTGAGAAAAGCGGGTAGAAAAGCCAACTCTTCTTCTTCTTCTTCTTCCTTATTCCCTTATTTGGGGGTATTCCAGAAAATAAAGCACTCCCAGATCCAGAGTGCATTCAACATGGATTGAGAGTGGATTCAGGGAGGATTTGATGCTTTCAGAGTGGATATGTTACAGGATATGTATAGGATACGTCTGGATTAGGGATGCGCAAGAATATTCGAAATATTCGTTATTCAATCAAATTCAGCCGAATTCGGCCATTTGAATTCAAATCAATTGTCCAGATTGTTTTTTTAATATTCAAACAAATACGAATATTTAGAAGCATTCATATGGATAATTCGGACATTCATATGTGCAGAGATTCATACGGATCTTATTCATATCCATATGCATCTGTACGGATACATACAGGATGAAAACAGGATACATACAGGATAGAAATGGGATGTATATGGAAGCGTACAGATGGATATAGATACATACAAATGTTGTTGACATTCGTATCATCAAACACGTACCAAATATTCGTACAAACAGATATGAATGTATTAAAATCAATTCAAATTTTAATACATTCAATTTTTCTCTATTTGTACAAATTTGGATGTTCTAATATTTGATTCGAATTGAATCTTGAAAATAGCATTCATGCACACCACTAATATGGATACGTATCGGATATGTATTGGATACATATGGGCTACGTTTGCATTCGTATCTGACATTCTTAAAATACGTACAAATACATTTGTTATTGAATAGAACTCTACCACATTCAAAGGGGATTTATTCAAATGAATACGAATTTTCTTACCTTCGATTCAATACCAATCTAATGCTAAAAAAAGCCCATTTGTGAACATCCTTATCATCACCACCATTATAATGATCACTTTTATTGCTTTCTTTTCCTAACAAAACTCAAAGTGAAAGTTCCTTTTGGGCAAAATGTGAGCAAGAAGACATGCATAAGGCCTGCACAAAATACATCCGATTTAAATAGGGACTTTTCCCTGTAATTTTTCAAAGAAAAGAAAATACGCCCAGAAGTCGAGAGCCAGATCAGAGCACTTGGAAAACTGAAATGGGAGCAAATCGGAAGTCCGAGTTCATCCCAGAGTTCTCTAAAATGCCCCTTTTCCAAACTACCATTGCCATGATCCTTAATCCTTAAACTGGCTTCTTTGGTTAAAGATCCTGCAGCTGAAAGAAGAAGAAGAGTTTGCTTTTCTACCCTGCTTTTCTCACCCATTTAAGGGGATTCAAAGCGGCTGACTAACCTTCTGTTCTTCTCCCCACAACAGAACACCCTGTGAGGTAGCTGGGGCTGTGAGAGCTCAGGGGAGAGCTGTGACTAGCCCAAGGTCACCCAGCTGGCTTCATGGAGGAAGAAGAGTTGGCTTTTCTACCCTGCTTTTCTCACCCATTTAAGAGGACTCAAAGTGGCTGACAAAGCTTCTGTTCTTCTCCCCACAACAGTCACCCTGTTAGGTAGGTGGGGCTGTGAGAGCTCAGAAGAGAGCTGTGACTAGCCCAAGGTCACCCAGCTGGCTTCATGGGGGAGGGCGGAATCGAACCCGGTATTCCCAGATAAGAGTCCAGTTCCTTAACCACTAGACCAGACTAGACCCAATAAACCCCTACTTGGCTGAGCATCATGGGTGTTGAGATCCGCAAATCTGGTTCACTCCTGGTTACAACTCAGATACGTCCGTGTAAACTGAGGCATGCAGGCAAGCTAAAGCCACATTCAGGATCAAGCGTGAAATCGGTTTTCTTTTCTGCCTATTGATGCTGCAGTTGGTTAATCAGACTTAATGCAGAGGTGATCCAATATGTGTATGATATCTCTCCAAAACTCACCCGGCAAACACAGTTCCCACTGCAGAAATGAACCATTCAGCAGAATTGAATCCAAGAATTGCTACACTGTGGTATCTTTCAAGGCCGAGCTTGGGTCGGGAGGGAGGGAAGACAGAAGGACAAAATTAACTCAGCAACACTGGCGTGGAAAATAATCTCTTATACAACACTCCCGCCTGGGTCCCTCAAATTAGCGTGTAAAGCAAAACCATGGGCGATTTCGCCCTTCCTTTCCCACCCACTGGACAGGAAAGGAGCGCCATCACGCTTGTGAGCGCTAGTCACTTACAGACAAAGCCCTGCATGATTGGTCACTCACCTGTGACCAATCCCGGAGCCAGTCCTCGTCAGGGGCACCGCCATTTTGTTTGCGGTGCCCTCCGTGATGGCGCATGCGTCAGCGCCGTCGCTAAGATGATGATAGTGCTTTGCACACACACTGTTGCATTTATGGTCGTCTGAGGTGCCGGCGCGCTTGCGCGGCACCTCAGACAACCCTGGAGCATTGGAAAAGGTGCAGATGCTCGCCATTGGATGCCGCCAAGTAAGTAATTGGGTAAGGTTAGTAAAGGTGTGGAGCATAATTTCGTGCTCCACAACTAGGGCACGATTAGGGAACTTCTTGGAAGGCAGGGGGCACACTTGGAGCACTAGTCAAGGTTACACGCCCCATCCCCCCATCCCCCCGCAATCGAATGCTTACCTCAATTCAATTTCGAGGCCAGTCTTCTTCAGAGCACCGCCATTTTGGCTGTGGCGCCCTGAGTGACTGCACATGCATCAGCACTGTCACCATGACCACGTTGACACTCTGTGCATGCGCTGTCTCGTCTATGGATGTCCAAGCTGTTTGCGCACTTGCGCAGCACCTCAAAGAACCCCAGAGCACCGGAAGAGGTGCAAATGGTCGCTCCACACCTAGTGCATGATTAGGGAACTTCTGGGCAGGCAGGAGGCACCTGGAGGCTGTATCTGCCTCCTCAAGGCGTGGATCCTCTTCCCCAGAAGTTGCCTAATCGTGCACTATGGGCTGTAGTGCACATAGGTGGAAATCTCTACGGAGCCTGTTCCAGAGGTTTAATGCCACCGCAAAGAAAGCCCTTCCTTTTGTGGACACCTCCTTAATGCATGTTTTGGTAGCATATGAGCAGCACCTCTATGGCAGATCTTAGATATTAAGTAGGATACATGGAAGAAAGTGATCTTTTTAATAGTTCCAAGGTATTAGGGCCTGTAATGCACCAACCCTATATAACCAGGCCCAGAAAGGGACTGGCTTTGTCTTTGGCAGCCGGCACTTACTTTCAAGAAACCTTTGGCGGCTTTCCGAGAAAGAGCATAATATTCAGAGAAGGTAATCTTTTCCCAGTTCCCATTCTTTTTGCTGGCCAGTGCGTTGAGGGACCCATATTTTTCCAAGGATGCGAGAAACATCTGGTGGACGGTTTTAGGAGCTTGAGGGCAGATGGGATCCATTCTCAGCTTCACCAGGCCATCAGCAGTTGAGGACCAGAGAGACGCTGGAAAAGAAGGTAGAGGAGGCAGAAATAGCTCAGTGGTAGAGCAAACCCCTCCAGATTTTCTATTCCCTTTCCCAGGGAGCTTGGAAATATATTTTACATATTGTTAAGAAGACTCAGTGCACTTCAAGGACAAAGTGCAGGACCAAATCTAGGGCTGTGGTCACACCTAAAGTTTAGTCCAGCTTCAGTCCGCTTTCAAAGTGAGAGAATACATCAGCTGATGTGTTCCCCCACTCTGAAGGTGGACTGAAGCTGGATTAAACCTTAGGTGTGACCCTTAGGGATGTACATGAATATCTCCACCATTATAAATTCGTATGAATTTGGCCAAATTCAAATTGAATGTTGGCACATTTGAGGACTGAAATTCAAATTCGAATGGAATGTTTTGATACATTTATATGAAGCTTCGTATGGGATTTGTATGTTATTTGTATGCATTCATATGGGATTCCTACGGGACTGAACATCTGTATTGGATACAAATCCCGTTACATTGGGAGGGGATCTATTCGAACGAATGTGAATTTTCTTGCATGCCAGTTGATATGAATGGATTAAAAAAAAAACCTGTATGAAACATCTTGGAGTAGTGGATCCTTTCTGCACTTGGCTTTATTCTGGAATATATCGCGGAATAGGGGCCTGCTATCCACATGCTAGTTCAGACTATGGTAGCCCTCAGGTAAGGACGACCACAGCCTGCATTAGCATCTACCAGACACATACTGGATACATATCCATAAGTATCAGATATTTGCACAAATGTGTATGAATGCATTCATGTCAAAAGGAATCCTACTACACTCGAAGGGGATCCATTAAAATGAACGCTCATTTTCCTACGTTCGATTTGATACGAATCTAATGCAAAAAGAACCCATTTGTGTGCATCCGTGCAAACCTCCTTTCTGCCTACGCTGAGCTCTGCTCCCTGTGGCACCAATCCGAATGGACACTTTCCAGCACCGTCCAGAGGGAGTGGTTTAAACTGTCCTTTGAAATGTCAATATTGACCCTTTAGAATAAAGCCAGAGAGACAATGCCTCTAGCCGTAAAACAGGTCATTTCTAGACAATCTGTGTGTGCAATGTTGACAGTGTGACAAATGTTACTGTGCCTTGCTTCTGGGCGGGCGGGGGCTGGATTTCATCATATTGCCAAGTCTCAGATAAGTCACAGGAGGAATTTCCTTCTCCAAGTAGCATTTTGGATAACGCGAATGAAGGCTGAGCATTCAAAAGAAAGGCATGATGCTAAAGGAGCAGAAGAAGAGTTGGCTTTTCCACCCCATTTTCTCACCCATTTAAAGGGACTCAAAGCTGCTGACAAGCCTTCTGTTCTTCTCCCCACAACAGAACATCTTATGAGGTCGGTGGGGCTGTGAGAGCTCAGAAAGAGAGCTGTGATTAGCCCAAGGTCACCCAGCTGGCTTCGTGGGGGAGGGCAGAATCAAACCTGGCATTCCCAGATAAGAGTCCGGCTCCCTAACCAAGGTGCAACCAAGCTGAGAAGCCGTCCATCAGTATCAGTATGGCTTGGAGTCCTCAGAACCCATGTGAGTACCGAATCTGTGAGCTCCGTTGCTAAGGGAAATTTGGGAGTCAAGGGGAAAACCATCTCAGCATTCCTCCCCCCGACAAGCCCTCTCCCCCAGTTCTCTTACCTGTTCTGCAGGCAAGCAGAGGCAAGGATTGACGTTGCAGGACAGCGAACGCAACTGCATCAGAAACGCAAGCCCATAAAAGCCTCCCTTTGATTGCAAACATGGCAAGAATGTGAAGTACTTTTTTGGGCTAATTCTGGGGAGGTGTGTGGAGTCCCTTTTGGAGGCAGAGAGGAATGCCCTAAGCGCACCTTGATAGAGCTCACTTCCTTTCCAGCAGGGGGCAATGGACAAGAAAGGGTTGGGAGCCACTGCTAGGAAAACAAAGGGGAGGAGAGCGGACAGGATGGTGGTGCTGGTGAGGTGGAGAGGCAAGAAAGAGGCACTAGAATTCTCCCTAGCAGAAGTGCAACACGTGCTGAAAAAAAAACAGGCCAAGGGCAAAGCAAAACCAGATGCATGTCTGTGCACGCTTGCTTGCAGTTGGGCCTCCAGTTAAAGGGAGAAAAATCTGCCTGCCTTCTAATGCCCCGATCTGACAAATTCTTTTAGCGTGTAGCTATTCTTAGTGTGTTGGAATTCAAAGGTATTTATTGGCTTGCTCTGTTTCAAGTTATGCCACCTACCCGGAGTGCGTCTGGACTGGGACAGGAAGTGAACGCAAAAAAAGTGGGGGAGGGAGACATTCCGAAGAAGGAAACAATTAAAATAGTGCCGACCAAAAAGAGGAATGAATTTACTGCAGTCTCAGACCAGCAAAACCCTTCAGGAGGATAAGAGAGGGAAAGAAGGACCAAACTAGAAGGTGTATCATCGCAGTGCCTAATAATGCATCTTCAGAGGAAAGCTATTTCAGATTAAACCATGGGGCCACGACTTAGAAGGTCCTGTTTTTGTTCCACGGAAGGAAAGAAGTACCAAAGGTCATTATCGTTATGAAGTCGTGCGGCACACATCTAGAGAAAGTCCCACATTTTTCTTTCCTTCTTTCTTTCTGTTTTACCTGAGCAATTGCCTTGATTGGTTTCACAGTCTTTTGTGACATTCTGGGTTTCTGGTGAATTTCTGAGGAAACGGAAATGAGATCATTTAGCAAATAAAATGAAATGTTTTGCAAAGAGTTGAGCTAATAGCAGGTGATGCATGCATTATAGAAAGAGAGAACATGGGTTTGCTGGGGAAAAAGACAGACTGGCTGCATTCACACCTAAGCTTTAATCCAGCTTCAGTCCGTTTTCAGAATGGGAGAACGCACCAGTAAAGTGACAAGCTGTTTTCTTTTGGCATTATGCTCCTTAGAAAATCCATCTTAGGGTAAGATAATGTGGAAAGAAAGTGACTTGCCGGTTTGCTGTCATGCACTCTCATTCAGAAAGTGGACTGAAAGTGGATTAAAACAGGTGTGAGCACAACCATTGTAAACTGATACGTATTACTACAAATTTCAAAGTAATATTGCAACAATATAAACAGAAGAAGAGCTGAGAAGAATTCACAGTTCTGTTGCTATGGGGTAATAGTAGATGAAGCAGTTTTTCAACCCCTTGAAAAGAACACAAAGTTTCATTTTATCTTAAGCCAGACAATGTAGTTCTTCAAGTGTATTTGGTGCTTTGAAATAAAACAGACACAGAGTCCTTTGAAGACACATCAGAACAGAGAACAGTACCATATAATGAAGTAGCACAGCCCACTGTAGTCAGAATTCATTTTTATAAAAACCATTGTTGTAAAAAACAAAGAAAATCCAATATTTTATAGTATTTTTTTAAAAAAAATGCAATGGTTATCTCACCATGGAGCAGAAACCTTGCAGAAAAATTCACTTTGGGGAAATGAGAAAACAGATTATAATGAGCTTTGAGACCATTTTGAGTGATCACTGTTTCCAAAGTTTTAAAAGAATCTGCAGTTTTGGAGGATTAAAAGTCCCGAAACATGGATTATCTATATTTGGGTCAAAAGAGCTCTTGCTGCCGGATTTAGAAATACTCCACTTTATTTAGCAAAATGAGAATGCAAGTAGATTTTTTGGGGGAGGAACCTATGCTTTAGGGGTGTTCTCCTCAGTTTCCCCTGGCCCAATGAGAAGCCATGATTTCCTCTGCTGTAGTCCCTCATCCCCGGGCTCTTCATTATGTGCTAAGGAAATCTACCGCTGGCTGAATGGGATGGGGATGTAGGTGAAAAATGAACAGAACCCTTTGCAGGTGCTCAGACACACACAAATATGTAATAAGCTCAGACAAATTAACAGGGGTGGGAGTAAGTTAAAGTGTCTGATTTCAATAAGAGGGACTCTCCGGCATTTCACGCTGCTCTGATCTACCAATCTAGAAGAAAACACCATTATAACAAGGGAAAAATGATCTTCAATCATCTGCTGACTTGTTAACATGAGAAAGAAGCTGTGCTGCAGTGGGGGGAGAAGCGGTGAACAAAAACCGCTGCCAAAGGACTCCATGATTTGATGCAGGGGCAGGTTTATACAGAGGGTGGGGTCTGAATTGCCTGCCCCAAAGCAGTCAGGGTATGATGGTGTCCAATTGCTGACTGCATGGGGAAAGGGTTCTGCTGAGGGGAGGAGAGAGGGGCACTGCCCTGCCGGGCACTGAAGAATGGACAGTGAGTCTGCATTATAAGGTAACCCTGATAGTGCTATAGAAATAAACTAACAACAACAACAACAACAACAGCATTGGAAGTGCAAAAAAACAGACCTCACGTCTGATTTTTAAAAAACACGGTTTAAAACTGGATTAAATTGCCAAGTGGGACCTTGGCCTTAGTGTCAGATTACCTTATTATTTATTTGTTTGTTTTGTTTCTGTTTCTATTGCTATCCTGCCCTATATCCAAAGGGCTCAGGGCAGGTCACAATAAAGCCACCATCAAACAAGTAAGATAAATTAGCAAAAGCAATCACTGTGTCCACACAGGGAAGGAATGCTGTACCCTCAGCTAAAGGCTAAGGGAAAGAGGTACATCTTCACCAGCTGAATGACCAACCACTTTCAAGTGTGGATTTTGAAACTGTCCAGCATCCTTAGGCTGGCCTGTGCTAACACACTTTTGCTGTGATGGTTGTTATGTGCTGCCAAGACAGCTGTTTCTCTTTTCCAGAAAAATGCTGGTAATAGAACTGTTGTGTTGCAAACTGGGAATCCATATGTACCCATGTGCTTTGCGGAACGTCCCGGGTCCCTCACCCCCACCCAGCCTCTGTGGTGCTGCGTCACGCCACGCCACGCCACGCCAGCACCTCCCGGTCTGAATGTGCAACAGCATGACTCGGCCTTAGCCCCAAGAGAACAGCACTTGCTGGTGAAAATTCATTAATTTATTTAGAAAACTTATATCCCGCCTTTCACCAAAATGGTCCCAGGGTGGGTTACAAGGTGATTAAAACATATCAAATGGTAAAACATAATTAAAAATATAAACCCCTTCCTCCCACCTCCACCCTCGCTCCCTAACAGGACAGCACCCTGAGGAAGCTATTTAAAGCCTGGGTAAAAAGATACGTTTTCACCAGGGGCCAAAAACTATACAGTGAACCTCAAGAGGGAGGCTGTTCCTGAGTCTAGGGGCCACCACAAAAAAGGCCCTCTTTGAGATCTCCATGGCTTCACTTCCCCCTCTCCTCATCTTTGCCCCTTCCATTTCTGCATTTTACTATCTGCCATGACCTGTGTTTATAGAGGAGGGCAAGCTTATCTTTCTATGCCTAATAACTGAAATATATATATATAAAAAAATAAAGGGGGAAAGGTGCAAACTGCCTGGTACAAGCCAGCCCCACTTTGTAGGGCAAAATTCCATTTTCCAAGGCAATGTCAGCAAGTGAGGAACAGCGTCAAAGCATTCTGTGCCCTTTCTGACAACAAAGAGCCCATTGTAAGCTTGTGTCCAAGACCCACTTTAAAGGGGATCCCACTGCGCTTTCGCCAGTCACCCAGATCCTTCCCACGAGCTTTTAAATCAAAGTTCTTAGGACTGAGATCAATGCGGGAAACAGAGGCACAGGGTGTAGAAGACCAGCCGCGAGCACAACTTTTGCACACAGGTCTTCAGTGCGCCACATCCATTGGGTCCCTCTCCCAGGCAAGCATACAGATCTTTAAAGCTGCTGTTTCTCTGAAAATAGCAACTTCTCCATAAATTGTTTTACCTTATTCCATCGCTTTGGGTCATCTTTAAGATGTTTTGGTGGAAAGGCGAAATCACTCCTTTTGCAACTAGGTTTGCTGAAGCTGGCTATGGAGCTGCTAAAAAGTTTTCTTTCGTTGAGCACAAATAAGCAACTGAGACAGCTTAGGGTCCCCAATGGCAAATGGACTTTGGCTTAGCCCAAAGTCGTAAGGGGAAAGGAGGGACTCGGAAAGTTTCTCAATGGCTGGACAGAGTTCAAGTGTGCAAACCTCCCCCTCTCCCCCTCCCCTCCCTTCAGCTTTCTTTAATTTCCCATGAGAGGAATTTCAATGAGATCTTGGCATTGTGAGAGGCAAATTCTCCCCTCCACCCCTGGCTAAATACCAGTATGCCCCAACCTTCCATTCAAATATTCACCATCTCTTATTTGACTATAGATCTGTAGGACAGACAGACAGACAAGACAGATGATAGACAGATAGATGACAGACAGATGATAGGCAGACAGACAGATAGTTAGATAAAGTCATAGATAAGAACATAGAAAATATAGAAGGTAAAGACAGACAGATAGATAGACAGACAGATAGACAGACAGATAGATAAAGTCTATAAGAAGATAAAAAGAAAGAGATAAGAACATAGAAAATATAGAAGGTAAAGACAGAGACAGACAGGGATGATGATGATGATGATGATGATGATGATGTAGATAGATAGATAGATAGATTAGTCTATAAGAACATAAAAAGAAAAATAAGAACATAGAAAATATAAAAGGTAAAGACAGAAAGATGATAGTAGTTAGAAGACAAATAAAGACATAAAGATAGATGATAGATAATAAGTAGAAGATAGGAAAACAGATGTGGAAAAATACATAAAATAGATGAGACTAGGAACGTGCACAAATATTCTAAATATCTGTTATTCGATTGAATTTGGCCAAATTTGGACATTCAAATTTGAATCAAAAGTCCAGATATTCATTTTTAAATATACGCATGAATACAAATATTTTGAATAATTTGTTCAAATAGTTTGGACATTCGTGTGTGGACAGACATGTATGTATTACACATGTATCCATACGATTTTGATTTGTATCCATATGCATCTATGCAGATACGTGTGGGATGAAAATGGGTTGGGTGCAGATACATCCAAATGTTGTCGACATTCATACCATCAAATACCAATAGAATCTTTGTACAAATAGATACGAATGTATTTGAATTGGTTCGAATTTTAAAACATTCATTTTTTCCCTATTCGTATGAATGTTCTTCTCTCCACAGCAGTCACCCCTTGAGAGTTCAGAAAGAGAGCTGTGACTATCCCAAGGTTATTCAGCTGGCTTTGTGGTGGAGTTGGCTTTTATACCCTTAAGGGGACTCCAAAAGGCTGACAAACTTTCTGTTCTTCTCCCCACAACAGATAGATTGTGAGGTGGGTGGGGGCTGTGAGAGCTCAGAAGAGAGCTGTGACCTGCTCAAGGCCACCAGGCTGCCTTTGTGGAGGAGTGCGGAATCAAAGCCCGTGACCGCAAGATATGAGTTTGACCACAGGACCAAACTGGCAGGGAGTCAAGAGCAAGAGAAGGTTTTCCCTTTGCCTCCTGCTTGAGATGCCCAGAGAAGCAGCTTATTCCACACATGTCTGGCCTGGCCTGGCCTGGCCTGGCCTGGCCTGGCCTGGCCTGGCTGGATCGGGTCGGGTCGGGTTGGATTGGGTTAGTTGTTTGTTTTGGTTTGTTTTGGGTTTTTTTGGTGGTTGGGTTGGGTTGGATTGGGTGGGGCAGGGCGGGGCGGGGCAGGGCAGGGCAGGGCAGGGCAGGGCGGGGCTGGCTGTTTGGTTTGGTTGTAGCAATGTCAACTGTGCATTAAGTCCATGAAAGAAAGAACGGGGCGAGGGGGGAATCTATTTTTGCAAGTGCTGTACCATACATGAGAAACTGGAAACTCTTTTACAAGTTTTATCAATATTGCCAAAGCCCAGAAAAGCAAACAGGGAAACTGGAGGGGAAGGAAGGAAGGAAGAAACTGTTCCTAAGCAACAGGAGAAGGCTGGGAGAAAAACATTCTACTGGTTTCATCTGACAGTTGGTCAGAAGAAAGGTGGGTGAATATATTATCCAGAGCTCCCTGGAAATGTTTCCCTATGTTTAGCCACACAGGGTTTCCTCCAGAGTCAGATTTTCCTTATAGACCTACCAGAGCCAAATCCTCCACCTGCATTTTGGGGCAAAATGTCTCTCTGGCTCTCATGGGTTAAATGACTTCTCATCACAAATGCAGGTATATGTAAGACGCATCAGCCTTCCGTCACACAGGTCCATGAATTAGGAAGATGAATTTTCCTTCCTTCCTTCCTTCCTTCCTTCCTTCCTTCCTTCCTTCCTTCCTTCCTTCCTTCCTTCCTTCCTTCCTTACTTACTTACTTACTTACTTACTTACTTACTTCTTACTTACTTACTTACTTACAATATCAAACTCTTCATTCAAAGGTCCCAGGGCAAGTCACAACACTAAAATAATTTATACAGTTTATACTACACCCATGTAAAGTATAACCTCCCTCCTTACAGCTAGTATTGTCTGCATCAAGAAGCTACAATTCAGCTAGGCTCCCACTAAGCAATTTAATCCAGTCTGAAAAAGAGTTTTGTTTAATCAGAGGCAAGGGCTGTTGGTTTATTATTATTATTGTTGTTGTTGTTGTTATTTGCATTCTCACTTATGCGGACTCACTCTCCTTTCTTCAGTACCTGGCAGGAGAGGAACGGCCATCCCTCTCTCCTCCCCTTAGCAGAACCCCCCCCCCATGCAGTCCGCAATTGGACACCATCATACCCTGACTGCATTGGGGAAGGCAATTCAAACCCCACCCTCTCTACAAACCTGCACCAGCATCAGATCATGGAGTTCTTTGGCAGCAGTTTTTGTTCACCACTTCTCTTCCCCCCCCCCCCCATTTTGTATCCACGTTATGGCTTGAGGCAAAAAGGTGCGAATGAGGTGATCGGGCAGGAAGAGAGGGGCAGGCAGGCTTTTACACAGGAGCTGACAATGGAGCCTTGTTTTAGATCATTGCAGAAGATCAGCACAAAATGGCAGGGATCGAGGCAATGAAGCAATCGGGAAGGAAGGAAGGAGGGAGGGAGCAGGCAGGCTTTTATACTAGAGCTGACACTTCACAACCCCAGGACGGAAGCCAAAAGTCTTTCACGATTGCTCTTTGTAAAATCAGATACATTGACTCACTCCCTGCTATATCTCACTCCGCAATATATCTGATCTCTTGTTACATCTCACTCCCCGATAAAATGGACTTGATGACCCTAAAAATCCCTTCCAACTCTATGATCTCTTATTAGCTACTGCAGGCTCTTCATTATGCATCTCCCCCACACACACCTCCCTTTCAGCCAGCCTAATCTCCATATCAGGTAATGGTGCAGAGCCTGGGGAAGAGGGGAGAGCAAACCACAGCTTGGCATTGGATCAGGGGAAACTGAGAGCATCCCTAAAGCATGGTTCCCTCTCCCCCAAAACGCGCTTGCATTCCAATTTGCTAAATAGTGTGGAGTATTTCTAAATCCAGCAGTGAGACCTTTTTTAATACGAATAGGGATTCCCCGCTTTTCGGGATCTTTAATCCACAGAAACGGGGAATCCCTTGCAAACTGTCGGAACAGGGAGAAATCGAGCCAACTTAAAGCCTGATTATAACCTGTTTTGGAACTCACCCCTATTGAAACCGCCTAGATTCCATTTGGGAATTCTACCTCATACCCCATTCTTCTCTTCCTTTTTTTTTTTTTTTTTTTTTTTTGGGAGGGGGGCAGGAGGTGACAGGATAAACCCAATTGAAATAGCCAAGCCTGAATCCACACACTGGGCAGCAACCAGCTAGATAGATTTAAGAAAGGGTCAGACAAATTCATGGAGATAGATGGCTATCTAGCTCCTGACTCCAAGCATAAGGAGACTTCTAAATGCCATTTTCAAGAAGTCGAGAACAGGTGAAGGTTTCACCTTCACCTTCTCCTTTGGAACGTCCAGAAGCGAGTGGCAAGCCACCACTTGTGATAGGATGCTGGACTAGATGAGCTGTGGCCTGATCCAGCAGAGGTGTTTTTTGGGCTTGTTTTTTTTTTACAAATTGTGGGCAAGTGTATCAGTGGGTACTAGAGCAGATGCCCAGCTTGGAGTTGGGAGCAGGTGAAGGTTCTGCCTTCGTCTTCTGTTTGAGGATGTCCAGATGCAAGTGGTGGGCCACCATGCAAGACATGATGCTGGAAAATCCCAGTGATAAAATTGCTAGCACAGCAAAAAAAAAAAAAAAAAGAACAGTAGATTTTGGGACCACCCTATGGATTACATCTTTCTTGTTTTAATCCCTGCAATAATTTCCTGAATGTTTTTCCACACTTCTATTTTGAAAACGTTAACCAAGTAACCAGAAATGGAGCATGGAGAGAACCCCAAACCCAACGGACAGCCTACAGAAGACAAGCAAGCTGGTGGACCATCTACAGAGGAGAAAACAAACAATGGACCACCCACTGAAGATAAGAGCTCTAGTGGGAACTCAAAACAGGGCAAAAAAGCCAGTGGGAACTCCAAGGAGGAAAAACAAGCCGCAGGACAACCTTCGGAGGAGAAACCAGCTGATGGAAATGCGGTAAGGCAAATTCATTTTGTTTGGTGAATATTTCTGCAATTCAAGAGTTACTTTTTTCTCTCCTAGCTAGTCCAAAATACTGATTATTCTCTGGTTTTTACTTCCATAACCATGTTCATTTAAGACATCGGGGATCCCACCCGACCCCATTAGCACAGTCTGCAAAAATAGTTCATGGACTGAGGAATACAGTAAGCGATACCACGAGATATTTTTAATTTTTTAAATGACATTTCTATGCCATTCTTCTTGCATTCATAGAACTATGTATCACTTCTGCCTTCCTTTATTCTCTCTTCAGACCAGGCCTGTGTAGGGGTGTGCACGAATTGGTTTTTTTGTCCATTCAGTTCGTAAGAAAATTTGTATTCGTTCAAATGGATCCCCTTTGAATGTGGCAGGATTCTATTTGATAAAACGATTCGTAAAAAAATTATTATATCCGAGACAAACACATACATATCTGATACGTATCCACCCTGAAAGCGTCAAATCCGCCCTGAATCCACTCCCCATTTCACAAATGATTCATACACAAACGTACAAATTTGTATGAATAATGAATGTTACAGATGTTTGTGCACTGTGAAGTAGGATAGATAGAGAACTTGCCCAGCACAGATGTAATATGTAGGCCTTTTTGCACTACAGCTAGCCAATCAGAATGGCGGGCACGCTCACCACTTCGGAACCTGGTGAGTATGAGGTAAGTGCCTGTGCCCAGGGGCGGTGCTTGGGGGGGGGGTCCTGCGGGCCCTAGGGGACCCAATTCAGTCCCCTAGAACATGCAGGAACCTGGGGAAGGAACGAGACCGGCCTGCCCAATTGGGGCAGCCGGAGGCGGGGGCCACAGCTGTCAAGGAAGGAGTGTGCGAATTGAAAGGTTCAATTTGAATTTACCAAATTCAAATCTTTTAGGTCGGGTTTTTTATTTGAATCTGCACATACGAATGTCGATAACATTCACATGTGCCCATATGCATCTTTCCTGTATCCGTACACATCTGTATGCATCCCGTAGTTACCCCATGCGCAACCTGTTTTCATCCCGTACGGATCCGTACAAATGCATACCGATGCGGGAAAGATGTGGATCCTCAAGTGTGCATCATGTACGAACCTGTACACATACGAATGTCCGGATAATTTGAACGATTAGATCTGAAATTCAAATTTTGATTCGAATGTTTACATTCACATTTCGGGACATTCTATTTGACTTTGAATGTTGAGATTCGGCACATTCTATCGGATTCCAAATGCCTACAAATATTCATGCGTGTCCCTACTGGATACTACCTTATTTGCACAACATCTGTGTGGTTCCTTCCATTCATCACAGCGCTGTGAGTAGTTTGGCCTGATTTTTTAAAAAATGAACCAGGTTGTTGCTTTGTTAGCATCTAGCTAAACGAAGTTGTGAGCTGGTTTAGCTTGTCCTGCAAGCTATGTCCAATTGTGCAATACACAGAAGTCCTATTGAGTGCACTTATTTACTCCTGAGTGACCTGAAAGTTATAGGTTCCTTTGCAATCAGCTCTGGACTGATCCTATTTGTTTTGGGAAGCATTAAAGCTTCCCAATACTTTTCAATGCCATGAGTCGCATTTCAGCTAATGGTGGACAGATATTGATGAATATTTATTTATTATTTATTTAATAAACTTATACCCCACCCTTCATCCAATGGTCCCAGGGCAGGTTACAATTAAAAACATATCAAATATTAAAACATAATTAAAAATAAAAAAATTAAAAAGCATCCATACCCAATTAATTAATTAACTCTTAACAGCACTATTAATTAACTGCATTTCTAAGGTCTCAGGGCGGGTAGCAATATTTAAAACCATATCTATCTATCTATCTATCTATCTATCTATCTATCTATCTATCAAAACAGTAACAGTGTGTGAAGGAGCCTAACACACCTCAAGGGGGAGACTATTCTATAGCCTAGGGGCCATCACTGAGAAGGCGCTCTCCAGGGTGCCCACCCTTTTTACAACTGAGGGTGGTGGGACAACCTACAGGGAAAGAAGACAAAGTTGCACTCGTGGAAGGGAAAGCACACAGCGACTCTTGCTGCTGCTGCTGGATTGATATCCAGGTAGCAAAGGGGTCGCTCAAGGACGCTACTGGGAGGGAGACCGCGCATGCGCACATTACCTTAAATAGTCCGGGAAGAAGGGGGGGAGCTTAAAGCCCCGCCCCCTCTCAACTGGAGCTCTAGTTTCTGCTCGACAACGCCCCTCCTCACCCTGCTCGAGTGACAGGAGGAGGAGCCCCGCCTGTCTGCAGCCCTGGCCCCGCCCTCCACCTTCTAGGCCGCACGCTGGTTGGCTCCGGGGTTCGCGCCGCGCGCCCGCGCCGCGGGCCTTCTCTTTGGAGGTGGTGTCGTCCAGACGTTTCCAGAGGCTGCCGCCGTGACGTCAAGTGGCGTCGTTCCAGAAGGTTCGTCGCGGCGCCTATAAAAGGCGAGAGCGGCCGCGCCGCGCCGGCCGGCCGGCGCGGAAGAAGCGGCGTTGTTGTTGTCGTCAGCGCGTGTGCTCGAGCGAGGGGAGGCGTGATTAGGCGCGGAGGGGTCGCCCTCGCAGCAGGTTCGGCTGTGGGGCAATTGGGAGGAGGGGAGGGCGGGGAGGCGCCGGCAGGGGGCGCCACAGGTGAGAGCCGCATCCAGCAGCATCCTCTGCCCGCGCCCAGGTAGGGGGACGGGGGAGGGGGGGTCAAGAATGAAACACCTTCTGGGCAAATTTCGGGGGTTTAAGGTATTCAAAGGTAGTTTGAGCAGGGGGCGTCCTGAAGGGGAACCCCCAAATATCCTTGTTGGGGTTCATAGGGGTCCTGTCAGAAGTGGCTTCCATTGCATGGAAGGGCAGGGAAACATCCCCCAACTTTATATATATTTAATACTGTGCTGTTAATTCTTACTTGTTTTTGTTTCCATTAATACTGTACTGTTATTTATTTACTTGTTTTTGTTTCCATTAATATTGGACTGTTAATTATTTATTTACTTGTTTTTGTTTCCATTAATATGCTGATGTAAAGAGCTATTTATTTGCCTTTTTATCCCACCCTAAACCTCAAGGCCCCAGGGCAGTTAATAACCTTTAAGATCAAATATATGTTAAAGCAATAAAAGTATATATTAAAACAGTTTTATGTTGTAACACCATTAGTTTGCATTATTGTTTTGCATTGTTGTCAGCTGCTGTGGGTGTCTTGTTTTGGAAAGGCAGGATACAAATAAATTGAAGGAACTGATGAGTTTCTAAAAATAATTTTCATTAAACTGTTTAATACTGTTTATGGGGTATGTATGTAAGGTTTTGCTGTATGTGGGTTTTTATCGTAAGCTGGCCGAAGATCTTAGGATATGAGGCAAGATATAAATACTCTAAATAAAGAAAAGTAAATGCATTAAACATTGTTATCAAAGAAGTCCAATAAATCAGAACGATTGTAACATAAAATCCTATCAATGAGATCTCTTAGTGCTCCATACGTTCAGCCGATGGTATTGAACGGGACTAATTATTAAAAGTAATAACTGCACTAGGAAGTGGGCTGAGGAGATGGGCAAGATGCCCCTAAAGGCCACTGAGAGGGATCTGAGAGCAGGTGAAGGTTTTGCCTTTGTCTTCTCCTTGGGATGCCCATAAGAAATTGGTGGGCCGCTGTGTGATACAGGATGCTGGAGCAGATGTGCTGTGGCCTGGTCCAGGAGGGCTTTTCTTAATTTATGAAGGATGGGTGTATCAATGGCTTCTAGAATGGACACCCAGGTACTACCTCCAGGTTGGAGAGACAGGCAGGATGCCTCTTAAGGCCATTTGCAGGGAGTCAAGAGTAGGTGAAGGTTTCATCCTTGTCTTCGGCCATTCTGTGAGCCAGGATGCTGGACCAGGTGGGCTGTGGCCTGATCCAACAGGGCTCCTCTTATATTTTTATCCCATGTCAATTTGTGCTGCCTTCAGCATACCCAATACTGTTAAATGCAGGTAATTTTTGAGGAACAGGGAGAAAAATATGAGGTATAATTAATGTAACTTAGAGGAACTGATGACATCACTCAGATTTGTGTAAAGAAGAGGGAATATGAACTGTAAGTAGGATAAGCAGAACAAATAGAAAAGATGTAAAATGCTTGGAAACAGCACTTGTGTGCAGAAGGGTTTATGGATGACTCAGGCTAGGAAATTTGCCTTTGCTAATCTTACAGGTTAACCTAAAGAGACCAGATCTGAATCCAAGGTGCTGATAATGACCTTTAAAGCCCTTCGGGTATGGGGCGGGATAGAAATGTAAATAAATAAATAAATGGCTTGTGACCTCAGGACCTGAGCGGAGTGCCTCCTCTCATGCAGACCTACCTGTGGCTTAAGTTCTACTGGAGGGGGTGCTCCTCCATGTCCCCCCAGTTAGAGAAATCCACTGTATTAGGACATGGGAAAGGGCCTTCTCAGCTGTGGCACCCTACTTATGGAACGCCCTTCCCTCGGAAGCCCGATTAGTGCCAACTCTTCTAACTTTTAGGCGCCATGTAAAGACCTGGCTCTTTATTAAAGCCTCTGGACAGTAATTCACTCAGGCTCTATTCTGATTTTAACTTTAGCTTTTAAATAACTATGCTGTTTAATACCGCTTTAATGTTTAATGTCTTGTCTGTGTAAGGGTTTTTTAAATTGTAAGCCGCCCAGAAATCTTAGGATATGGGGCAGGATATAAACATTTAAAATAAAACAAACAAATAAATAAATATCGCTGGTCCATAATATCTAAACTTTTTGGAAAGCTTTTAGGCCTTTTAGCTGCAGTGCTGTGGAGAAAACTATCTGTGGCCCACAGCAGAGTTCCGTGTGGCTCTTTCTCACGCCTTGAAGATGACATTTGCTCACAAATGGACACTTTTCCATTGGAGTTACCAAAGAGATATTTCTGGAGGCTCCAGCTGTTAGAACACATGAACAAACAGATCCAGAGATTGATAACCGCCTTGTCCTTTGCTAAATCGTATCATTGGTGATTGTATAAATAGCGTATGAGGCGATTTATCAGGATTTTGACATAGCTGCTAATGTTGGCCGCTACAAACGCCAAGCTAAAATAAAAGAAGGTTGTAGCCTCCTTCATTATGGTGATCATCTGTGTTCAACTCGGCTGTGATGTCGGAACTGAGAAAAGGTTTTAACTGCAAGGATAGAGAAGATTTGCATATCTGAAAATAAGAATAATTGTATTTTAAATTCTGAAAGGGGGAGGACACCCTCAAATTTCACCACCATACTTTTAAATATTTTAATATTATTTTAACACTTATATTGTAAGACCTTTTTAAAGAGATGTAGATAGATAGATAGATAGATAGATAGATAGATAGATAGATAGATAGATAGATAGATAGATAGATAGATAGATAGATAGATAGATAGATTTTTATTCTCTAATTTTGGTCTGTGACAGTCAATAAAATTCATTCATATCTGCCACTTGGAGTTTTGTGTGATTTCACACTACCTCGTAATCCCATGCAAAGGTTCTACCCCTCTAATCATCCCCTTTTCCGTGCAGAGGAATGGTGCGGAAGTGAATTCTTTAGGGCACTTGAGACTATGATTAAATAGCATTAGGGAGAAACACGGCAGCAAGTGTCTGTGAATAATTGCTATCTATCTGGAGCTCTAAAGACTTCACAGCTTTACCATTCGGCAATAAGCACTGAGCTTCAGATGCTTTTGACAGTTTTCATCGTGTCTAATAACTCTCCAGTGCAGAGCCCCAAGGATGGAGGGTAAGCCCTTAGCTGAACTTACCTGTCCTGGCTGGTACTCACCTGTGCCTCTTGTACCTGGAGGGGAAAGGCCAAACTCTGTAGCAAGGTGCTCATTTCAAGGAACGTGCCCGAGCTGGTAACTGCAAATAATGAACATGAGAACATAGCTCCTTAGCACTGCGATGTCCAGAAGCTAGGCGGAGGAGAAACAGGCCACATCGCCTTCTTTGGAATAATGGCAGGGACTCTGGCACCAGATGCAAAGTCTGTAATTAGCCATGCTACAGAAGAACAGTTGGCTTTTCTACTCTGCATTTCTCCCCCATTTAAGGTGACTCAAAGCGGCTGACAAACCTGTTCTCCCCACAACAGAACACCCTGTGAGGTAGGTGGGGCTGTGAGAGCTCAGAAGAGAGCTGTGACTAGCCCAAGGACTAGCTGGATTTGTGGAGGAGTGTGGAATAAAACCTGGTATTCCCAGATAAGAGTCTGGCTCCCTGACCACTAGACCGAACTTGCTGTGTCCTACAGCCAGAAGAGGAAGAAGAAAAGTGTTACTCTAGCTGAGCTACAGTAGGAACTCCAGACAATGGGCTTATTCTCCTCAGGCTGGTTTCAGTACAGATGTTACAAGGAAATAGGCAATACATAGGCAGGACCCTGCCTAGTTCTAAAATACTACAATATTTTATTTGAAATACGTTTTTATTGCTTAAACTATTCTAGTTTTGTCTCTGTGAGACTTTTAAATGTATGTAACCAAAATATGTGACACACCTCGGGGGCAGACTGTCCCATAGTCCTTAGGGGCCACCACTGAAAATGCCCTATCCCCAAAATCTACTGAAGTTGCTGATACAACCAGTTATAGGAGACAGTGTTCCTTTAGATATTTTGGTCCCCAGAAACACAAAAATAAATTGCACCAAACTGTGAGCCAGTTTAGTCTAGTGGTTAAGGAGCCGGATTCTTATCTGGGAATACCGGGTTTGATTCCACCCTCCCCCTTGATGCCAGCTGGGTGACCTTGGGCGAGTCACAGCTCTCTTCTGAGCTCTTACAGCCCCACCTACCTCACAGGGTGTTCTGCTGTGGAGAGAATAGAAAAGCTTTGTCAGCTGCTTTGAGTCCCCTTAAATGGGTGAGAAAAGCAGGGTAGAAAAGCCAGCTCTTTCTTCCCTCTGCTCTATAACCCAGGGTGTGTCAGAGGAGCGAAGAAAAAGTCAGTGTTTTTGATCAGGGCTTCTGATTCACTACCGTTACTTAAATATTACTGTTATGAATTTCCCCATGCCTCCATTCTCTGCACTGTTGTCCCAGAAAACAGGATTCGGTCCAGGTCTCCCAAAGAGCGATCTCCTGCAACTGACCCGGGAACTAAAGGCTTATTTACTCCATGAGGCCTTTTGACTGTGTGACTGACTAGCTACTTTGGTCTCCCCGGACAGTATATGTAAACCTTGATTACTTTTATGAACTCCTATGGCAAGATGGTTTTGCGGTCAGTGTTGCAGACACATGGCCTCACTGGCTTTTCACTTTCTTTCCAGGCCAACATGGTGAAAGAGACAGGCTACTACGACACACTGGGCGTGAAGCCCAGCGCCACCTCAGAGGAAATCAAACGGGCCTATCGGAAGCTGGCCCTGAAGTACCATCCTGACAAGAACCCGAGTGAGGGAGAGCGGGTAAGGGCTAGGGACAAGAGGGGGCTGCCTCTTGTGAGTGCTGTCAATGGGATGGCGTTGTGTCTCAAGCCGGCAGCATCCAGTAAGCAAACACACACACACGCTGGGCAAACGGCAGCAAGCAGCTGGATTGAGTTTCAAAGTCCTTGTAGCAGAAAGCGTTAAATCTTGGTCAGGAATGCCGAGGCCAGAGTTTCCAGAGAGTCTTTGTTGTTGTAAATCAGTTCAGGAGCACAGGAAGTTCAAGGGCCAAGGTTGCAAGAAAAGATCCATTGTCTGCAACGGCACATGCTAGGTTTGGGTGTCCTTAAGTAGGAGAGGGCGATCCGCTTCCTCTCTGGTGCCGGTGTTTGGAATGCAAACACACTGAATGTCTCAGGTGTTCACTTTGTCACCTGAGAGCGCTCTGAGATGAGTCCAAGTCCAAACTGTCCCCATCTTGGGAGATAGGCTCAATCGGCACATTTGACCTTTGCCGCGTGTCTTCGTCACTCTGGCTGGCAGGGAAGCTTGCCATGGCTTGGCCGACAACTGCCTGATCCTCAGAGGAGGAGGTTCTGATGGCAAGAGGCATGACAGGTGGGTTGATCAGTCAGTCAGGACCACCCACCATAATCCAGCAACCAGGCTGATCAATCCGTTGGGCTGAAATAATCACAGGTTGACTGTTCAGCTGCTCTAAGCAGTCCACAGGGTCTTGTGTTTCGTTCACTCATTAAATTTGTATGTGGCCTATTTTGTACAACTCTAAACAACACCAAAGTTATCTACGAGCAGATATAATGAAAACCATTCAATATGTAAAGCCTGGGCTCAATTCTAGAATTCTATAAACAACATCACCAATTCAAGGTGCTAACTTTAATCTGTAAGGCCCTAAATGGCTTGGGCCCCAGATATCTAAAGGAACGGTTTCTTCCATATCAACTTGCCTGTGCCCAAAGACCTGGAGGCAAAAGGGGTGGGCCTTTTCAGTGGTGGCTCCTTTATAAAACATTGTGATAGCGAACTATTCATGCTGTTCTGCATCATTTACTGTATATGAAATGCAGGTCCAAAGGGCTGGGACATTCATTTATAAGATCTCCTTCTCTTTCTTAGTTCAAGCTCATATCACAGGCTTACGAAGTTCTCTCAGACCCAAAGAAGAGGGACCTCTATGACCAGGGCGGAGAGCAAGCGATTAAAGAAGGCAGCTTAAGTGGAGGCGGGTTCTCTTCTCCCATGGACATTTTTGACATGTTCTTTGGTGGTGGTGGCCGAATGAATAGAGAGAGAAGAGGTACGTGTGGAGCTTTGTTTTAAAAAAAAATCGTGCTAAAGTATAAAGCACCATTGAAGATTTGATTCAGATACAGGCGTGCTGGGCTCTGCTTCAACACAATGTTACAGTTGACAAACAGCTTTTGTTGGTTTTCATTTATCTTACGTGCCCTGAGTTAACTTTGTTGTGAGGATAATGTGCAACAGGGATGTGAAGTACATCGGATAAAAAAGGGGTCCTGGTATACATTTGGACCACCTGTAACTTGAGCTGTGTTTAATTTTTGCCTAGGTGCAGGAGAGATTAGAATCAGGTAAATCTAACTAATGCTGAATTAGTGCCAGGGCTTTGTAGTTGCTGCGTAGGCAGCTACAAAGCCGTGCCTCTCCACCACATCCACTGTCAATGGAAGTGAGCCTTGAGCAACGTCCACACTGGCCAGTGGTGCCACGCTGCTGGCAGCCCTTGTGCTTCAGGCCAGACGGATCTCCCCCAGACCAGTGTTTCAGGATTGGCACTACCATTCTTTTTAGCACCCAATGCAATCAGGTGCTAGACAGACATTGCAGACACATGGAGCCATTGCCAGGATCCAGATCTTCAAGGACCGGATTCAGCAAGGACTCCTTTCCAAAGATCCAGATCTTCTAAGGGTGTTTTTCCATGGTCACTTAGGCCCTTTCTGAACTAGGCCTTATTTCAGATTATATTTCAGGATGAGGACCGACCATCGACATGCCGGTGCAAACTATGGTAGGCCCTGGTATGGCCTACCATAGATAGGACCAGCATGAATATGGCTGGTCCCTATCCTGAGATATAATCCCGATTAAGGCCCAGTGCGGAAAGGGACTTAGTACCCATTTTAGCACCCATTAAGGACCCATTTGGGGGAGAGCCGGATGGCCCCATTTCTACCACGGCACCCATTAGGGACACATTTGTTTCCACCGCATCTCTGGAAATCTGGGTCATATGGGTACTTTTTGGGCTTTAATCCGGATCTTCTGTAATGGGGTCTACAATGGGGTCTTCAGCCAGAACATCTGGATTAAAGGGAGCCTGTTTCCACGTTAGTTTGGCTATGGGGTCTAGAGGAGGCTGGGGGGGGGCACCCTTGGGGGGGGAGCCCCAAAACCTAAGCTTCGAAGTCATTTTGAAATAGCTCCGGAGCACAGATGCTCCAGAGCTATTTTGCACAGACTTCGGAGATTGCATCCCCTGTTCCCACAAACACCTGGGGTGACAGGCAGACCCCTCGTGGGTAGATCTGGATTTCCAAATGGGTGCTCCGGTGTTTCCACGGCAGGGAGGCTAGCACCCATTGCTATTGGGTGCTAGACCACCCATGGAAATACATTGGGTACTTTTAACGGAAGTACCCATTCCCTAGATCCAGATCTTCTTAGATCCGGATTAAAGGAGCGCAGTGGAAGAACACCCTAAATCTGGATTAAGCACAGTGAGTGGAGAAATGGCCTCTGTAGTGCATACGAAAAGTGCATCATGTGAGGAAGTGTGCATTTCGGTGAGTGAGTGAAAGCAAAACCACATATAAAAACACTGTCGAATGTGAGAAATTACTGTGTTAGGAGAAACGGTTCTCCCTTAGAAACAGTGTAAGAACCTATCATCGGCATTTGTTGTTTTAAGCTGAACATCTGAACTTCTCTTTTGCTAAGGCAAGAACGTTGTCCATCAGCTGAGCGTTTCTCTTGACGACCTGTACAATGGAGCCTCACGGAAGCTGGCGCTTCAGAAGAATGTAATCTGCGACAAGTGCAAAGGTAAATGAATCTGGGATTAGGCACACATCAAAATATAGAAGCTGGACTCTACTCGGAAGGGTTCCTGAAGGCAGCTCCTCCTGTCGGCCCCAGTGAAAATGCTGAACATTTCATCCAATGATATTTTAAGGCACCAGCTGTTTGAATATATAAAAGTCAAAACAAATCCTCGGGTGTGACACAGCGGGAAAAATGTTTATGTTAGAACGTCCCATTGCTTTATGGCACATATGTGAAAACAGCCTGATCTAACTATGTGTGCCTGTGTAATGTAAATTGAATCTCTTTAAGGGTGTGTTCCTATTCAAGATTTAAAGAGCCTTGAAATTGTTTTCAGCATTCACCATTCCCAGAATTTTAAAAGAACCCACAGTTTCTGAGGATTAAAGGTCCTGAAATGCAGATTATCTATATATGGATCTCGCTGCTGGATTTAGAAATACTCCGTACTATTTAACAGTGGGAATGCAAGCCGTTTGGGCAGGGGGGGAACCATGCTTTAAGGGTGTTCTCTTCCGTTCCCCTGACCCAGTGAGAAGCCGTGATTTATAGTCCCTTCCTCCCTGGGCTCTTTGTTACGAGCTAAGGAAATCTACCACTGGCTGAAAGGGGAGGGGAAGGAAGTGAAAAATGAACAGTAGCTCAGGCACACACAACAGTGTATGAAGATCAGACAAATGTAGCGAGGACTGGAGCAAGTTAAAGTGCCTGATTTCAGTAAGAGGAATTCCTTGGCAATGATCAAACTTTAGCAGCTTCCCTCGTGGCATTGTGTAAAAAGCTCCCAGCTCACTCGCTCCTTCCTTCCACCTCACTCCCTGCCATTTCACGTTGATCTAATTTAATAATCTAGCCCAAAACACCGTTATAAGAAGGGAAAGTGATCTTCAGTCTTCTACTGCCTTGATAACATAAGAAGCTGGTTCCTGCGGACTCCATGATCTCATATGGGAGCAGGTTTATATAGAAGGTGGGGTTTGAATTGCCCACCTCAATGAAGTCAGGGTATGATGACTGCATGGGGAGGGGGCTCTGCTGAGTGGAGGGGGTTTCTCCCCTGCCGGGTACTGCAGAATGGGGAGTAATTCTTCATTATAAGGTAATAGTAGGAATGCAAAAAACCAAACTTGGCTGCTGATTAAAAAAAAAGTTTAGAATCGGATTAAATTGCCAAGTGGGAACTTGACGTAAGACTCTGTTCTCAAGGTGCTTGCTGAAATACTTGTTAGCTTTCTCAAAAGTCTGGCTGACAGCTACAGCCCAGCTTAGGAGTTGATGGTGATTTATTCACGTTGGCAACATTTTTTCCCTGTCTGCCGCCTCTCCCTAGGTGTGCGTATGTGACACAATACTGCATAGGCTTAAATGTCTAATGAACATTGAAAGCGTCCATTTACAATATTAATGCTAGTGATCCTCACTTCTCTAGTGACAGCTCTGCTCAAGAGCGGAACGGACTTCACAAAGATCCCAGGGACGCTGGGGAGGAGGGGGCTGGGTTGAGGTTTGCTGCCTTAATTTCTGTATAATTGCCATCGCAGTGAATTAGCTTGCTGTGCAAAAACCTGGGTGCATGTGAAGCTGAAAAGGCAGCCATGCAAGGCAAGGACTAAGTAGGTAACACACAGTCAATTTTTTTGTCCATAGAACAGACAGTGCTGATGGGACACCTGTGTGTTGATAGCAAGGTGACTTAAGGGAAGCTTGGAAAGACGTTTGAAGCTGTCATGAATGTGGCGCATTTATGTGTCTCTGCGTTTCTTCCCCAAGGCTACGGCGGCAAGAAAGGCGCTGTCGAGAAATGCCCTTCGTGCAAAGGACGGGGCGTGCAGGTGCTTGTTCAGCAGATCGGGCCAGGCATGGTGCAGCAAATCCAGACTGTCTGTCCAGAATGTAAAGGCCAAGGTGAAAGAATAAATCCCAAAGACAGGTGTACCAACTGCAACGGCAACAAAGTGGTTAGAGAGAAGAAGATAATAGAAATCCACATCGACAAAGGTAAGGAGTCTAATGCGTAACGCTCAAACCGTTTACACCTAAACAGATGCTGGGAGCTTTTATGTGTGATCTGCTCCCGCTCCATCAACCACATGATCGGGCTTTGGAGCGCTTAGGATGAGCATGGCTGACTTGTGGCTCTACCCGAGTCACTTTCAGTTAGAGGTGTGCACAAATGGGCTTTTTGGCATTCGAATTTGAGTCAAACCAAATGTCAAAACATTCAACTCGAATGATTAGAATCCGAATGCAACAAAATTAGAATCACATTTGAAATTATTCGTTTGAATGTTAGATCCAAATCTGAAGATACGAATGTTGACAACATTTGCATGTGTTATACTTATCTGTACGCATTTTGTACGCGTCCAGTTTTATGCATCCCGGTTCTTTCCCATATTATAAGCACGAATGTCTACAGATACATATGATGCATTGAATCATAAGAACATAAGAGAAGCCCTGCTGGACCAGGCCACAGCCCATCTAGTCCAGCATCCTGTCGCACACAGTGGCCCACCAAATGCTCATGAGCATCCAAAGCTAAGAAAAGGACAAACATATTCCTGCTCTAGAATCCCAGGAAATGGCCTTAGAAGCACCCATTCCCCCCCCCCAGCCTGAAAGATGCACCTAGGCATTCGTTCTAGTAGCCATCGATACATCTGTCATCCATAAATTTGTCTAACCCTACCTTAAAGCCATCTAGACTGGTAGCTGTCACCACCTCTTCCGGCAGCACATTCCATAAGCTGATGACCCCCTGGGTGAAGAAATACTTCTCCTTGTCGGATCCAACTCTCCTACCCATCAGCTTCATAGAGTGCCCCCTGGTTCTAGTATTGTGTGATAGAGAAAAGAAATTGTCTCTCTCCACCCTTTCTATACCATGCATAATTTTATATCATTTGAATCAAATGCTTTGGAACATTTGAAATTTGTTTGAATGTTTAAATTTGAATGTGAAGACATTCTATTCGAACTTGAATGTCCACATTCAATTGCATTTCGAATGTTTAGAACATTTACCGTACTTTCAGTAACCCACCCATCTTTTGGTAGGGTGAGATTCTTTCCTCCTCCTTTGGTGCACAGCAAAAGGGTTTGGAGACCCTGGAAGCAGGAACAAGTGTTCTTCACGTTCTCCCCAAGAAGAATGGAAAGGCTAAAAGGATTTTTAAAGAACTGTAACAAACTTATATAAAAATGGCGAAAATACACAGCTCCAGATGTCAGGGTTTTTTCTACTTCAGATAATGTATGTTTTCATGCTATAAAATAACTTACAGTTGGGCTGCTGTTGGCTCATCAGGTGAATTTGCCTGATTTATTCAATGGTGTATCGTAATTTCCTATGTTTGTAGGCATGAAAGATGGCCAGAAAATTGTGTTCCACGGAGAAGGTGACCAAGAGCCAGACTTGGAGCCGGGTGACGTCATCATTGTTCTGGATCAGAAGGACCATCCAGTGTTTCAAAGAGGGGGCAATGACTTGATTATGAAGATGAAAATCCAGCTCACAGAGGCATTATGTGGCTTCAGAAAGACAATTGAAACTTTGGACGACCGAGTCCTTTTAATAACGTCCAAGCCAGGTAGGTTAAACCCCTAACTTTACAGTCCTAGCACGTCTAGACAAGGAGAGGAATGGATTTGTTAGGAAAGCCAAGAATTATTGATTAGTCTTCTGTAGAGATTTACCAAATGGGTTTGGTTGATTAATGGTTTGCAGCTAACTGGGTGGTTTATATATAAACCACTATGTAGTGCACAAACTCCTGGTTCGAATCGAACCCAAATGAAGCAGGTTGGAACCTGATGGGTAGGAGGGTTAGATCAGACAATGGGAAGGATTTATTCACCCAAACAGTCATCAGTCTGTGGAATTTGTTGCCAGAAGAGGTGGTAAAAGCAACCAGCCTAGATGGCGTTAAAGGGTTTGACAAATTCATGGGTGACAGGTGTATCAGTGGCTACTAGAATGGATGCCTGAATACATCATTCAGGTGGGGAGGGGGGACAAGCAGGAGGCCTCTAAGGCCATTTGCTGGGATTTCAGAGCAGGTGAAAGTTTGTCTTCTGCTTGAGATGCCCATGAGCAATTGGTAGGCCACTGTGTGGAACAGGATGCTGGACTAGATAGGCTGTGTTCTTTACATAACAAACCACATGCAGCCTGCCATTGAATGGAAATTGCAGCTGTCAGCAAAATCTTCCATTTACAGCGTATGGAAAAAGGAAACATAAAAAAAGCCCCAAAGAGCCTAGAGTTAAGAACAAACAGGGAGCCAGCCAGACTTGCTGATGGCACGTTATCTATAGTGGTAAAAACAAAATGGAACGGTGAAGAACCCCAGTGAGTAAATGGACAGTAGAACAATATTGTTTCATTGAAATCAAGTACAAAGCAGTGCACACAAGTAAAAAGTACCCCAACCTGCATTTTCTGGAGGACCGGTTGCCCGTGGAACCTGTGAAAACATTCTAGTCACAATGGATTTTACGCTTAGAAAGTGTGAGGTGGCATAAAGTTAGCGGTGATGTTGCAGACCGCTGCAAAATCATGTCGGCTTGGAGAAATAACGCTGAACGCCGCAAAGCGAAGGACAAACGGAAAGGTAGGTTTGCAGAGGGTGTAAAGCTTCAGATGATAGATGCAGCCCCTCAGTTTAGAGGCACGGTTCCTGAGTATTATGGGCCAGAAAGCAACAGTGGAAGAGTAATAACACTGCTCCTGGGATTCTCAGACGTGTCCCGTCAGCAAGAAACGGAAGGCCGGGCTGACTTCAGTTTGAAGATAGCAGAGTTTTTTCATTCAAAGCTTCGGCCAGATTTAATTAAATATACAAATGTCTTCTTGAAACAGGTGAAGTGATAAAACACGGAGACATCAAGTGCGTCTTGAACGAAGGGATGCCGATTTACAAATCTCCGTTGGAAAAAGGTTCCCTCATCATTCAGTTTATGGTAAGCAACAGAGGGGCTTATGTATCCACTCTTGAGTGTGTGAAATCTGCCCTGAACCCACTTTGAATCCACTCTGGATCCATTGCAGATGTGACTGGGGCAGCCTCTTTCCCACCTCCCCAGGTTCACCAGTGCAACGAATATTCATATAAATGCTCTGAAGCATTCAGTTTGAATTCAAATGTCAGTCTTCAGATATGCCAGCCTTCAATTCAAATTCGAATGTACAAATTTGTATGAAATGTGAATTTTAAAAATATTTTAACGCCGCTCTTTACTCGTGTCACCAGTCTGTGGCGCTTTAGGTAGTCCTCAGGTTGTTAATGGATAATTTTGGCTCAGCTTAAAGCCTCTGCTGTTAAGTTTGAATAGGAGCACAACCCAGGACTTGGAACTTGAGCCCCTGACGTTTTCTTTGCAGGTCGCATTCCCAGAGCATCACTGGCTTTCCAAAGACCAGCTGCCCCTTCTAGAAGCCCTGCTGCCTCCCCGGGAAGAGGTCATGATTTCCGAAGACATGGATCAAGTTGATCTTGTTGAGTTCGATCCAAGGGAGCGGTCTTCCCGCAGCCACGGCGAAGTCTACGAGGAGGACGACGAAGGACCGAGAACAGGCGTACAATGCCAGACCTCTTGAGCCTGGCGCAGGAATGGACTTTAAAGTTAAAATAATAATAATAATAATTGCATGGCTTCTGAGAGCCATTTGTCATGTTCAGCACAATGGGTTTGCTGTCCTACCCACTTTTGTAACTACATCCTATTTAAGTGTTCATGTAAAAAGCAGATTTATATTAAGTTAAGGCCTGCTGCCGTCAGCTGCAGCTCAGTTGAAGAAGCACTTTCAGTTCTTCTCAAGATCCAGACCGTTGAAGAAATTTCAAGGAGAAAAACGGGTTCTCTAGCTCTGATGATGTGAAAGAGAGAACCACGTCAGCTTCAGGAGATCCATGCTGTGTGCACACAACTAGAGTGTTTCTTCAAATAAAATCTAAGGACCATTTGGTGTATTGTGAGTGTTTAAAAAAGCAGAACCATATCCCTTCCAACTTTCAAAAGGAGATCCTCCCTCCCCCCCCCACCCCGGATTGAAGTATATAAAATTATGCACAGTATAGAAAAGGTGGATAGACAAAATTTCTCTATCACGCAACACTAGAACCAGGGGCCATCTACCCAGAGGGTCATTGGTCTATCTAATTTGCTGCTGGAAGAGGTGGTAACAGCTACCAGCCTAGATGGCTTTAAGGTAGGGTTGAACATGTTTATGGACAACAGATGTATCAATAGCTACTAGAATGGATGCCTAAGTACATCTTCCAGGCTTGGGGGGGGGGGGGCAGGACACTTCTAAGGCCATTTGCTGGGATTCATCTCTGCTTGAGATGCCCATGAGAATTTGGTGGGCCACTGTGTGCGACGGGACACTGGATTAGATGGGCTGTGGCCTGATCCAGCAGGGCTTCTCTTATGTTCTTAATACGACCATTTTTCTTTTAATGCATAACCCGTTTCTTCTGTGAGAACCCAAGGTAGGTTACAAAACACAAGAGTTCAAGGTGTAAAATGCATAATAACCTAAACACTTCTGCCAGTTTAAAATTGCTGTGAGCAAGCAGGAATTTCCTCCTTGCTGGCAACAGGAATAACCAGAGTATCTCTCATTTGATGTTATTTATTTTGTTTTAAAAGACAAAGCGTAAACAAAATAGCGATGTCCATACAAATGGAGGTGTATTCTGATGTTACAATACGCACAGATGCAAATAGAACCGACGCTTTCCTGGTCAAAAAACTCCCCAGGTTATCAGAACACACAGACTCAGGTTAGCAAGGTTTCTTAGATAGCTTTCAAAGCAATAAAACTAATAGGGACATTCAAACTGGACAGTCATAAATATGGATTTCTTGGTCATCGCCAACTGAAACAATTTTTGAACCATTTCCGTTGTATTGCACTCCCCAGACCTGTGAAAGGGAAAACAGTCACCTTTTTACTATACGGTGATAGAACAGGATTTTGAGCTAGTGTTGCCACGCAACCCCCGAGTAAGAACACACTAGGGGACGCCTTGAAATAAAAGCAAACCATTCCATACTCTATAAGCATACACTGAAGGCTGAATATGAGCTTTTTCTTTTACACCGAAGCAGATACCTCTGACCCACTGTCTCCTCCTAACAGCCTTACCGGTCTGCAATTTCAGCCAATAAGGAAACCTGAATGGCCTGTCAGATTACATATTAAAATACTCTCGACAGAGTAGAACAAGTAAGTGACGCAGGACTAAATGCACCAACTTTGTATTTAAATGTGAGCGTTGCACAAGGATGGCTTGCAGAGTGGAAAGCTGTTTAGTGACTCCCTTTTCCCAGTAGTTGCTTCACCGCAGCAACGTCCTAACAGAAACCTGTAGGAGTTTGCACGTTTCGTAAATGAGAGGAAGTGTCTTTGACACAGATTTCTCAAGAAAAATCAAACTGGTTTTTGCAAAGGCGTCCTGGCCTGTACAGAGGGGTTTCATTTACCCCAACCCCTAAAGCCTACGCAAACCAGCTGGGTTCCACTGCAACGCAAAACGGAAAAGAACCCAAACCGCCTCTGACTGCCAACGCTTTTGTTTTCATTGATTTTTTTTTCCAGCACTTCCACTTCTGCTGCTGTTGGTCTAGTGGTTAGAGAACAGCAGGGTACAAAAGCCAACTCTTCTTCTATACTCCCTCTGTACATCCTCACGTGGGATTAAGCAAATCATGGACTAGGTATGTGCACCAACCGGTCCTGCCCAGCTAGTTTTTCCATAGATCAAACCTTTGTGCCAACGACCGGTTTCGCCTTCTCCCAATCCCACGGCCTCACCGCTTTCCCCCTTGTGCTTACCACCAAAGTCCATAGCGCACACTCCGTCTATGGCAGAATTCACTCCATGCCAAAGCTTAGAACCGCCCAATGTTTGCGGTGAACCATCTCGCCTAGCACCCGGTTCATCTCTTCCTTGGCACAGACTCTCAAAACTAGGTAGCCTCAGAATTCTTGACAAACCTGGTCCTGGTGATCAAAGAAGGTATGAACACAAGTTCTCGAAGGCACGTCCCACACTTTCACAGTCTTGTCAGATGAACTAGAAAAAGAGAAACATTTGTATTTCATCCAACTTCCACTCACAAAATAAGTGTAGTTTAATTGCTTATATCTATATTTTTATCTATATTTTGTCTATATTTTCTTTATTGCTTTGATTTTAATATACCTTTTGGCTGTGGCTTGTGGTTTACTTTTATTCCACAATTGTTTTTCTTACAGTGAGTTTTTTTAATTTTGGTGCTTTATATTATATTGATTTAGTTCATTTATTATTTGCATTATCAGTGCATTTATTATTTGCATTATCAGTGGGGTCATTGTAACCCTTTTAGTAAATATTACAAATATTTTTTTTGGTGGTATAGAACCCAATTGTTTGTTCACGTCCCACACTTTCACAGTCTTGTCAGATGAACTAGAAAAAGAGAAACATTTGTATTTCATCCAACTTCCACTCACAAAATAAGTGTAGTTTAATTGCTTATATCTGGTCTTTTTTCCCCAAAAGAAAGCCCAGTGTGGTTCCAAGTCCTTTCAGAAATGGCACAAACAACCAGCACTGCTTCAGCCAGTAACTGAGCGGCATATTCAAAAATAGGTACTTGTTGGATAACATTTCCATTACTGTTACCAAGAGCTCCACAGAAAGAGGGCGAGATTAAAAAATGGAATAAAACAAGCTGATGAGGGAATCTTGGGAATTGACATACCTGGACACAAAATGGCTGTCGTCAGGACAAAAGGCTACATTTAATACCCATGATGCATGACCGCTCAGCGTTCCTGCCAAGTTGGCATGCTGTCTGGAATGTAAGGACAGGACTTGGTTTACAAACACATCTTAGTGCAGCCGTCTTCAAGTTTTTCAACCCATCTGCTAGGGACCCTTAAAGCACATCAAGCATAATTCATGGAACCAAGGTGAGTAAACTCCTCGGAAAGCTGTTCTATTACTGATCTAGCCTTAAAATGTACAGAGAAGTTCTGGGTGTACTTCAGAGCACAGAACACTTAAAGATCCACGAGATATGCACCGGAAATGAGTAAACGGCGTAGTAAAAACCATCTTGCGCATAATGCCCTTTTTAGATGCGTGTGAGGAGCGATGAAATGCAAGACGGCCTTTTCTGTGGTGGCACCCAGACTTTGGAGCAGCTTCCTTCTGGAGGGAATTATGCCTGGCACCACCCTTGCATGTTTCTGAGCACCTGGTTAAAACACACTTTTTTACCCAGGAATGGAGAGGGGATTAATATTTTCATACATATATATCACACTATTATGGTTTTTATCTGGTTATTATTGTAACCCACTCTGGGCCCTTTGGGTGGTATAAATGGAATTAGAAAAATAAAATACCTTTTTCCTGTTGTGCCAAATAAAGGGCTTCTCAAGGCAAATCAACCCTGGCTGAAAAAGGCTACTTGGCTTGTTCATTCACTTTGAATTGAACTAACTAAAACCATCATAAAATCCCCCGAAAGGGGTGCAGAGTCTTAGCAGAAGAACAGCATTCACACAGCCTTTGAGACTAGTATTGACTGGCAAGGCCTGGCCTCTCTTGTGGATTTGGGAAATCATCCCAGGTTGTGGCCAAAACCACACCTCAAGGCCGTGGAATGGCAGAGTTTAACTACACCTTGTGGAAAGACACCTCTCCCTGTGTCCTGATTCTTCCATGATGCCCTGGGCAACCACTGGTATTTAAGGGAAGGGGGGGGGGGACAAGTGTACCTGCATTGTCCAAAGCATGCACAAATCTAGCCCTTTGCTATCAGGTCAAGGTGGTGTGCCAATTTGGGAGGATCGGTTTTACAGTTACATTCAGTTTCCCCTGTAAAGAGGAGCACAGCGAAGAGTACGTACACGTCGTAAATTTTGATGTAGCCATCATCTGAAGCGGTGACAAGCAACTGAGAGTCTGGGGAGAACGTCAAGGAACGGATGGGCATAGCATGGCCTGAAACACAACAGAAGCGCTGGTTTTAGCCATGGAAGCTTCGGTTTTATGTATTTAACAGCATTTTCATACCACCTTCCATTAATCCTATTTTTATGGAATGCTATCTCTTCTGATTTTTATGGGATACCTATATTTGCTTCCTTTAGAGCAGTAGTTTCCAAACTTTTTTTCACTTCATACTCCCTAGCAAAATAGATATCCCACCCAATATCCTAAGCTCTCTGGACAGCTTACAGGGGGGAAAAACCAATATACAAACAAATATTGTTAATGTTGTATTCAAATATTTTACCGTTATTCTATTTTTCTCACATAACCCTAAATCTCTCAGTTCTTACCCCTGGGGGCACCCCATGAACCATGTGAACCTAAGAGGAGCCCTGCTGGATCAGGCCGCAGCCCTTCTAGTCCAGCATCCTGTCTCACAGTGGCCCACCAAATTACTCATGGGCATCTCAAGCAGAAGGCAATGGCAAAACTTTCATCTGCTCTCATATCCCAGCAAATCACCCTGCCTGTCTCCCCAGCCTGGAGGATGTATCTAGGCATCCATTCTAGTAGCCATTGATACACCTGTCCTTCATGAATTCGTCTAAGCCTTTCTTAAAGCCATCTGGGCTGGTTGTTATTACCACTTCTTCTGATAGCAAAGTCTACAGATCAGTGACCCTCTGGGTGAAGAAATCATTCCTCTTGTCTGATCTGACTCTTCTACCAGGCTGGGAATCACTGCTTTAGATGCATATTGAAGCCACAATGTCTACTCTGCCATCCACCATTTTTTAGGATGTTTTTAATGATGACTCATGTGGAACCAATTTTTCTTCCATTTTATTCTTGCTTTCTGTTTTACGTTTTAGTGAACCGTTCTTAGATCCTAGATCTGAAGCATTATAAAAACACTGTTGATAAATTCAAATAATAAAAAGCACAATGCCGTTTAAATCTAACAGTGGAGAATAAAATCAATGCAGTGAGAACCACAATTATCTATCTATATACTTATTACCTATACGGAGCCTTGTCAGTGGTGACCCCCCTTTCAATAAGATACAAAAGAACTAAGTGAAAAGTAATAAAGGACTAACCATAGTCACTCCATCAGTCATGAGCAAAAGAATGGGTGAAAAGATATGCTTTCATATAATTCTTAGATATCAACAGAGCTGCTCAGATCAGATCTTGGAAGCAGGTCCAAGAGAAAGGGTGCCACAACCGAGGAGGCTCTTTTATTTCCAGCAGCTTTTATAGTGTCATGTGGGCCAGGAGGTTTAGGATCTAATGAGCCAAATGCACAGGCAGGTACTAACACTGAAACTCCAATCACTGCAGTCACTCCTGATGTCTTCAGCTCCCTACCCTCTGCAAATTTATCTACCTTCTCACCTAAACCACTGAATCTGTATGAGTTGAATTATCGTCTCAATGCCAAAAGAAGGGAGATCTGATCATAATGAATTCTACAAAGGGCAAAATAAATCTAAGCTATGAGGGAGGTGAAGCTCGTCTTTGCTCTGCATAAATATTCGGATCCTTACCTTCCAACGTATGGAGAAGTTTTCCAGTTGCAATATCAAAGATATTTATAATGCCATCAATAGCTCCACTTGCCAGGTATTTTCCATCCGGGCTCTGCAAAAGCCATAGAGCAGGATTATGTACTTTTGGTTTTGTTTATTTCATTAATTTAGCCATTGGTTATTCCACAACAAACTACGTACAGAATATATGCATTTAAACGCTCTGCTCATCCAACCGACCAAAAGCAGTAATAAAAGGTCAAAAGATCCTCCAGTAGCTTTTGACCAGATTAATGAATTGCATTTATTTTATAGGGCAAAGTAGTAAATGTTGAACCAAAAACATCTTAAAATACTCTTTTATTTTATAATGCTCTTACATATGCAATACTCAGGATGAATTTGCCTCGCGTATCCAAGGAATATTCCTTTTTGCCAGTCTCAACGCCAAAAATGTTGACTTTTCCTATATGGCTTCCGGTTGCAATATACTGAGAATCGGGTGAAAAAGCTAAGGACCAGGCATCGACTGTTTAATTCGAGAAGGAAAAAAGGGTTACCACAGTAAACACTGGATTAGACCGCCAACAACAGCAAAGTTATATTCTGCAATATTTTAAGAAGTTACTAGTTGCACATAAAAGCAGACTGTGAGTTGAATGTGCACCTCATTTCCAGGAAAAAGAAAAGAAAAATCCCAAGGATAGATAACTTGATGCAGAAGGAGCCATGGCGCCCCTAAAAAGGGGTGTGCACAAATGTTCTAAACATTCGAAATTTGATTGAGCTCAGCACTGCTAACTACTGGCTTAAGTGTGTATATCACTGGGGTGGTTTGCAATTAATTTCTGGTGGATTAAGGCCATTAGACAGTTTATCGGACAAACATTTAATTCACTTTGCAAGTCACTTCAAGGAATTATGGCGGCTGAACAATGAAAAGGAGACATAATTAATAGGTCCAATTAAATATCACATTATCTGTGCATAACAACACTTTCTCAGTATCTTCTGAGTCAGAGCATTGACACATTACCAGGTCCAGCATCTATTGACTTGATCTGTTTGCCTGTGTCCAAGTCCCAGATGCGTATGTGGGCATCTAATGAACTAGACGCTGCAATCGTCCCCGTGTGGCTAATGTCCACAGACACCACACCTAGCTGGTGGCCTTCTAGGGTCCACTTTAGGTCCAGTTTCTCTTCATTCCTTCACAAAATACAAATTAAATTTTTTTAAAAAAAAAAATCCTTTGCAACACACAAAACTTTTTAAAAATCGTTTCCCTAGACGTTACGCTACATTTAGTCCTATATACCATGTCAGATCAGATAACCTTAGCAGTGGATGTCAGAAATGCATTCAAAATTAAAGGAAAATAATTCGGAAGAGTCTACATGAGAAATAAAGTGTAGCCCCATCAGTACCAAGCTGAAGACGTGAACGCAAACGGGAATTAAATTCTAGGGTGGAAGACTGAACACTGACAGATCAAAATAGAGCAGTAGTGAACATGACTATAAAGCTTTAAAACACACGTACACACACACCAACAAGAACAGGCCATAGAAAACAGAGTCCAAATCAACTCAGTGGCTCAAAACTATCTCAGTTAAAGGGTCACTCATACTACTTTCACTCACTGAATCATTTCAGACACTGAGCTCCACAGAACTAATTTTCCCACCATCTAGTGCAGGAAAAGCACCAGTTGGCCTTTTCTTTTTCATTGTTCCTTTCATTGGCACTCCACTTCCACCTTCAACAAATTGCCTTTGGGCAATTTGGAAAGGGGACAAACAACTGTGCACCCCAAACTGGCAGTCCTATGATGGCAGGATCAGAGCGTGTTTCCATCACACTTTCTTCTTTTACAAGACTCAGTTCAACACTCACCATTTCCAGACTTTCACCAAGTCATCCAGAGAGCCTGAAATTACAGTCTCTGAGCCATCGTTTCTATTTTTTCCCCAGGCAACTGACCAGATGGCATCATCATGTGCTGAGGAAAACAAAAAGCACAGCAGACTGAAAACACATATATAAGTAGAACTGGCAGGAGGGATTTATCAAAGTAGATGAAACATGAGGCCCTCCTAGTTGTAGCTTCAGTAGCCAAAGGAGTAGGTATTTGGGATAGGTCCTTCTCAGTGGTGGCCCCCGAGGTGCACTGAGCATCTTCACTACATACATTCAGAATACCAGAAAAGATGCACCTAGAAATCCCAGCCTTTGACTGAGGAAATACCCTCCCCTCCTTGCTTTCAGGCATGCACACACATATATATTTGGTGGACTCTTTTTAATCTGTTTTTAATGTAATCTAGGTGTAAGGCAGGATAAAGGTCCAAATAAATAAATAAATCCAAATAAGTGCCTCACCTTGTTCTTGCTTGAAGAGAATACTGTACTGAAAAGGGAATATAAGTCAGTGATTACTACTGTTACAAAGCAGTGATGTTCAAACAACATATTAAAGCCTATGCAATGCCTACCTGAGTAGTCATTTCTTCATGTAAACAAATAATATTCAGAAATAGCCTAGGGAAAGGAGAAGTGACAGTTTAGCATCAGAGGAAGACAAAAATGCTCTCTGAAAAGAAGCAAATGTGCATAAGATCACGCTGTATAAAAAATAAGAATTAAATAGTATTTGTACAAGGAAGATAGGTTACAAGCATGGTGTTTATCTGCATTTGTGACAATTATTTCCAAATTTAAGAATGTAAAAAAAGCCCTGCTGGATGAAGCCACAGCCCATCTAGTCCAGCATCCTGCCTCCCACAGTGATCCACGGATTGCTACTAGGCATCTGAAGCAGAAGACAAAGCCTTCATCAGCTTTCAGCTCCCTGCAAAGGTCTCTAGAAGCATTCTACCAACCTCTCCAGCCTGGAGACGATACCTAGGTATCCCTTCTAGTAATCACTGATATACCTGTGCTCCATGAATTTGTCTTAAGTTATCCAGGCTGGCTGCTCTCACTACCTCTTCTGAGTATTAAAATTCCATTTCAGTTTACATCTCCTTGGATATCATGTATTTAACATGCTTACTGTCACGATCCACTCCTATCTGAAATCGCTGTCCTCTTTCACTGGATAAACAACTTTGGGGCGAATGTATGTGGAGGAGGTGGTGTTGGCTTTTCTACCCTGCTTTTCTCACCCATTTAAGGGGACTCAAAGCGGCCGACAAACCTTCTGTTCTTCTCCCCTCAACAGAATACCCTGTGAGGTAGGTGGGGCAGTGAGAGCTCAGAAGTGAACTGTGACTAGCCCAAGGTCACCCAGTTGGCTTCATGGAGGAGGGCAGAATCAAACCTGGTATTCCCAGATAAGAGTCTGGCTCCTTAACCACTAGACCAAACCGGCTCATGTTATAACTTACAAATGCTGTACTTTTCAATGGAATATATTACAGAATTCCTGATAAAATACAGCTGGGGCTGCAGCCCTTAACTAAAACCCCAAACAGCCATCTACCACAGTAATTACTCCATTAAGACCATGTTCTTACTAATGGGCACACCTAGATAATGGGAGGGCTTCCTGTGCGGACTGGATCATCCACGCTTGGAAGGAGCCACTGGTGACGGCAAACATGCACAGGGCTGGAAATGACCTCTGTTTCCGAACACAGTTTGGTCTAGTGGTTAGGGAGCCAGACTCTTATCTGGAAATACCGGGTTTGATTCCACCCTCCCCCATGAAGCCAGCTGGTGACCTTGGGCGAGTCACAACTCTCTTTCTGAGCTCTCACAGCCCCACCTACCTCACAGGGTGTTCTTTTGTGGGGAGAAGAACAGAAGGTTTGTCAGCCGCTTTGAGTCCCCTTAAATGGATGACAAAAGTGGGGTAGAAAAGCCAACTCGTCTTCTTCCTCCACGAAGCCAGTTGGGTGACCTTGGGCTAGTCACAGCTCTCTTCTGAGCTCCCATAGCCCCGCCTACCTCACAGGGTGTCTGTTGCGGGGAGAAGAACAGAAGGTTTGTCAGCCGCTTTGAGTCCCCTTAAATGGGAGAGAAAAGCACGGTAGAAAAGCCAACTATTATTATTATTATTATTAATTATAAAACCATTCAGGTAATCTTGAAAAGGAGTGAAGGAGGCACCAGGGAGGCACTGTTGCTATAGGAACGCAGCCCAGCATGCCTCAGCCAGCCTACCCCTCCAGATCCCACCCACACTAACCCCGAGCTCCCCAAATGACCACGTCTCTCTCGCACTCGCGCTCCTCCTCCTCCTCCTCACCCTCTGTTCCCAATTGCATCCCCCGCCGCGCCGCCTATGGTACGTGGAGTAAGTTTTCTCTGTGCTCTCCGCACTTCCGGCTTTCCTTGATGACGACACAACGAAGGCGACGACCGGTTTGTCGGTGCCGTCGCCTAGACGCCGCTGTCCCAGCGGCGCAGGGGATAACCATAGAGTAGGATAGGGAAAAGAAAGCGCGAACTGAGAGAGAGAGAGAATGAGAGAGAGAGAGTTCTCTCGCCTCGCCTGCCACCATATGGCGGGGAGGAAGATTGCAGCCGTGAACTGAAGGCGAGGCCAGGGAGGCTTTAGTCTCACTTGCTTGGTTGGAATGGAAACCGCAGAGGATAGTCTGTGGTCACACCTAAGGTTTAATCCGGCTTCAGTCTACCTTTAGAGCGGGAGAACACATTAGCAAAGTGACCAGGAGTTTTCTTTCCACCTTGTCTATCCCAAAGGTGAATTTTCTGAGTTATTTAACTTTGAAAGAAAACAGCTGGTCACTTGGCTGATGTGTTCTCTCACTCTGAAAGTGGACTGAAGCCGGATTAAACATTAAGTGTGACCGCAGCCTCACTCTGAAAGTGGACTGGAGCTGGATTAAACCTTAAGAGTGACCACAGCCTCACTCCGAAAGTGGACTGGAGCTGGATTAAACCTTAAATGTGACCACAGCCAGAGAAAGAGAAATGGGGAAATGGGGCTTTACAGCTGTCTAGTACTTTATTTTTCAGTACTTTATTTTTTTAAAAGAACAACAACAATATGAATAATGTTAATGAGTAATAGATAAAATCATTGTTTTGCTATCTTTCTGGGCTTACATGTTAATCCGGATCAACGAGCAGCTAAGTCTGCACGGAACTGGAGTAGATCCGGATCAAAACTGTGCTAAGGGCTCACTAATTCAGATAAATGTCTACATCTATGTTAGCACTTTTTGGTGCTCTTTTGCTGTTCTAAAGCCCAGTCAAAACAGGTCCTTCTCCATGTGGCTAATCCAGATCTAGCTAATAGAATCTACCTAATACAGACTTAGCTAGCACAGATTAAACAAGGTAAGTGCAGAAAAGGACCACAATTTCACAACTAAGAATTTTTTCTGTGTTGCCTGCATTTTATGCATACATAACATAAAATGTCCTTGTTTGTTATTTTGTATTATGTATTTAAAAAATTAATAAAAATATATATTTAAAAAGACTTCCCATGGTAACCTATTTATCTCTTTTGTAGCAGTTTTTGGGCTGTTATGCCTTACTTACTTACTTACTTACTTACTTACTTACTTACTTACTTACTTACTTACTTACTTACTTACTTACTTACTTACTTACTTACTTACTTACTTACTTACTTACTTACTTACTTACTTACTTACTTACTTACTTACTTACTTACTTACTTACTTACTTACTTACTTACTTACTTACTTACTTACTTACTTACTTACTTACTTACTTACTTACTTACTTACTTACTTACTTACTTACTTACTTACTTACTTACTTACTTACTTACTTACTTACTTACTTACTTACTTACTTACTTACTTACTTACTTACTTACTTACTTACTTACTTACTTACTTACTTACTTACTTACTTACTTACTTACTTACTTACTTACTTACTTACTTACTTACTTACTTACTTACTTACTTACTTACTTACTTACTTACTTACTTACTTACTTACTTACTTACTTACTTACTTACTTACTTACTTACTTACTTACTTACTTACTTACTTACTTACTTACTTACTTACTTACTTACTTAAAATGTTTATATCCCACCCCATATCCTAAGATCTCTGGGCAGCTTACAATAAAAGATCTGTATATAAACATTAAATACATACCCCATTAAACACCGTAGTTAGTTAAATGTTAGAAGTTAAAATAGTGCTTGAGTGAATTAATCCCAAAAGCTCTAATAAAGAGCCAAGTCTTGATACCTAAAAGAAAAGTTGGCAATCAGGCCTCCAAGGGAAGGGCATTCCATAAGTGAGGTGCCACAGCTGAGGTTTCCCCCATGTCCCAACACAATTCTTTTGTTTGACTTGTTGATGAGTCATTGGTCTTTTCCTTGCTGTAATATGTTGGTGTTGTTTCCTTGGATGGAAGTGTTAATGGTGGATTGTTGAGGTTTACCTGTTTTTAATGTATTAGCATAAAATACTGACCAGTGGGTTTGTGTGTTTGCTGAACTAAGGTGTGAATCTCTGTTTTGCTTGTTTCTGTACAAACTGACAAACAAACAGCAGACACCTATAAGAAGGGAAACAAGATCTAGGAAAACTCCAGTCACTTTTAACTCTTCCAAGAGCAAAATCCTCTGAAGATGGATCTTGCAGCTATATCCAAAAGCTTAGATTCTCAAAAGAAACCTGGAACCAAAACTGCCACACATGAGATTGAATCCATCTGTGGAAGCCTACATATGACCATAACCTATTTATGTTTTTTGCCACAGGCATTTGTAGCCTTGGAAATGAAAAATGGGTGAACTGCGTTTCTATATTCCTCCTCCGGAAAGGTGGCCTTCACCAGTGGGCTTGCTGTCTTGCAAATGCACCCGTGACTTAGATTATTGCCTACGGAAATCTTAGCTGTTATAAAGAAAAAGCCCATCATTGTGTTTTAGGATGTGCTGAGTGAGTGCCTGCCTTGTTCTTACATCTTTTATGACTCCGATCGTCTTTCACAGCTCATGAGAAGGTAGGCATAAGTTGAGCTCCACCAGCATTCAGGAGGTGAAGAAAGATGGCTAGAAGAAAGAAAAAAAAATCATTTTCTGAGTCCACATGAAGAATTGTTTGGCTGCCTCTCGCGAACTACAGCCCACGCCTGGGATTTATGGAAAGAGAGAAGCCCTTTATGCTTCTAGTCCAGATCAGTAAGTAGGGAACAGGAAGACCAGGTCGGGATCAGGCCACAGCACGACCTCAAAGCTCATGCAAGGTTTGCAGCTGCCACTGCCTGGATGCACCAGGTAAGCTTCTGGTTACCATTGGTAAAGGTGTGGAGCACGATTTCATGCTCAACACCTAATGTACAACCAGTGAACTTCTGGGAAGGCAGGGGGCTCTTGGAGGCTGGAGCAGCCTCCTCTAAGTATGGATGCTCTTCCCCAGAAGTTCCCTAATTGTTGACTAGCGGCCGAAGTGCGAAGGGACCCCTGGCCGTAGCCAAAAAATCTCTCCCACTGCTAGACGTCCCACCGGCCTCAGTGTGATGGGCAGAGCTGCCTTCCCTGCCCACGCTCACGTCCGTTCTCCATCTAATGTAGCAAAACAGAACTTATTTCGTGGAGCAGCAGGAGGCCTTTCCCTCCACAGGTCAAGGCAAATTACTGGCCTGTTGTGCAAGAGGATGTGACAGCTCCCAGGGCTGCGTCCCTGTTGGCACCTCCCTTGGAGGAATGAAATCACATGGAAAATTCTCCCTGTCGCCTTTCAGATACAGTTTGATGCCTGAGTTCTCAGTGAAGCTTCAGGAAGATAAGCAGGATGGCGCTCGCGTTCAGCAGCAAGGCACCGTACGAGCGCCACGTCAGGAAATGGAACCTGCAGCAAAAGCGATCCGCTCCTGGATTTGATGTTAAAAGGCGCCGTCTCCATGTAATAAGGATTGCACCGAAAACTTTGAAAATACGGTGTGCTTCTGAGATATTCTTGCCTTCCTCCATTTTATTTACTTATTCATTTATTCCGCTTATTTATATGCCTGCCTTAAGCCAGAAGTCTGCCACAGCTAGGGATATGCACGAATATTCGTATACGAATCCAATGTCCAGACATTTGTACTTTAGTATTCATACGAGTGTGAGTATTTTGAGTTATTTGTACAAATAATTCAGACATTCGTATCTGTACATAGCCGTACGCATCTTGTGAGTATCTGTACGCATCCATACGGATACATATGGGATGAAAACAGGATGCATATGGGATGTGTATGGGATGCATACAGATGTGTATGGATGCATACAAGACTTGTATCATTGGATACGCATTGGTTCCACACTATTTAGGGGGGATATACGTGCACAAAATTCCCCAGGTCTGAGCAGGGTCTGAAACTCTGGGCGTTTTTCCACTGGCAGTAAGTACCCATTTTAGCACCCATTAAGGATCCATTTGACTGAGAGCCAGATGACCCCATTTCCACTACAGACCCCATTAGGGACACATCTGTTTCCACTACAGCTAGGAAAATCCGGATCATATGGGTCCTATAATACAGATTTCGTGTAGACCCCATTAAAGGGGTCTACAATGGGGTCTTCAGCCATAAAATCCGGATTATAGGGAGCCTGTTTCTGCTGCAATTTGACAATGGGGTCTAGAGGAGGCTTGGGGGAGGGGGCACCCATGGGGGGGGGTGCCCCAAAATAAAACTCTGAAGTCCCTCCGAAGTCATTCCAAAGTCATTCTGAAGTTGCCTTTGGAGATTAGCAAAGGCTCCAAAGGGGTTTTTCTGCAGAGCTAATCTCCAAAGGAAATTTCAGAATGACTTCAGAGGGACTTCGGAGCCTTTGCTAATCTCCGAAGGCAATTTCGGAGATTGCACCCCCTGTCCAGAGTAGGCAGGCTAGCACCCATTGCTATTGGGTGCTAGACCACCCATGGAAACACATTGAGTACTTCCCTTAATCCGGATCTACTAGATCTGGATTAAGGGAAGCACCCATACCTTGGATCCGGATCTTCTTAGATCCGGATTAAGAGAGCGCAGTGGAAAAACACCCACTATTCACACTAGTTGGTGCAAGATGTTTTCTCCCCACATTTTGCAGTTTTGGGGTGGTTCTTTTGTAACATTCAAAATTCAGCTGAATTCAGACGTTCAAATTTGAATCAAATGTTTTGATCCATTCATGTGAAGCTTCCTATGGGATAGGGCTGTGTACGAATATTCGAAGGGATTCGAAATTTGATCGAATTCGTCCAAATTTTGGCATTCAAATTCAAATCTCCATAAATTTGAATTTAAAGATTCAAATAAATTTGGAATTTTGGATCTATTCATTCAAATTATCCAGACATTCGTATGTGCAGGAGTTCATACACGATGTGTACTTGTAGATACACATCTTTCCCACATCTATACGGGATGAGAACCGGTTGCATACAGGCTAACTACAGGATGCATACAGATGTGTATGGATGTGTAACAGCACATACAAATGTGGTCAATATCCGTAAATGCAAATTCAAATTGAAAATTCAGACGCATAGATTCAAATTTGCTTCATTTTAATCAAATCTGTTTAAATTTGAATTTTAAAGATTTGAGTCAAATTTTCAGATATTGGATTTGAATCGAATTGAATCCTGAAGATTTTATTTGTGTGCACACCCCTAGTATGGGATCCATATGGCATTTGTATATCGGATCCGTATGCTATCCGTATGCATGCATATATAGGATCTGTATGCTATTTGTAGCAATTCGTATGCGATTCGTATGGGACTGAACATTGTATAGAATAAGAATCCTACCACATTTAAAGGGGATCTCTTCAAACAAATACTAATTTTCTTGTGTTTGATTCAATACTAATCAAATGCTCACATTAAAAAAAAAACATTTGTGCAGATCTCTAATAGCTACGAAAACCATCTTCAGAAGATCCAACATCCGGGAGAGTCGAACTGAAGTCAGGTCCTCTGAAGATGGACACTGTGGCTGTATCTAAAAGCTCAGAAGAACTCCGGAAGGTAGCAGAACAACCTCAAAGCATCATCAAGTGAGATTGCGACTGGCCACGAGAGCCCACGTTCTACCATGCTCGTTTCTCTTCCTGCCTCGCCGCCGCCCCCTCCCCATTATATCCCCCCCTTGGCTTCCGGTGACTCATTGCAGAAGAAGGCGAAGGCTTTCATGAAGGGCCGTTGAAAGGAGCACGTCCAAAGGCACCGGAGCCCTTCTGGAAGAAATCATCTTCAAGAGGTTCATTGTGAGGAGCCATTCATGGCATCGGAAAGCAGGCCCATCAAGACGGTGGCTTATCCGGACCCCGTTGAAGCAGCAATTAAAGTACTTGGGATATTTATGGAATAGGAGTGAGAGTGGAGGTGCCCTTGGTTGCTCTCTGGTCTTTCCCTTGGTTGCGAGGGAAGTGCACCAGTGTTTGTCACATTGGGAATCCGTACTAATTTGGACTCATTCTGGCATTTTGTGGACTAATCCAGGAGGGCCTACATCTGTCTGCGACGGTTTAGGAAATCCTGCATTGAGCATTGAGTTGGGAGAGGTTCCCAACTCTACGATCCTATGGCTTCCTTCTACCAGAAAACTAAAATGAAAGCTGCTTAAATGACCTTGAAAAGCCTTAATTGAACGGATTGATCTGTTAAAAACACAGATGAACGGCCAGCTATAAACTTCCATAATTGGCTTGGAACCCTATGAGCAAATTGAATTCGGTGCCGCCGTTGGGACCCAAGTCCTGGCGCAAACCACACAAGGATATGAAACAGGATACCCTCTACGCATAAGAAAGGGCGATCCAGTGCGGAACACTTGCAGGTCGCCCGATCTTCATAAATTGGGTTTGTCAGTGAAAGGTTACCTGATTTTCCCACCCTAATTAGAAAACCACATCAGCCAATTATCTTGATTATTGTGCATTAGGAGAGATTTGTTGCATCCCCAGGGAGAGGGAAGAATGCCTGGAAAAGCTTATAATAAAAATTTAAAAATTCAATGTGCTAAATTGGTAGGATTAGATTTCGGGTTGTCTTCAGTATTTGCATTCAGGATGAGAGATGCCTTCAGTGGACTGTCACTATTATAAGAATAACTTCCAAAATGTTGCTTTAACAGTTGTGATGATCCGGTTCGATATTGGTCAGTGTGTAGGAAGTGGATTTAATGTAAGTGATATCAAAGGCGTGTTTGTTCTTTCTTGGATAGGAGATATTGTCCAAATATGAACTACGTATGGACGGAGGTGGTCAAACAGACCCAAAAGGAATTAAAATCAAATGCAGAGGCCATAAACCAAGGGGACTGTCAAGAGCAGCAGCAATATTCATTAAGGCAATAATAATTGTAGGGCCAAAAAGTAGGTGAGTCAGTCTGATGTAGTGGTTAGGGAGTCAGATTCTTATTTGGGAATACCGGGTTCAATTCTGCCCTCCCCCCCATGAAGCCAGCTAGGTGACCTTGGGCTAGTCACAGCTCTCTTCTGAGCTCTCACAGCCCCACCTACCTCACAGGGTGTCTGTTGGGGGGAGAAGAACAGAATATTTGTCAGCCACTTTGAGTCCCCTTAAATGGGTGAGAAAAGCGAGGTAGGAAAGCCAACTCTTCTTCTTCTTAAATCTCTAATTGTCTCCTCAGTTCTAAAACAAGAGTCAGGAAATGAGGGCCGTGGTCCCACCTTCACTTTAAACCTTTTTCAGTCCATCTTCAGGTCTGACTGTTCACACTTTTTTATTTCTATCCATTTTATTTGTGGACTTTCATTCTGGTAAGTCCAAATGGAGGGTGGGATATCCATTTTTTATTCTGGAAAATCCAAATATATCAGGATAGGTAACTGGCATGTGGATGCAACCAGAAGAACAGAGATGAGGAGGAGCCTTTCTCCTTTCCCACCATGCCCCTTCACAAGGAGCAACCTTCCGGTCAGTTTTGGCTATTCTCAAGACAAGGCACAGAAAGCAATAAACTGCATTTAAACCTAACACAATGTCACATATATTCCCCCTGCACCAACGGGGGCAGCTAAATGGAGCAGATGGTCCTATTTTGTCAAGGGAAATTTTGGGGAGAAGGGATGAAGTGGCATCCCTTGTGATCTACACAAGTTCTCATAGTTTCATCTTCCAATTCGGTTTCCCAATTAGGGATGCAGACAAATATTCATCACATTCAAAATTCATGTGAATTTGTCCGAATTCCTACATTCATATTCGAATCTGAATGTTGGTACATTCAAAGACTGACGTTCAAATTTGAATTGAATGTTTTGATACATTCGTATGAAGCTTCGTTACATTCGTGAACCTGGGGAGGTGGGATAGTGGCTGCCCCAGTCACATCCAGAATGGATTCAAGGCAGATCCAGAATGCGGTGAAAGTGGAATGAGAGCAGGTTTGACATATTCAGTGAGGATATGTAGGGGGATACGTCATGGATATGTAGCAGATACATAGGGGATATGTAGGAGACAGGTGGGTGATTCATAGCAGGGATTTAAATCAGATTCGAAGGGAATCTATTCAAACAAATATGGATATTTTGGCATTTGATTCAAGACAAAGCGAACATGAAAAAAACATTTGTGAACATCCCTACTCCCAACCTTCATTAGTTCACAATTTCCCTTTAATCCTTCTTCAGTCCATCTGTGGAACTCACTGCCCACACCATTTTAGTCCCGTCCATTTCGTCTGTGGACTTTACTCTCTTCAGTCTGACTTGTCCTGATTTTTACAGGTCTTGAGTCATTGCAGAGTTATGTGAGCCAGTTTGGTCTAGTGGTCAGGGAGCCAGACTCGTATCTGGGAATACTGGGTTTGATTCCGCCCTTCCCCATGAAGCCAGCTGGGTGACCTTGGGCTAGTCACAGGTCTCTTCTGAGCTCTCACAGCCGCACCTACCTCACAGGGTGTTCTGTTGTGGGGAGAAGAACAGAAGGTTTGTCAGCCGTGTTGAGTCCCCTTAAATGGGTGGGGAAAGTGGGGTAGAAAAGCCAACTCTTCTTCTTCTTCTTAATCCGTTTCATTTTTTTTGTTGTGATCGGGGAAGAGAACTAAAGGAGGCTGAATCGGACCATAGTGGGCGGATACTGAATGAACTTGACTTCCCTTTCACCCAATGCTGTTGAGTGACCGAACCTTTATCCTATCAGAGTGCAGAGGATCTCGGGACAGCGGAGAGGGGTGAAGATCTTTAAAAAGTCTCGTAAAGGAGCCTCAGGACAAAAACAGAAAGGTGTGAGCAAAGCGACCCAGGCTGGGAATGAACTGAGGAAGGATTGTCAGCTATGATTAGAGTTAGTGCATGTTAAGTCCAGTTTCTTAATGAGACGGACTATTTCAGCAGGGTGTGACCACGGCCATTGTCGCTGGTGCTCTCCAAAGACAGCCCCGTTCCTGAGAAATCCCATCAAAACAAAAATAAAATAAGATAAAACAATAGTCATGCAAACAACCAGTTGTAAAGGGGGGATCCGCACTGCGGAAGAGACGAAGAGCTCTCCCTCCGACGGATGCCCCCCAAAGCAAACCTAATGATGCGGTGACATTTTAATGAGAATCTAATCGCCGGCAATGCGAGGGAAGGGGTCCGGGAAGCTTTCGTCCATCCTCACCCGTCGGGTTGCGTTTCCCCCTTTGTCAGACGGGGAGGCCTGCTGTCAATTTAATTTGGCAGCTAAATTTATGACAGCCATTTGCCTTCCAGATGTATAATTTATTTTCGGCACAGAGGCCATTCATTACATTCTCCTCCAGACCCATCTTTGTCTTCTGAGCACCTTTGTGAGGCATCCACATTGTCTTCTTTCAGCTCCCCCCCTCCTCAGATATCCTGGAAAAAAAATCTTATGTGGCTTCACAAAGGTTACTCAATAGACACCAGGGGATACTCTGGGACCCATTATTGGATGCTGATTTGGTTGGACCATTGAACATCACGGGCTCCATCTGTACATATGTTCCTTCCCTTTGTTTTCAAGACACTTTTCGGAAGATGAATGACATCCATTTGCAGGAAGAATGGAAAGCCATGGGGGATTCAGGTAGATAAAAGATCTGCTGGAAACTAGGGTCAGATTCTGGAAACAAGGGCATTTTATGCAAAGATCAGAAGGAAACACTTTTAGCTGAAGCTACACCCTGCCCACCAGAGTTTTTGTCTACTACAAAAAGAGAAGGCAGATATTGCCAACAGAAAGTTTGATCCTGGTATATTTTCCTACCAAAAAAAAAAAAAAGTGAAACTGTAATTCCTAGGTTTCTGAAAAATAAGTGAAATTATAAATACAGAAACAACAAACACCCAAGTAATGCTTTAAGTAAGAGGATGCACATGAAAACCTTCAAATTTTCAAGTCCACTTGAGTGTTTAGGTTTTGTCTTCTCTCTTTAATGTGGCATGTACCACCTTTGGCTCTGATGTGGACTGCTGTGTGATTTGTTCATTGGCTTGTGCACACACATTTGGGCTCATCTGGTACTGTGTGCGAAAGCAACATGAATTTAATATCGGCGCCAGTTCAACGTTTATGTGTTGCAGTTTATAAGTGCCCAGAAAGCTATTGGAACTAGGGATGGGCAGGAATATTTGTAACAATTGAAATTCGGTCCAATTTGGACATTCAAAGTTGAATAGAATGTTGGCACATTGGAAGATTGACTTTCGAATTTGAATAGAATTTTTTGATGCATTCGTATGAAACTTCGTATGAGATTCGTACATGGGATTCGGATGCTGTTTCTGTGCATTTGTATGGGATCTGTATGCTATTCATATGCATTCGTATATAGGATCTGTAAGGCATTTATATGCATTCATATATAGGCTCTGTATGCATTTGTATGGGATCATTTGGTGATGGATGGATGGATGGATGGGTGGGTGGGTGGGTGGGTGGGTGACATGGGATAAAAGAAACTGATCTTACAATCTTACTACCTTCTCAAGCATTTCTCAGACACTGGCTAGGTAAAAATCTAATCACCAACGCCTGAATATCTCTGTTGCAACAGCTTTTATTACTTGTTGCAATGCCTTGTTTAATTTTCTTTTTCAGCTTTGTTATATGGTTATAGACTTGTTCTTATATTTTTAGTACAAAATAAAAATAACATTAATAATGGTGTCATCAGAAAGCCACAAGCCTGAGGCATTTTGTGGAACTGGAAAAGGTGCAGAGGAGGGCAACCGGAATGATTGAGGGGCTGGAACACCTCCCTTATGAAAGCAGGCTGCAATGTCTAGGCCTCTTCAGCCTGAGAAGACGGCATTTAAGAGGGGACCTGGTTGAATTGAATAACATAATGCCTGGTATAGAAAAGGGGAAAAGAGAAAATTTCTTTTCTGTATCTCACAACACTAGAACCAGGGAGCATCTATGAAGCTGATGTGTAGGAGAGTCAGATCAGACAAGGGGAAGGATGTCTTCACCCAGAGGGTCATCGGTTTATGGAATTTGCTGCCAGAAGAGGTGGTGACAGCAACCAGCCTAGATGGCTTTAAGAAAGAGTTAGACAAATTGATGGATGACAGATATGGCAATGACTAGGTACATCAACCAAGTTGGTGAAGGTTTGCACTTGTCTTCTGCTGAGATGCCCATGGGCAATTGGTAGGCCACTTTGTGCGACAGGATGCTGGGCTAGACAGGCTGCGGCCTGATCCAGCAGGGCTCCTCTTATGTTATTATCTAGGGAACATGTCCAGGCTGGGGAGATAGGCAAGATATTTCTAGAGGCCATTTGCCAGGATTCGAGAGCAGGTGAAGGGTTGCCTTTGTCTCCTGCTTGAGATGCCCATGGGCAACTGGTTGGCCATTGTGTGGGATGGGATGCTGGATGAGATTCTGTCTTTGTCCTTTGGCCTATTGTCAGTATCCAAACATTCTCCAAAGGCAGAGCCAAGAAGGCTGCCCTGCATTTGTCTAACCAGGGTGTTGGCTCAGACAAGCTTTTTAAAGAAATCTGCCTCTGGAAGGCCGGAGCCCCAAAGAGATTAATCTGGCAGTTGTTGCTTTCTGGCCCACGGAGAGCTCTGTAATGCTGGATTAGTCCGTAGAAATCTTGCTGTATGATTCGGTGAGCCGATTTGCGCACGTTCGCTGGCCATTGACTTCGTTACTGGCTTTTTCGGTTAATTGCTTTGTTCTTCTTTCACCCACCCACCCCCCGACCGTCTCTATCATCCCAGCTCATCCTTTCTGACTTTCAAGAGTCCCGTTTAATTAAGGGGGATTTTGCAGCTTCAAGCTTCTGTGTCATGCACGGCTAGAGACGAGCATTACCGGCCAAATGGGAGGAGGAAAAACACACATACACACAGAGACAGGCACCCTCTTTCATTATGATCAAGAAGGGCCTCTGTTAATCACCAAATCATGATTCCATAATCAGATTCTAGGGGTTTGTGGGATATTCAAGTCAAGCAACTCCCCCCCCCCATTGTGAAAATGCATGTCACCCCCACCCCCACCATCCCCACCCCCACCAGATGAGAACGTCTTTGTTCAGGAAGAGTTTCAAATTTCTGGATGGATGATCTTTCTCATGCTGGTGGTCTGCGTTAATTTGGATGGGTTCTAATTAATTTCCTTCACATGGCTGTTTCTTATTGCTGGTCTTAAAGGGGGGGGGTCTCTACTGCTTTTAAAACTCCCCTGTCCCTTTTTCAAAGTTAGATTTATCTTGTATAGGCAGCCCCGAGAATCTGTTATTGATCTCCAAGGGCAGGAGGGAAATTTTGCAAATCGGTGCTCGCGCGTCCTACATCAATAACTTGCAACGAAGCCTTTCGCTCCCCTTCCTCGCTGGTCTAATGGGCACATTTTTGCAGGGTGCTTGAGGCCATCAATGGCAGCCTCTGAACCAGGACTGAGATGGTAGTTGGAAAGGAGATTGCATCTGGTCCTCGGTCTATGGAAGAGGTGGCGACAGCAACCAGACTCGATGGCTTTAAGGAAGGGTTAGACCAGTGACGGAGAACCTATGACATGCCAAGCCCTTTTGAGTGACACACAGTGTCACCCAGTGCCTGGGCACATTGAAGCCATTCAGTATCTTGCAGACCGCAGGGTGCTTCTGGTTTGTGGCCTCCAAGATACCAGGAGCACAGACGTACTGGCTGTGCCCAGCCTAAGAGGCATGATGGAATCACATCATCACGCCGCCAGGTCACACACAGTGCGTCTGTGCTCCCAGCACCTAGAAGACTGAAGACCTGTGTACGGCAATGATGGCCTTACTCAGTTTCCCCCTAGACAGCCCATTTAGTCCAGCATCCTGTCTCACCCAGCGGGCCACCACTTGCTTCTGGGCATCTCAAGCAGGAGACAAAGGCAAAACCATCATCTGCTCTTGACTTCCTGCAAATGGCCTTTGGAGGTATCCTATCTGCCTCTCCAACCCGGAGGCTTCTAGCTGCAGCCTTCTACTTCCAAACTACCCCAACATATCTGTGGAACCTGGATCCAACTTTGTGTCCACACAGTTTTCAATGGAGCATCCGATGGCCCTGCTGGGGGAAAAGCAGAGTATTGCTGTCATGTGCAAATATGTCTTCTCCTTCACCAGCAAACTCTTTTAAGCAGGGTTTTGAGGACCTACATTGTAGGGTTTTCAGTGCCCGGTGAAAACATATCTTTTTACCCAGGTTTTTGCTTTTTAAACTGTCCTGAAATGGAGGGAGGGAGGGGGTTATATTTTTAATTATGTTTCACTTTTTGATATGTTTTAATTTTATTGTAACCCTCCCTGGGACCATTCAGTGAAGGGCAGGATATATGTTTTCTAAGAAAAGGAAGGGAAAGGAAAAGAAAAAAAGAGGATGGATGGATGGATGGATGGATGGATGGATGGATGGGTGGGTGGGTGGGTGGGTGGGTGGGTGGCTAGGTAGGTAGGTAGGTAGGTAGGTAGGTAGATGGAAGATAGATATAGATATAGAAAGAGAGAGAGAGGATAGATGGATAGATGGACAGAAAGATAGACAGATAGACAGACAGATAGATATGGTCTCTTTAGCTCTCCAAGGCAGGAGTCTGGGGAAGAGGAGAACGTATTATTATTCTGTTGTTTTACAGGGTCATTTTTTGCCAGGAATTTTTCCTGCTTCCCCTTCAGGTGGGTGGGTTTGAGTCTGTCCTCCTTCATGAAGCCAGCTAGGTGGCCTTGGGCTAGTCACAACTCTTTTCTGAGCTCTCACAGCCCTACCTACCTCATTGGGTGTCTGTTGTGGGGAGAAGAGCAGAAGGTTTGCCAGCCGCTTTGAGTCGGTGGACATGGACAATCTCTACAATGGCAGCTGCGCAGAATGTAATCCAGAGGGTCAGGGACTTGCCTAAGACTGCAGACTCACCTTCCCTTTAAACCTTCTTCAGTCCATCTCCAGAGCTGTTGGTCACACCTAAAGTTGGTCACACCAGCTTCAGTCCACTTTCAGAGCGAGAGTGAGAGCCCATCAGCCAAGCGGCCAGTCATTTTCTTTCCGCATTATCCATCCCAAAGGTGAATTTTCCGAGTTCTTTAACACTGAAAGGAAACAACTTGTCACTTTGCTGATGCGACCTCCCGCTCTCGAGGTGGACTGAAGCCGGATGAAACTTCGACGTGTGGCCACAGGCCTGGTTTTTACGCACCTGATCGTTCCCTCCTCGCCACCGGCCGTGGCTTCCTTTGCGCAAAGGTGGGTCTACACATCTTTGAACCGCATCCGACTAAACGAACCCACAGAGGCGGCCAATCTACACACAGTGGCGGCTTCTCGCAGCCTCGCCGGAGGTCCAGTCCCGGGTGTGAGTGACCAAGGCTGCCCCCAACCCCCGATCCGTTTCTTCCCCCTCCGGCTCTCCATCTGAGCGCCTGCCCAGCTGAGAAGGGCCAAGAGAGAAAGAGAGAGACGGGGGGGGGGTGCCTTGTTTTGGTGGCCCCTCCGGGCAATCGCTGCTTGCCAGATGATGAATGGCAGTCCTGGGTGCTGCTGGAGGCGGCGAGCGAGCGAGCAAGGTAGGCACCCGAGGGTGATAGATGGGTGGGCCGGAGGCGAGCGCAGAGGCAGGGAGATGGATAGAGGCAGCGAGCTGCTGCCTGCCTGCTGCTGCTGCTGCTGCTAAGCTGCCTGCCAGGGGAGGGGAGGGGTGGGGAGGGGAGAGGGCGGGGATCGTGGGGCTTGGCCGCCACCCCCATCCTCAGCATCACCACTACCTCCCTCCAAGGTGCGCAGGAGGCAGAGCGAGGCGCTTGGAGACGCTGTTGGCACTGCTGGTCCCTCCGGCTCGCTCGACGGACGCGCCTCTCGGCTGCCCGGCTGGCTGGACCCGTCTGCCGGCTCCCCTCCCTCTGCCGCCAGCAGCAGCAGCAGCAGCAGCCATGCCCAACTTCGCTGGCACTTGGAAGATGAAAAGCAGCGAGAATTTCGACGAGCTCCTCAAAGTCCTGGGTAAGACATTGCCTCGGCTCGGCTGCTTTGGGGAGGGCGCTCAAGGCGCTAGTCCGCATGGGCGCCGGGTTCGCCGGCGATCTCCTCCTCGTCGTCCGCGGCGCCCGATCGCGGGCCGGGCCGGGGTAGAGCGACGGGCGGGCGGGCGGGCGGGCGGGCAGGTCTGCGCTGCTTCCAGTGGATGGATGGTTCGGTAGCCCAGAAGTAGGCAATGGCAAACCGCTTCTGTATCTCTGCCAAAAAAGCTGCATGGAGGTGCCTCTGAGTACTCCGGGGTAGGGCACCAGGCCACTTTTGCTCTGGAATAGGAAATCCTCCAAAGCTGCTCAGCCTGCGCCTCTGGCTTCTCCAGCAGGGAGCTCCAAGGCAAACCCCCGGGGACTCAGGAGACACCAATATCCTCATTTTAAAATAGACACATAGGGGTCGCCAGCTGAAACACACACAAAAAAGATGGCTATACGTTCCTGCAGCTTTAGAAGCCGTCCTCTTGAGTTTTCTTTCCCCGCACAGGTTTATTATTAAACCCTACAGAGTTCTCCTGCCTTCACCCTGTAGGATTTTATACCCTAAGAAAGTTGAGCTGAACCATTGGGGGTGTTTGCTGTTTCCCTGCAGACCACTATGCAGTTTTCTTAGCAGAGATACAGAAGTGGTTTGCTATTCCCTGCTTCTGGGGAGAGGATGGGGATCGAACCGGCCACCCTCTGCTCTCCAGACAGCTTGCTTTAGCCACTGAGCTACAGCCACTCCCAGACTCATGGGTGCCTCCATGCAGCTTTTTTCGCAGAGATACAGAAGCAGTTTGCCATTTTCTACTTCTGGGTACCAAACCATCCACCCTCTGCTTCCTTTGCCCCCCCACTTCAGCATCAGTCCCTCCCCAGACCCTGGCCCTTGTTCCCAGGTGATCCCACACACCTGAGAGGCATCCACCCTACAGGAGGTTTGGGAGTGGCTTTGCATTCCGGTTTGGTCTAGTGGTTAAGAAGCTGGACTCTTATCTGGGAATACTAGGTTTGATTCTGCCCTCCTTCACGAAGCCAGCTGGGTGACTTTGGGCTAGACACAGCATTCTTCTGAGCTCTCACAGCCCTACCTGCTTCACTGGGTGTCTGTTGTGGGGAGAAGAGCAGAAGGTTTGCCAGCCGCTTTGAGTCCCCTTAAATCGGTGAGAAAGTGGGATAGAAAAGCAAACTCTTCTTCTTCTTCTTCCATAAAGCCAGCTGGGTGACCCTGGGCAAGTCACAGCTCTTTTCTGAGCTCTCACAGGGTGTTCTGTTGTAGGGAGAAGAACAGAAGGTTTGTCAGCCGCTTTGAGTCCCCTTGAATGGGTGAAAAAAGCGGGGTAGAAAAGCCAACTCTTTTTCATCTTCCATGAAGCCAGCTGGGTGACCTTGGTCTAGTCCCAGCTCTCTTCTGAGCTCTCACAGCCCCACCCACCTCACAGGGTGTTCTGTTGTGGGGAGAAGTACGGAAGGTTTGTCAGCCACTTTGGGTCCCCTTAAACGGGTGGGAAAAGCGGGGCAGAAAAGACGGCTCTCCTTCTCCTCCTTCCCTCTGCTTTTGCTCAGGGGTCAACGCCATGCTGAGGAAAGTCGCCGTGGCTGCTGCCTCCAAACCGCACGTGGAGATCCGCCAAGACGGGGACCAGTTCTACATCAAAACCTCGACCACTGTCCGCACCACCGAGATCAACTTCAAAGTAGACGAGCCCTTTGAGGAGGAGACGGTGGACGGCCGGAAATGCCGGGTAGGAAAGACCTTCTGCAGGTCTGCCGTTCTCATGGCTTTCTGCCCGGACAGCTGTCCGAGGCAGAAACCCTCAGAGCCAATGGGCCTTCCACCAGCCCTTTCATCCCGCCTGCTTTCAGTACCAATTGTGCATGGTGAGAACGTAATGGAATGACACACCTGTGGCCCTCCCGACGTTCAGGGAGCTCAGCTTTTCCTCTGTCTCCTACCCAGCAGGTACCCTGGCTGCTGTAGCTCCTAGAAGGTGGGGTTTGATTCTTCCTGAGAAGCCATGGCTCCCCCATTCTTGCCTTGGAACAAGGGTGTTCAAGCTGGGCTCCTCCGGATGTTCCCAAACTCCCAACATTCACCTCCAGGTGAGGCTGGTGTGGACTCCTGGTAGCTGTGTTTCTGGAACATCTGGTGGGGCACAGAGAAGCCATTTGCTCCATAAAGGTGGGAAGGCCTTTTGTTGCTGCTGCTGCTGCTGCTGCCGGCTATCACTGAATCATGGCCACTCTGGTTGACTCCATAGGGCTCTCCACGCAGTGTTCTTGGCAGAGAGAGAAGTGGTTTGACACTGCCTACCTCTGGAGATTGAACTGGCAACTCTCTGCTTTCCAGGCGGTTTAGTCCACCATGGAGCTACGGCCACTCCCAGTCCCAGACTCCATGGGCCCCTCTGTGCAGTTTTATTGGCAGAGATAGAGAAGGGGTTTGCCATTGCCTCTTTCCGGGGAGAAGCTGGGAATCAAACCAGCAACCCTGTTTAGGCAGTTTGCTCTATCTCTGAGCTACAGCCACCAAGATCTGTTTAAACTCTGATACCGTGGACGGCAGAGGCCCATCTTTTGGAATTAATGCAAAGGCTTGTGGGCACATGAGATGTGACCTTCCACTGTTCCAGAACTGGATTGCTCCATCTCGCTTATAACAGCCATTGGGAATTCCACTCAAGATCTTCTATACCAGGTGGTACCACTGAGCAGAGATGTGCATGAATTTTATTTTCCATTAGATTCGTATCAAATCAAATGTAAGTAAATTTGTATTCATTCGAATAGATCCCCTTCAAATTCATACAAATATCTGATACGAACACGTACGTATCCAATACGTATCCGTAACATATTCGCTTTGAAAGAGTCAAATCTGCCCTGAATCCACTCTGAAATCATGTCAATTTCACGCTGTATCCATCACCCGTTTCACGAATGCTCCAAAGCTTCCTCTGAATGTTCTGAATCATTTCTATCCATACAGATGTCAATGTATGAATATCATAACAATCCATTCACATATGAATGTCCAAATGCACTCCTCCATCAAGCCAGCTGGGTGACCTTGGGCTAGTCACAGCTCTTTCTGCACATGAATGCACATAAATGCAATTTCCCAGTTTTGCCCAGTTTTGTTGCAAAGTGCTGGATGATTTTGCTGCACACGTCTTTTTTTTTTTTTAATTGATCCAATAATTCCCAGAGTTCTTTGCTCCTCTCCACAGCCACATGGCATAAATCTGGCGCTCCTCGTTTTCTTTTATTGAAAATACTTTGAGGATTTTTGGCAGGCAGCTGGGAGATCATTTTTCATGTTGATTCAGAAGAATCCATACGAGGGCCATAAATCTTTGCTTGAACAGGAGTGCTTGTAATCCAGCTCTCTCTCCTGGCCTGGTAAAGATCTATATCCTCACCCTATTACATAGTGTGGGGTTTGCATGGACTTCCATCCCTTAATTGCACTGTGGCCTGGGGGGGGGGGAGGAGGAGGAGGAGGAGGAGGAATCCCCTTCCCAGAGGCAGATGGATTTCCCAGCTTTGAGTTGCCAGTCTGGATTTCACCCCTTTTGCATTTTGCCTTCGCTCCCTGCTAGCCAAGTGTCCGGTGAATTAGGACAAAGACCTTACCAACACCCCCGCCACCGCCTGACGCCATCATCTCAATGACATACATCACGTCTCTTGCTTGTGCACCAGAAATCCCCGTCCATCTGGCATTTGCTTGCAGTTTGGTCTTGTGGTTAGGGGGCCGGACTCTGATCTGGGAATACTGGGCTACATTCCGCGCTCCTCCATGAAGCCAGCTGGATGGCCTCGGGCTAGTCACAGCTCTCTTTCTGAGCTCTCACAACCCCACCTACCTCACAGGGTGTCTGTTGTGAGGAGAAGAGCAGAAGGTTTGTCAGCCGCCTTGAGTCCCCTTAAGGGTGAGAAAAGTGGGGTAGAAGAGCCAATTCTTCTTCTGTGAGCCAGTTTGGTCTTGAGGTTAGTGTGTCTGACTCTTATCTGCTAGTCTCCCAGTTCGATTCCATACTCCTCCATCAAGCCAGCTGGGTGGCCTTGGGCTAGTCACAGCTCTCTTTCTGAGCTCTCACAACCCCACCTATCTCACAGGGTGTCTGTTGTGGGGAGAAGAACAGAAGGTTTGTCAGCTGCCTTGAGTCCCCTTAAGGGTGAGAAAAGCGGGATATAAAAACCAACTCTTTGTCTCCTCCTCCTCCTCCTCCTCCAACCTAGAGGGAGTATCTAGATGTCCATTCTAGATAAGAATGTTAAGAGAAGCCCTGCTGGATCAGGCCACATCCTTTCTAGTCCAGCATCCCATCTCACTCACTGGCCCACTATTTGCTTCCGGGCATCTCAAGCCAAGCCTTCACTTGTATTAGAATCACCCACTTCCATCGAAAGAGACCGTTGCCCGACATGTAAAGTTTTCCTCCCCTTGTTTTTATTCCCACGACAACCCTGAGAGGCATTTTAGGCTAAGGTGCAATTACGTTCCTTTGTGATTGTGGTTTTGCGCTACTTTGCAATTTCACAGCAGTGCACAGAGGGGGCATTGCTTGCTCTCAGGCAGTGAAAAGGGGTGTGTGGGTGAGCGGATCGATAGTCACAGTAGTGAAGCTGGTTATCCCCCAAGATATCCAGACTAGTGGCATATGTCCCATAGTGAAGTTGTGCCGATGGCAAACTTGATGAAGAAGAAGAAGATGATGAAGATGAAGAAGGTGAAGATGATGAAGAAGAAAGATGATGAAGAAGAAAGATAAAGATAAAGAAGAAAATAAAGAGGGAAGGAGAAGGGAAGGAGACTTGGCTTTTCTACCTCACTTTTCTCACTCATTTAAGCGGACGCAAAGTGGCTGACAAAGCTTCCGTTCTTCTCCCCACAACAGACACCCTGTGAGGTAGGTGGGAATGTGAGGGCTCAGAAGAGAGCTGTGACTAGCCCAAGGTTGCCCAGCTGGCTTCATGGAGGAAGGAGGAGTGTTCTGTTGTGGGGAGAAGAACAGAAGGTTTGTCAGTCGCTTTGAGTCCCCTTAATTGGGTGAGAAAAGCGGGGTAGAAAATCCAACTCTTCTTCTTCTACCTATTCTGCCACAACCAGATGGGCTAAGGCCACCTCACGATTGAAGCTTGCTTTGTTTTGCTTCTTTCTTTCTGGATCTCTTTTGCTGCCAATGAAGAAAGCCTAATAGGGGGATCAAACTGGATCCTTATATCCACAACCAACTAATCGCCTTTTGATTATGCAGCAAATGTTTCTCAACATCTCTGTTTTCCTCCCTGTGCTGTGGTGTCTCGGTGCTGTTCCCTTCCACACACCCTGCCCGTTATACCTCTGCCAACACAAGGATCACCGTCCACCTACCGCCATTTTGTGTCTTCCACAATCCATAGTGCCCCCCCCCTTCCATGTTGTGCTGCTGGAGTGTGAAAAATCAGGTCAGTTGCTTTGCCTCTCGGGTTGCTGTTGAGAATCTGGGCAGAGAACTGTCACATTGATTCAGCAGCCACATCTTCCCTAACTTGCCCTCTGAACAGATGATCAGATGCTTCCGCCACAGCAGGCAACGGAGGCCTCAGCATCCAGGCACTGTGGGCCCCATGTCTGCAATGCAGGTCTTGCTCTGGCACTGCAGCCAGGACGCAGAGAAAGCTGCTTTTAGTTGGAGGGGGGCAAGGCAGACACGTTTGGTTCCAGCGTTTGCCTGCTCTGGTTATTATAGCTGGCTTGAGACAAAGGCCCTGATCACACAGGTAGTTTAGGATGACTCACGGTCATGTCACTCCCTGTACCACCACTGCCATCTCAGGCCTCCCCACAGCTGCCCTGATCGTCAACAGATGTGGACAAGTTGAAATGTATCCACAACTTGACCAGGAACAGCCACCACCAGGCATGCTCCAGGTTGCAACATCTGCACCCTCTTCCAGGTGCAAACGCTGCGAGGGGGGGCGCATGGTACAGCTGTAGCTGTGCAGCTGCACACCGCAGGAAGATCCCCACGGCAAGGAATGTTGTCTTGGCCATTGTGATGGAGATCTGGTCAGGTTGGGCCCTCGGCCCTCCAAGTGCTGGTGGTCCAAGTTGGGGACTTCCACACCATTGATCACCATCCCAGTGGGATACTATGCTTAATCCATCCCACTGACTTCTGTACCAACAGGCCCTAGATGCCTTTATAGAAGGGAACGAAATACAGTTGGGCCAGCTTATCCACAGGGGATACGTTCTAGGCCCCACCATGGGTAACGTAAACCGAGGATAATTGCAAATGCTGGGAAATGCACTCCATTTCCCATAATTCCTCTGAAATCCTGTGGGACTTCAAAGGCATTATGGGAAATAGTATGCCATTTTGGGCCATTTCATGCCTGTCCCAGGCCTGTGGGGGTTTGGCTGACCCGGTCATTGCGGGAAACTGAAACCCAGTTAGAGGATCAGTGGATACGGGGGTCCGACTATAATTTTAGGTGGATAAAGCCCCCTTGTTTAGAAGCAGAGCACCACTGGTTCTTCTTTGCCCAGAAAAAACAGCCAACATAGTTTCATTGGCATCACTTTTGAGTTAAGTGCCCCTCCTCCAAATTTTAATCAAATTCACCAGTGATTCAAGATACCTATGAGTGTAGCACTTCTATGAAAAGGAAGAGTAGATCCTGAAAGATGCATGAAACATGCCTGCTTTGCAACAAGCATCCTCCTGACAGATCGCTCTGGAAGTTTGCTCCAAGCCAGGCATGGTGAATCAAGGCAGTATAAAGCCAACTTGAATGAAGTCTTTGGAGGCGTGTGCTAGAACGCCTTCGTTCAGCTCTGTCACCTTCTCTGTATCCAGTGGAAGAGCGCTGCAAACGCAGGTTGGAATCACCAACATTTGAAGATCTTACTTCCTTGCTGGTGAATATCAATCCCACATTGTTGGAGGATGTATTGCTTTTGACTTATCTATTTTTGCGCAATTACGTTTATCTTCATCTCCACCACCACGTCTCCCTTTTCTTGGCCTTCTGCTTCTTCACTCCTGCGTCTCCTCTGGTATTCTCTGTTTACCTGTTTTTAAGCTAGAAAAAAATACCATTAAAACACAGCTAATTCCTTTCTTTTCCTTATTGGCCTGGCATGTGCTTTTCTGCCCTGCAGAGTTTAGCCACCTGGGAAACTGAAAACAAGCTCTACTGCAAACAGACCCTCCTGGAGGGAGAGGGACCCAAGACGTATTGGACAAGAGAGCTGGCGGGAGACGAGCTAATCTTGGTAAGAGATTTCAACCTGTTGGCCACCTAAATGGCGAGGAGGACAACCTTCTGGATGGTGGCTTATGGAGAAACTGGTTTTCCTTGGATATAGGAACGCAAACTTTCCCCCAGGTTAGTCAGCAGATTAATTTATACAGGCTGAAGTCAGTTTGAAGCAGTTTGGAATAATCCAGTTCAAAAGGTGGCCTGGGTGCACCAAAAAGGGAGACCAGCTGTGGCAGAGTTTAGCTAGGAGGCAGTAACTAGTGGAGGAAGGATTTCCAGTATTATTACCTCCTATTGGAACATCTGGCTGTCATCTGGAGGTGGTCATAATGACTTTTTACAGAGGCCTATTTGCACTTCGGCTGGTAGTCAACAATTAATGCACTTCTGGTAAAGAGCATCCTCACCTTGAGGAGGCAGTTACAGCCTCCAAGTGTGCCTGCTTTCCCAGAAGTTCACTAATTGTTGATTAGGCATGGAGCATGAAATCGTGCCCCACACTTTTACCAGCGTTGACCAGAAGCTTCTCTGAAGCATCTAGCGGCATGATCATTTGCTCTCCTTTTGGTTGTCTGCAGTCGGTGGGCAGGGGAGGCGGCAGCCATGCCAGTGTGGTGGAGTTGGCAGCCGTGATCGATCGCTGACCTCTGACACGACCGGACCACCGATGCCCAGGAATCTGGCGCCTGGTTATAGAGTCATGAGATGGGCATTCAATCGTGGGCGCTGACGTGATCGGCCGCAATACTTCCCTCTGCTCAAACACGCCCCTCTGCAATGACATCTGAGCATGTCATAGAACAGCCAGGCAGACAGCAAGGGTTTGGATGCAGCAGTGAAGGCTGGTAAATGGGAGGACCATTCACACTTCTGGCTGCTTTGGGGAAGCATTTCTCATGACAAGTGCGGATAGTCCACCTTTACCAGAACTTTACTAGCCCTAGTTCAGGACAGCCTAATCAGCTAAGTGCAGAAACACCCCAGGAAAGGTTGGAGTTTCCCCCCTATAGGCGGCAATGCTGTCGCCAAGATTTTGAACATTTCCCCAGAGCCATATCTCTTTGCATTCCAGGCAAGAACTGGTGGTGAAGTTTCCTTCTGCTGTTTTGCTGAGGGAAAGGCAAATTATAAACAAAAGTAAAATGTCTCGAGGTGCATTGGCACAGTTCAAAGATCCAAGGCAGGGGTCGATGGGAGATGGTCTCTTAATCAATTATCCCTGGAGTCCAAGACGAGGGCTTCCAAAGGGCTGGAAAGCAAGCTTCAAACCCCTCTTCCTCACCCTAGGAGGAGGCAAAAGCCATGCCACAGCCGATTAATGCCAGTGCGCTGCGGGGCATGGATGGATGAGCGAACATTTTTATAAATGGCGTTGCTGAATTGTGCAATTGAACACGGCAGGTGAGACGGTTTAACGTACAGTTTCAAAGGCCGCACGGGGCTTTGATCTCAAGTGACTGTGACTTCCCTTTAAAGACCACATTTCAAGCCAACCCAAGCTTTAATCTCCTGCATATTTTAATTTATCCCTCTTGAAAACAGTACAAAGCGGAAGATCTCTCACCCTACTGGGAAACATTGACCAACAAAGGCTTTTTGCAGGACTGGGGGGGGGGGGGGCGGGGGGGGGCACAAGAATTCCTTCCAAGACAACTCCATTTTCTTCGGCACTTGGCCTCCCTTTTCTTGCTCCTTACTAAGATTTAAGGAGCTTGGGGTGTTTTTATGGCTGTTTCTGCACTCACCGTAGTTTATCCGGATGATGTAAATCCAGATCTTCGGAATCTGGTCCTTGGGGAATCCATTCCTTGTAGTTCAAGATCTAATGTAGACCCCCGTATGTCAGCAGGGGGGGCAAAGGCTCCAAGGAGGAAAAAGAAAGCTCTAATATAGCGGGGAAACAAGGGTTGCACCAGAAAGCCAACTTCTTCTAAGGAATAATGGAAATACGGTCCCTGTTTTGCCTTGCCATTGGCCTAAATTGGACCCTTCTCTCTCCACCCCCCCTCCAGACTTTTGGGGCAGATGACGTCGTGTGCACGAGGATTTACATACGAGAGTGAACAACAACAACAGGATGGAGAAAGATTAAGAAGCAGATGTTGTGAAAAATCCAGCATAGTAAACATCCGTGTGCGTTGCCTTAAGAGCAAGCCTCGTACGTGACCATACTTGTCAGCTCAAATCCCAGTTGATCGGCCCGTAGTTTGCGCTTTTTCCTCTGGCTACAGATCTGCTCTCTCTAGAATCGTGTGTGTGTGTGTGTGTATACGTGAGTTGTTATCTGTCTCTGCCTGTCTTTCCCTCTTTTATGGTCCATTTTGTAGACACCCATTTGTATGATTTGAGCAGCAATTAAACTTATTGCATATAACGCCCACTGGTTTGCATTACTCTCAGCCTGGATTTAAAAGAATCCCCATCAAAAAAAAAAACAAAAAAACACAAGGGTGTCTTTCCACTGGCAGAAAGTACCCATTTTTGCACCCATTAAGGACCCATTTGGGTGTGAGCCGGATGGCCCCATTTCCACCACGGCACCCATTTGGGACCAGATTGTTTCCACCGTCGCTGGGGAAATCCGGATCATATGGGTACATCTCAGCCTTTAATCCAGATTTTCTGTAGACCCCATTAATGGGGTCTACAATAGGGTCTTCGGCCAGAAAATCTGGATTAAAAGGAGCCTGTTTCCACATTAGTTTGGCAATGGGGTCTAGAGGAGGCTAGGGGGAGGGAGCACCCATGGGGGGGAGCCCCAAAACCTAGGCTTCAAAATCATTTCAAAGTCACTTCAAAGCCATTTCAAAGTTACTTTGAAGTTGCCTTCAGAGATTAGCAAAGGCTCCAAAGTCCCTCCGAAGGCAACTTCGGAGATTAGCAAAGGCTCTGAAGACAAACCTCCGAGAACAAAGGGAGAACAAAGCAGACTGTTACCTTCAGGCATGGAAAGAGGTACATATTTAATGAGGCTGACTCATCCCTGCTCACAAGGAGCTAATTAATATGCATTAAACGGGTTCGTCTTCGGAGCCTTTGCTAACCTCCGAACACAACTTTGGAGGGATTTCAGAGGGACTTCAGAGGGACTTTGGAAATTGTACCCCCTGTTCCCCAAAACACCTGGGGTGACAGGCAGACCCTTTGTAGGTCAATCCGGATTCCCCACATGGGTGTAAAGGTGTTTCCACGGCAGGGGGGTTAGCACCCATTGCTAATGGGTGCTACATTTTCCGTGGAAACACATTGGGTACTTCCCTTAATCCGGATCTCCTAGATCCGGGTTAAGGAATGTACCCATTCCTTAGATCCGGATTGTCTTAGATCCGGATCCAAGGGGTGTGGTGGAAAAACACCCAAACACTTATACGCTGCCAGGGTGACTCAGCCGTCAGAGAAGGGAAACCACAGATGGCTGCTACAGCCTAGAGGAAAAGAGCTGAACTATGCAGGGGCGTGCACAAATGCAATTTTTGGCATTCAATTCAATTCGAATCAAGTATTCGAATGTCCAAATTTGTACGAATAGAGAAAAAATGAATGTGTTAAAATTCGAACCGATTTGAATACAATCATATCTATTCATATGAATATTTGATATGAATTTGATGATACAAAAGTTGACAACATTCGTATGTATCCATATGCATCTGTACGCATCCCATTTTTATCCTGTACATATCTGTACGGATGCGTACAGATTCGAATAAGATGTATCCATACACATAGGAATGTCTGAATTACTTGAACAAATGATTCAAAATATTCATATTTGTTTGAATATTCAAAAATGAATGTCTGGACATTCGATTTGAAATAAAATGTCCGAATTCGGCCGAATAACAAATATATTGAATAACCTTGCACATCCCTAGAAACATGGGCTCGTTCTGCACTAGGCCTTATATTCTGGACTATATTCTGGAAAAGGGCCCAGCCACCCACATGGTGGTGAAGATTATGGAAGGCCTTGCCTGGGACATGCCATAGTTTGCACTAGTATGCAGATGGTAGGTCCCTATTAATCCGGAATAAGGCCCAGTGCTGAAAGGGTTACAGATCCCCTAAACCTGTTTCATCAAGGGCTTTTAATTCCTTCATTATGAAAGAAATCTCGGAAGCAAGCACTATAAAGCTGATGTTATGGAATCCACACTGAAAAAGCAGAAAATTGCAGTAGATCAGAGTTTTTGCACCTACTAGCCAGAGTTGTACTATCCATTTGCTAAGCCAGGCGTGTCTGCTGGATTGCTCCTCAGGAGGCAGATTCACACCCTCTTCTGGGTGCAGCATGGCAAGTGGGCATGGTTGCACAACTGTAGCTGTGCAGCTGCCTGCAGCAGCCAGTTCACCATTGCAATGACTGTTTGTTTGTTTGTTTGTATTTCTATCCCGCCCTATACCCGAAGGTCTCAGGGCGGGTTACAATATTATATCAATCTTAGACAGGTCCCTGCCCTCAGGCTTACAATCTAAAGAGACAAGATACAAAAGGAAAACGGTGTGGGAGGGAACAGGGAACTGGCTTCTCACCAGCTGTTGCTTGGAAATCTGGACAGCCCCGGCAGGCTGTTTCCACTACAAGCACTGCTGGCCAGATAGAGCGTTTCTTGAGCACTTGTAGTGTGAATGGCTGCCACCCAGCAGAATCCTTCATGGCAGCGCATGGCAGGCTGGTAAGTGCAAACAGGGCCACAGATAACAGGTTAGATAGATACCAGACACAGATAGACAGATATGTTGTATAGACGGCAATTGAATAGCAGGCAAAGGTAGGTAGATAGGAGGCAGGCAGAGGCAGCAGAGAGAGAGAGGTAGGTGGTAGGCATAGATAGATGATGGAAGAAGATGGATGGATTGGATGGATGGATGGATGGATGGATGGATGGATGGATGGATGGATGGATGGATTCTTTTCACAAGCAGCAAGTGACTTCAGGAATCTGCTATTGCGAAGCAAATGCTAGAGGTCCTTTGAGACCAGATCTGCTTTCCTCCGTTCCCTTCGTGTTGCTTGGCAGATTACAGCTCAGCATCCAGGGCTTAAGTGTGTTTGAGGTCAAGGCAGCCGTGCTGTTCTCTGTGGAGCAGAAGTAACACAAGCTCTTCTGCTGCCCTCCTTTGTGGTCACAACTGCAGAAAGGGGAGGCAGCACACGCCATTCTCAGGGACGACTCCCCCAGCTGCGCTTGAAGCGCTCAGCCCATCAAGTTCAGTGAAAAGAGAGGGGAGGAGAGGGGCAGCCCTAAGAAATGATGGGCCCTGACATGTTTCCAGTCCTGGCCTCACGTTTCCTTGTGGTATGAATTTGGAAAATGTTGCCTCAAAAACTCTCCTTCCATTATGGGCCCCTGAGATGATGCCACCCTCCATCCCCTCACTGATGGGAGGACTCATAGGTTCAAAGGCTGCTCCATTGAAAAGGGGAAAGGAATATCTCTGCACAGGAACCCGGAACATCACGGAGAAACATTTCACACCAGCTTGTCGGTTCCAGTTCTCCAAGTAGGACTTCAGAGGGAAGCGTGGAAGCGCGCGGGGTAGCATTTATATTTCCAATGGAAAGGAGGTGATTTCTCCTCACCAGCTAAACTTCTGAATGTCTCTCCAAATGTGCAAAAGCGCCATTAATCCAGTGTAAAAGCGCAACCATTTGTGTGAAGATCCTGCTGGGTAAAGCCATCCCAAGTATTGCACTGAGGATATTTGTTTGTTTGTTTGTTTGTTTGTTTCAAAGAGGCTTGTTTATGGGACAGAACTGGGAAGGGAACTGTACATCAGGGATGCGCATGAATGTGTTGTTGGGGCATTTGGTTTCAAATCAAATGGTAGAAAATTCATATCGGTTCAAATAAGCCCCCTTCAAATGTGGGAGGATTCCGTTTGATAAGAACATAAGAGGGGCCCTGCTAGATCAGGCCACAGCCCATCTAGTCCAGCATCCCATCACACACAGTGGCCCACCAAATGCTCATGGGCATCTCAAGCAGAGACAAGGGCAAACCTATTCCTGCTCTAGAATCCCAGCAAATGGCCTTAGAAGCGCCTCGCTTCCCCGCCCCCCCAGCCGGAAAGATGGATCTAAGCATTCATTCTAGTAGCCATTGATACATCTGTCATGCATAAATTTGTCTTACCCTTCCTTAAAGCCATCTAGACTGGTAGCTGTCACCACCTCCTCTGGCAGCCAATTCCATAGACCAACGACCCTCTGGGTGAAGAAATACTTCCCCTGGTCGGATCTGACTCTCCTACCCAACAGCTTCATAGATGCCCCCTGCTTCTAGAGTTGTGCGATAGGGAAAAGAAATTTTCTCTATCCACCTTTTCCATACCATGCATAATTTTATATACTTCAATCAGATAGGAATATATGTTTGAATTCATACAAATATCCAATACAAATGTATACGGATACTGCATATGGATCCTGTACAAACGCATACATATCAGATATGTATCGGATACATATCCAATACAGTGCATACCTATCAATACGTATCCAATTTGTATACGGATGTCAAAGTTCGTACGAATAATGAATGTTGCAAATATTCATGTGCATCCGTACTGTACATCCATTTAAACCGTTTGACATTTTCTCTTGTTAGGGCAAACTGTGGCTTCATCTACTTTTGACCCTAACCCCTTCTGCAAAAGCAAAAGCACTTCTCAACTAATTTCAAACAATGTTGCATGCTGAAAGGCTCACAACAGATGCAGCAGCCTGTTAAATTAAGTTTGAATTCATTCAGAATATGCTAATTTTATGAATACTTTGGACTGAGCAATTACAGCTTTCCCCCTCCTCCTTCCCTCCTTTTTTTTTTTTTTGTGTGTGTGTCCTTAGGATGCTGACCTAATTAGAGGGGCCAGTTAGGCAGAATTTAAATTGCCACCTTGTGGATTTTTTTAAAAAAAGGGGGGGAGAGGAGACAGGAAATATGTACAGGACAGAGCAATAATCCAAAATAAGGGAAGATGACGAATTTGGAAGGGATTTCAAAGAATAAGCCGTGAAAAGGCAGATATAGAAGAATTTAGCTGAACGGAAAGGTGGAGTCCGCATGCAAGCTACTCCATAGGACTTCGCAAATGCCTGGGCATTGCTGTTTTCAAACTGGATGGAGTCTTAAGCCCCGAGCCCCCAATACAACCCCTTGCTGGTAGCGCACCATGCCTGGGCTGGAAACGTGCGTCAGCGTGACCCCATTCATCAGCAGATGAGCTCAGCTTTACACTCAGAGAAAAGGGTGAGAACTTGCACGTTTTCCAGCCTTCGCTGGCTTGAGATCAGACGGGTTTTCTAGGGCATGCTCAAAAGCCCTGAAGCTCAAGAGCAGCTAGGAATGGCACCAGGAGTGAGAAGCCCTCAGCCTTCTTTGCATCTTCCAAACCTAGGTCCTGCGTGTAACTTCTTTGGCGTATCTCATAAGCCCGCTGGCCTGGTTACCAGGCGTGCATGAGATGATGCGCACGCATGTGGTGCAGGGGGAAGAGCACCTCCAAGAGACGGTCCTAAAAGTGTGCCACCAAAAGCTCTTCGAAGAAGTGCACCCAAAGCTTATTTAGGCAAACTGTGAAGACAGAACTAGTTCACGATTCCAGGACCTTGGACAGATCTGAAAAGAGACTGGCACTTTGGTCTCTAGCGTTGCACGCAATGGGCTCAATATTTTGTGTTCTTTTCCTAAAAATTATTCAGTCTCCTGAGCTACAGACCCTCCCAGCCTCCATGGGCACCTCAATGCAGTTTTACTGGCAACAATACAGAAATGGTTTGCCATTGCCCACTTTTGGGGAGGAGCTGGGGACTGAACCAAGGACCTTCTGATTTCCCAAAAGTTCACTCTGCTACTGAGCCACAGCCCTTCCAAGCCCCCATGGGCACCTCTATGCAGGTTTTTTTTTCTTGCAAAGAGTTATGGAAATGGGTTGTCATTGTGCATTTCTGGGGATGGAACCAGCAACCTTCTGCTTTCCAGGCAGTGCGCTCTACCACTGAGCTACAGCTGCTCCCCCGTATGAAGGATCGCTAGCAGGTGTGCCTCTCCAGCTGCTACCGAACTGGAGCTCCAATTATTCCTAGCCATTCACCAGCATTATTAGGGCTGATGAGAGATGCAACCTGGGAGTATCCGGAGATGCACATTAAGTACCGCACTCAGCTTCGCATGGCTCAAGAAGGCCTCTTTTGGTGCCCTGCTGTTAGGCAGTCACTATTAACATGCAAGAAGTGTGTTGGGAGGATGGTTTGACACCTAACTTTGCAAACACCAGGCTCCTTCATCTAATAAGCAAAAAACCAGCAGGGGTAAATGGCTGCAGAGAAAGACAAAAATGACAGGGCTTGTACTCAGGGGCCTCCCTCGGTGTTCTGAAGAGCAGCTGTTCTCCATGTGAAGCCAAGATCCCTTTATTATTTCTTTCCTTGCCTGCTCTCATGAGGAACAAGGAGTATGGAACATCTCAGGGCAAGAGACAGGGGTTCCTCAACCAACTCAGGGGTCACAGGTTGCTTCTGCACGTACCTCTTTTAATCCGGATTAAGACGATCCAGATCTTTGGTATCCGGTCCTCGTTGGAATCCCATCCTTGAAGTTCCACATCATGGTGAGCCCCCCCCCCCCATGCATCCACACAGGTTGTCTAGCGTCCAATGGCAATGGATGCTAAACAGGATCGCCGTGTGGATACTGTAGCACCCATGCCAAGAGTCCAATTAGGCCAGAAAAGGAAGGTCTGTCGGTGGCACAGTGTGATTGGCCAGCATAGCTGTCAACCAGGGGTCACTTCCTGTTACAGTGGGCGTGGTGGAGAGACACTGCTTTGTAGCTGCCTATGAAGCTTCTGCTCAGCTTCGTAGATAGCTTTGGAGGAAGTGCAGGGCTACATAGTTGTGAGTGGTGGGGCTGAGTTGGAGCCACCCCGCTGCAAATGGTGGCCTCTAAGCCCACCCCTGGACCCCTTTGCCCCAGTAGATGTGTGGACGCATGGCCTCTGATCCTGTCTTCATGGTGGAAGACCGGATTGAAGACACGATTAAAGGGGTCAACCGTTAATCTGGATTTAAGGACCCAAAGACCCGATTAAATCTGGATTTTGCTGGCATTCATGGGTACAGCATGATCAGAATGGGGTCCTTAAGGGATCCTGTGTGCAGATGGCATGTAACAAATCCGTATCAATCAGGTACCTATCGGGTTCCTAATGGGGTCTTCGTTGCTAGTGCAACAACAGCCACAGTTTTGGAGAACTTTGTCAGAGGTTAAGCTCGGACCCTATGACAGAGCTTGTTCTTTTTCCTCTGCTGTGGAAAAGGACATGCCAAGGACATTCTATTGGGGTTCTCCCAGGAAAAGAGAAGCAAAATCGGGGATAGGTTGCAACTCCATCTCTCGAGCTTAAAGCACCTAAAGAGGGAAGCCCCAGAGTGTAGTAGATGGATACAAAAGACAGAATGAACACATTCCCAGCACTCTGGTGCCCTCTGGTGACAAATCAAAGTCCTACAACATTAGTAAATTATTAGTAGTAAGGAATTAGCAAGAAATATCTGGATTATGGGGTCCTGCGGAATCCGACTTTTCTTGGAGGATGAAACCACTCTTCTCAGTGCAAAGCAGGAAATCGTATTGGTTACAACTAGCCTCATCACAAAAGGGTTAACTGCAGAGTCTAAAGAAAACACAAATAATCCATATTTATGGGTGTCTGACCCGCTGATCACTACAGATGATTTTCTTAACAGATCTCCCTCAATGGATGGACCAGGGTCGTTCCCATCAAACCAAGGGCATTTTGCATAAAATATTTATAATACAGTGGGGTGCGGACGGGGAAAACAACACTCTTCCTGGACAGTAGAGGGAACTTCAAGCTGGGTTTGATGGACTCTTACATGGGTGGAAGCATAACCTAATACAGGGATGCCACCTACCTGGGCAACCAGGAGGGTGGGAGAGAGAACTTTCTTGACTTATTTTACCCTGAGGCCTCAAGAGGGTGAAAGAGAGGCATACAAATGAGCAGACAACAAACAAAAAGTTGAGAATCTAAAATTTTCCACATCTGCAAGAATACAGATGAAGATGAGACAATTGTTAGCTTCATGGAGTCTCTTGACCACACCCCAAATATGTTAGTTCTGCAAATTCTACCTTTTTTAGTATGTACAGCTACATTACTTTAATCCCACATTAAGGAATAAAATGGGTTTACTAATGTTGCATTGGGATGCAGACTATTGTTATTAAAATTAAAATTAAAGGAATTTATATCCCGCCCTTCAGTAAGTGGTCCAGAGTAGGTTACACTAAGAAAACATATCAAATATTAAAACATAATTAAAAATACAACCCCCTCCCTCCCTAGCACCCTGAGGAAGCTACTTAAAAATGGCAAAAGCCTGGGTGAAAAGAGAAGTCTTCATCAGGCCCTGAAAACTATACAGTTTAGGCGCCTGGTGAACTTGAAGAGGAAGGCTGTTCCAGAGTCTAGGGGCCACCACAGAAAAGGCCCTCTTGCATGTCCCTATGCCTCGTACCTCTACAAGAGAAGAACTTGTAGGGGGGGGGGGAATCTGACCATTTTACATGGAAGGTAGGGCTAAACCCAAGAGCAAGAGTTGCTACGCAAGGCTCACTCAGTGCTGCCTTCTGTATGCTATCCTGACCTGTATGAATGGAACCATTTTGTCTCCTGGTATCTTTACATGGCCCGTAATGAATCACCTGCCATAGATGTGCCGCAAACTCTGCAATGTCCACGTGAAGTTAAAATGAGGGTCTTTCTGTGTTTATCTCAGATCCAGATCTGAAGGCTCCATGATTTTCCTCAGAGCGTTGTTCATCTTCACAGTAATGAGGTCCAAGGGTGTACTAGTGGAGGTAAATCCAAATCATGGTGGCATGCATTCAGCATATGATTCCCTGTTCCGGTTTGTAGGGGGAACCATTTTGGCAGTACACTTTAGCCGCACTGCCAAAATATATCCCCCCAGGGCTGTGAGGCTTTGGAGCTTCAGACCACCAGATCTGGACCTCACACAGGTAAGTGCTGGAAGGTCCTTAAATTAATATTTACTATCCGGACAAAAGAGCAGCTCAACCTTCAAAGGGATGTTCCCATCAAACACTCAACTAAAATTTAATATGCAATAAGAGTTAAGATTCCAACAGTGCAAAAAAAACAAGGCTTTCCGTCCATTCTGAACCCTCTGCTTCCAGATGTTTTGGAAACTGGGAGCAAACCGACGTTGAGATCTGCCAAGCACCTGCCTTGCTCACTTGCACGATCGCACCAATCCTTTCACGCTGGCTGTACGTGGTCAGGAAAGGACAACCAATTCTGCACACGAGTAGCCCTGATATTTTAATGGAAATACTGCACTACAGTCAAGTTTACAACATCTGTATAGAAATCATCACATGAATAGGTGGCAAAAAAGGATCACATTACAGAATACAAAAAGCAATTGAAAAGGAGGAGGAAAAAGCTCTTTGCTATTTATACAGGCCTGCACGAGAGCTTGGAGCTCAGAAATCAGACATCAGCGGAGGCTGGGAAAAGAAGCACAAGGTGAAGCCATGAGTCCTGAAGCCCTGCTACGGGAGGGAAAGCTCCCCCCCCTTTTTTAATTATTCTGTACGGTTTCCCTCTCACCCCAGGCGCAGTGGGTAGAATTCCACCATGCTCTTCCTGTCTTTACTTGGCCTGACACCGAGGCCAAGATACTGCTCCCTTCTGACTCTGTAGGACGTCTAAATCGATCTTCCAAATAACACAGAAGAGACATTTCAGAGGGGACGCTGATCACAAAGGGCCGGGAAGTGCGTGAGCAACACAGAAGAAGACGCAGTTGTATTGATATCCCCGCCCCGTCAATGCTCCTTTTCAAAAGGCGCGGAAAAGCAAGGCGTGTTAGCTTATTGCTGACATACTGTAAGAACTTCGCAGCTGGTCTCCTCCTCACTCTTCTCAACCCTGTAACCAGAGTTCCCCGCCATGCCGGTGGGTCTCCCTCTCATCCGGGGCCTCCGCTCGGGTCTCTCCAGTGGCAGGAGAGAGGTTTGCTATTGTAAGTAACCCCCACAATGCTTCCAACCTTATTGCCTTGCCCCAACACTGTTTTGAAGGAGGGGGCCGCTACTTGGCTGGGCACCCTTGAATAGATTTAAGCCTGAAATCCAGGAGAGGAAAAGAAGAAAAGGGCAAGCTGTACTGAGGGCTGTGTGCAAGGGTCCAACGCCTCTTTGGAGGAACAGAAGGGTACAAATATGATGTGGTTTGCCGCCATTTACAAAATCCACAGCCGGTTCTTTTAAAAAGACACCTCCACTGGTTCTTTACCTATGTGCTATCTGCAAAAGAGATACCCCTGCTTGTATACGTCACTAATGAAACCACACAGGCACACACATACGCATACGCACACGCACGCACGCTTTCTTAATTTCTGTGGCCCTTCTCACCCATGCCTGAACATACATGAGGGCATGCGCACATGCGCACCCACCCACACAGAGTGAAGCAGCCCTGTCAAATACTGGTTTGGTATTTAAGATTTTTTTTTTTTTACTTCAAAACTAAGAAGACACACAGACAAAAAAGCACATTCAACCCCCCAACTAGGGAAAGCTCAGCAACACTTTCCAAAAGTGCAGATTCTCTGAGCTGGAAGACTAGGTGGGTAAAGGGCTACCCACCAAAAAAGAAAAAGAAAAAAGAAATATAGATATATAGATATATATATTTACACATATATATAAAAATACATAAGTCATATCAAACAGGCTGCTTAAAATACAGTCATGTCAGGTCACACCACACAAACACATACATTCTGTCTCACGCAAGTCCCTTTCTCCCCTTTTAAAGTGAAGTCAGGATATGAGCTGGATTTTCAGTTTATAGCAATGCATCTCCCCAGAACAGAGTGAGGGAACAGGCCAAGCGCACGTCTTTCTCCGGTAAGAACCAAGATGCATTGTTGTTGCTGCTGTTGCTGTAGTCATCATCGTCATCATCATCATCATTATTATTATTTAATTATTATTATCATCTGTATTTCTTTTTTTACAAAAAGAAAAAAAAAAGGTTTCCACACAAAGTACTACAATGATAACTCCCTTTGGTAGAAAGTGTAATAAAAACGTATTCACTGCTTTCATCTGTCGGTACTAAAACCTGAACTCGAAGCCACCTGATATTCAGGGACACAATAAGCTAGTACAGTTATACTAGCACATTAAGCATACTTTTCTTTAATAAAAAACAAAAAAAATTGACAAATATGTACATTTATTTACAAAAAAAAAAAAGAAGAAGAGGGGGAAACAGTTTAAAATCGGTTGCTGCTATTGTGTAAGAATGTGGGTGGGTGGGTGGGTGGGTGGTATCGGTGTCTATGGGTAGGTGTGCAGGAGAGAAAACAGTTTTGTGTGTGAAAATCTGTTGTCTAGCACAAAGACTAGTAAACAAGCGGGTACAAAAAGGAAAGAACGAAAGAAAAAAAAGAAAATCCACTGGCACTAAAAAGGACAGATTGATCTTAATTGGTTTATGCAGGTAGTCACAGGGAGGGAACCAGAGGAAAGAATTAAAGTGGAGGGGGTGGGAGGCAGCAAATTCAAGAGCTGATGTTTCTGGCTTCTGGACCGCGGAGGCCAAAGAGCCAATGGAAGATTCTAGAAAGACCGCTGTGTTGTGTCCCGTCGAAGCAAGTGACTGGGTGTTGCTGGGATTCCTAACTAAGACATTCTCGATGAAAGACTGTTTCCTGGTATTTGGGTTGTGTTTGTGTCTGAACGGACAAAATCGCATCCGGCTAGTCAAAGCATCCCGGTGTCCTTGACGCGCCTGCGTGGCCGGAGAACACTGCTGGTGCGTACAGGCAAGGTGGGTTTCTCTACAGCTACTCAAGACCTCCCACACACACCTCTCATGCCATGGTGCACGCGCCACAAAATCTCAGCCCCTTGTCAACAGTTCCAGCTTCAGTTTCTCAGGACCGACAGGTCGGAGGCAACCCCGTTAGGGCAACGGGATGTACCAGCTATGAATTAGTCAAGAAGGGGGTGGCTGTTGTTACAGAGACAGACACGGAGGGAGAGGGAGGAAGGCATCTTCCATTTCTTTGACGGCCGTGCGCCCTAAAACACGCTTACGTTTTCCTCTCCCCCCAGAGTTAGGGCGTCTTGAACACTGTGCCGTATTTGACGCGGTACTTGTTAATGCTCACAAAGTGCAGGTCCTCAGCATCGCAGGTAGTGGTGCAAGGCACCAAGCCTTCCAAGCCTTCTCCCATTAGCCACTTGCTGGTCTCAGCTGCCATTTCACGGGTCACGTGATCCTTGGTCCATCTGTCCACCCAGGCCTGGAATCGCTGGTGTAGTCTCTTGCTCACTCTTTCGTGGGACTACAGAAGAGGGGAGGAGGGAAGGGAAGGAGGAGGAGGTTACAATCCCCAGCATAAAGTATATATCACACAAGAACAAGACATATATGATTCCTTGCTTCGTTTCATACAATACATGTGCGCCCTGTGTTCCATGAAAGGAAGAAAATGTACCACTGTTGCGGGAAAAGAATCGGCACAAGTGACACTTCGAGGCAAAGACCAGACTGAATGATCACTTCTCTCATCTGTACGTATTGATTTTTTGTGTAATTTGTTAGCTGGCATTAGGGGACCCCAATTGCAAGTATCACATGGGCAGAGGAAACACTAAAGTCTAAGGCAACACAAAAGGGTGTGAAGAATGTTGAGACAGCTGATGGATTGACACAATGAAAGGTATTTAGGGACTTCTAATATTTCAGTGAGTGGGAAGAACGAGTAGTAGAAGAAGAGTTGGCTTTTCTAGCCCACTTTCTGTCCTTCGCCCCACAAGAGACACCCTGTGTGGTAGGTGGGGCTGTGAGGGCTCAGAAACAGAGCTGTGACTAGCCCAAGGTCACCCAGCTGGCTTTGTGAAGAAATGTGGAATCAAGATACGAGTCCAGCCCTCTGGCCACAAAACCAAGCTGGCTCTTCACTCTCAGCTCAACCTGTGCACCAGAGCTGCTTCCTACAGAAGGACTTCTGAATGAAAGCAAGCTCAGCTTCCGAGGCCTGTAAGTGTGGTAGGCAAAAACTGGGAAAGCGGTATGCGACCGGCTCACATTTGGGAAACGCTGCTTTCTGAAAAAAGCGACGCAGGCCAAGAGCAGCAGGGAATAAGGACAAAAGGCCCCAGTTCATAACAGCCCGTCAGCCTCTCTTCCCACGGACAGGCCTACCTGATGGGCGCGCAGCAGAGCGGTCCTCCTATACATGTAATCTTCCGATTTGATCACATACACCATCTTGTAGGAGTTCAGTTTGAATTTGCACTCCAGTTTGTCCAAGCTCTCGACATTCTCCAAGGGCTTTTTACTGATCCCCTCCTTCCCGTCCTTTTCCTGCTGCTCCCGGCCGCGCTGACACTTGCGGATCCGCCTGAGGTTCCTGTAAAGCAAAGAGGCCCTGCTGGAATTAGCACCTGCTCCTCTCAGTGGGAGCGTTGATGGGGTAGCTTGTGGGGTCTGCTCCTCAAACCCCAACGCTGATTGACAGTGAAGACAGGAAGAGCTGGTTAGCATTTGCAGCAAAGTTCAGCATGAGCTGGAAGGGAATGAGAAGTTCTCAGGTACTGGCTAACTCGAACCTTCCTTTGCAATTACAGTTGCGCTGCCATATCCATGGGGGATACGATCCAGGCCGTGCCACAGATGACATAAAACCGTGGATAACAACAAAGGCTGGGAAATTCACTCTATTTCCCATAGTACCTTTGAAATCCCATGGGATTTCACAGGAATCATGGGAAATCTCATCTGAGATGCATTCCATATCCCGTGATTCCTGTGAAATCCCACTGGATTTCAAGGGGATTATGGGAAATTGTGCACCATTTCCTGCCTTTCCTAGGCCTCAGAAGAGTTTAAGGTAGGTGTAATGGTGCCTGCAAGGGGTAGGGGGTGGAGCTGATCTGGTCACTGTGGGAAACTGAAACTGCAGTTATCGAATCAGTGGATATGGGGGTCTGACTGTACTCGTGCCGCCTTTCTCCTGGCCAAAGGCAAGGATCCTGCTGTGCTACTAGCATGGCTTATATTCAAATAGTGACCACTAGGAAAGTGTACATTTTCCCCCTGCTCACTTCTGCAATGGAAATTTGGGTTCATGCGAATGGAGCCATTTCGAATGTGCTAGGATTTGAATTCGCTTTGTATGCCCTTTAAACGTTCATCGGGCCCTGCTGCCACCTCTTACACCTCTGAATCCAATCCAAATCCGCTAAGAATCCACAAATTCATCTTTGCAAATGTAACAAAGGCTCAAATGAAGGTAGAAAAGCATTCGCTTTGCACGCAAATGCCTGCTTTCGAATGTAGCGAGTATTTGATTCAAATGCAAATGTTTTGAAGCTACCCAATTCACGTGAACTGCGGATTTGATGAACAATTTTCGTCTATCCCTAGCGAACACGGTCGCACCGGTCAGTCTGGAATAACGGGTGCTCTTCCAGCCACCTGAGGCTGCAAAGCTGTTTCTGAGTAGCAAAGGCAGAATGATCCATGCACTTCCTTCCTGACCCCAAGGTGTTCCCTGCTTTTAGGGCTCCTTTGGCACTTCCAAGTTGTAAGGACAGAAATCCAGCAGGGACTCTGGCAGGTCACGACAGGCAGCTTTCAAATTCCCAGTTCTTATAGTTACGTGCAATGGAAGTGACCGCCAAGAGACATACCACAAAACGGCCATTCAGGGTTATAGCAAAGACCACCTGCTATCTCAGTTCACTCACCTTGGCAGGAAGACGGGCTTCTGGGCCAGCTGTTCCCGCAGCTCAGGAGAGGTAGAATCTGAGTTGACGTATCGGTCAACATAGTCAGTCCAACGCTGGAGTGCAACACAGAACAAAGAGATGGTTGGTGAGCTTCCTTTGGACTGAAAACGGACATACTTACCACAGCTAGAAGTTCTCAGAAGGAGGACTCAGGAGGACTAGAAGAAATCTGGTGTTCGTTATCACTTTAGTTTATTTAAAATACTTAAGCACCGCTCCCCGTTAAAGCATAATCTCAAAGTGGTTTACAAAGAATAAGAAGAGCTGAAATCATCAGAGCACAATTAAAATTAAAGAACCTGCTTCAGCCAGACAAAGAAACAGAAAACTAAGTTTTAAATAGATACAGTCAGATCCCCGTATCCGCAGGGGATACATTCCAGGCCCCACTGCAGGTAATGTAAACTGTGGATAATAGCAAAGGCTAGAAAATAAACTCCATTTCTCCTAATTCCAGTGAAATCCTGCGGGATTTCACAGGAATCATAAGAAATCTCGCTCAAGATGCACTCAATTTCCTGTAATTATTGTGAAATCCCGGGGTATTTTGAAGGCATTATGGGAAATTGCACGCCATTTCAGGCCATTTTCTCCCTGTCCCAGCCCTCAGAAATGCTTAAGGTAGGCCTAATGGTGCCCACAGGGATGGGGTTGTTCCCGTCACTGCGGGAAACTGAAACCGTGATTACCAGATACGTGGATGTGGGGTATGGCTGTATAATGTTGTTTGTCTCCCCAGTTTCTTCAGGGTACAAATGAACACCCACCCACTGCAAGGAGCTCCCAGTTCAACTAGTAACATTGCAGTCTATTCTCTTACAACAATGTGCTGAATTCACATTATGGGGCACTTTATAGGCAGCCTTTATAATTTCATGTTCACATTTTCTTAAAAAATGAAATACTTCATAAGAAAAGTGAAATCTTCCCTGCTCTGTTACAGGGAAAATTAACAGATTAAACCCTGCCGTAGGCTTTGGCGTCACATGTCTGAATCTGCTCTGATGTGGCAGGATAGTAAAAGATCACACTCTGTTCATTAGACTTATGTTCTAGCTTGCACAAAACTGAGTACCATATTTTCCAGCGTATAAGACGACTGGGTGCATAAGACGACCCCCCAACTTTCCAGTTAAAATATAGAGTTTGGGATATACTCGCCATATAAGAAGACGACACCCGTAGTATAAGACGACCCCCGACTTTTGAGAAGATTTTCCTGGGTTAAAAAGTAGTCTTATACGCCAGAAAATACAGTATTAATTAGAAGTCACTATGTTAACTAACCTGAAATGTGTGAATATATAGCATAACACATATTTGAACGTATACTATCATATACCAGCATATATTATTATACGATCCATCCACCCACCCACCAGGGCAATGACCCTGTTTGGTTTCTCGTGTACTCAAAATACTTAAGAAAAGAGGCATGTATTGGGTTTTTTTCCACTTACCTCCCTTAATCTGGATCTAAGATGATCAGGATCTAAGAAATGGGTCCTTAAACTAGTCCAGATTTAGAAGATTCGGATCTAAGGAAGTACCTGATGTGTCTCCACAAGCAATGTAGCACCCAATAGCAATGGGTGCTAGGGAAGCTTGCAGTGGGAACCTCGGAGAATCCATCTATACCTGGTGGGAGACGTCCATCATGCCACTTTTTTTTGGGTGGGGGGCATGGCGCATCTAATCCAGATTTGATGCCTGAAGACTGGATTGTAGACCCCTTTAATGGGGTCCACAGGAAATCCAGATTATATCTGGATTTCCCTAGTGCAGGTGTGAACAAATCGGGTTCTAATGGGGTCTGCAGTGGAAACAGGGTCTTCCTGCTCTGAGCCTAATGAGTCCTTAATGGGTCCCTAGTGCTAGTGGAAAAAACCCCAAAGTGCACCATGAGGTGGCAGGACAGCATAGAAATATGGATGAATGAACCACGGGAAGAGCATTTCAGTGCAAGGGCCAGGGGACCTTTCTCACCTCTGCTTCAACAGGATCATCTGAATTCTCCTCTTCTGTATCAAGAAGCTCGATAGTTAACTGAACGTGGCCTCTGCTCTGAACAAACATCAACTGTGGAAAACACACACATATATATTTAGTTATTTATTTACATTTCTATCCCGCCCCATACCCGGAGGTCTCTGGGTGGGTAAAAACAGGATACAAATTAAAACTGATACAGATTAAAAACAAGATGCACGTTAAAAACACCGTAAAAATTCAACAAGTTTAAAACTGGGCTATTATGGGATAGTAAATGGCTCATATATTCCCCAGAATTTTCATGACCTCCTTGCACAAGGAAATCTGAAGGATGCTATAAAGCTGTCTATAAAAAGAAACAGGGAACGGGTTAATTTTTTAAAATCTCTGTAAGATTGCTACCATCAACACAGCAGCTGTGAATTTGCTTCCAGATGGCTGCCTCCATTGAAAGGTTCCTCCGCCAGACCAAGCTAGTGGGTGAGCTGCAAAGTCACATACTTAGGAGAAATTTATCAGCAGGGCTGGATTACTAAAGTTCTCTACTCCAGTGACTCTCTCAGGGTCTTAGTCAACAGCTGAACATCTTTTGGTGACCAAAACAGTCTCTTCACTCCTACTAGGAATGTCCACAAATATTCATAACATTCGATATTCGTATGAAGTTGGACATTCATATATGAATCAAATGTTACAACATTCATACATTGCCATTCGTATTCGTATTCGTACAAATGTTTTGGAACATTGATACGAACGCTTTGGAACATCTGTGAAATGGGGGGTGGGATAGCGGCTGCACCAGTCACATCTGCAATGGATGCGGAGCGTATTTGAGATAGACTGAGCGGATTCAAAGCGGATTCAGGATGCATTCAACTCTTTTAGAGCAAATATGTTATGGGATATGTATCGGATACATTTGCATTCTTAGCGGGTATTTGTAGAAATTTTTACGAATACATTCGTATCGAATAGAATCCTACCACATTTGAAGGGGATCAGTTCGAACAAATACAAATTTTCTTACACTCAAGACGATAAAAACCAAATGCCAAAAAAAAAATTCATGCACATCCCTAGACCCCTTCCAAAATATTCACCTTAAAGCAGTTCTCATCTTGCATGAGTTGCTCAGCTTTGCGCTGGTATGCGGTCTCCACAAGGGCTCGAGAAGACTGTGAGGAAAGGGGGCCTCCAGTAGATCCACTGCTGTTCTCAGACAGGTAAAGTTCGGTTACCTGTACACAGATCTCGTCGCTCACTATGTGCTGAAGCTGTTGATGAGAAAGGGGGAAAGCAAAAGCAGCTGTCGTTGGAACAAGAAATTTCTCCGAAGACAATATTGAACTAGACAGACGGCTAGCAGACACTGGTCAGCACTCTCAACAAGCAAGGTAGATTCCCATCCCACCACTTTTTAAGAAATGGTGCAGACAACCCGAAATATAGAGAGTAGCTTTATTAAGCCTCTGTTCTGTGAGGTGTGGGCAGATGTGGACTTGCTGACGCTTTGTAAAAGAATTCTAGGTTAGTTCTGGCAATGACAACACGTTTAATCACCTTCCATGTCTCAGGGTGGCTGACAGATTGCACTCTGGGTGCTGACGAACTCTACCTCCCATCAGCCCTAGTCAGGATGGAATGATGGGAGAACAATGACTGGTTAACACTGGCCACTGCAGTGTGGAAGCATCTGAAGAGCCATATGTTGTACTCAATGACCCTAGAGGTCCCTTCCAACTCTATGATTCTATGTTTGTGACTCCTGCCCAATCTATTAGGGGAGCAAGGAAGGAAACAGAGTGGATTCTCTTACTTGTGAGTAATATAAGAAGTGTCCTGCTGGACTGGACCCAGCCCATCTAGTCCAGCATCCTGTCTCACACAGTGGCCCACCAGTTGCTTCTGGGCATCTCAAAGACAAAGGCAAAAAGCTTTACCTGCTCTCCATCTTTAAATTGACCTTAAAAGGCATCCTGCTTGTCTCTCCATTCTGGAGATGGTATCTAGGCATTCACTTTTATACCCATTGATACGCCTGTCCTCCATGAAATAGTATGCAAATCCCACGGTATCTGATGAGTAATTTGCAAAGAAACCACCCATCTTTTAAAATTATAAAGGGGAAACACACTACTTAAATATGTCTGAAATAATTGTTGCCTCTACTCTCAAATATTCCAAATCAAACCCAATTCCACCACTTTGCTTTCTCTGTCTTTGCTGCTGGGTAACTAAATCCATGCTCCTTCCAGTGACCTTGCCCACCCTGTTAAAGAATACACCAACAGAAAATACCTGTCTAACAATACTCTGAATCAGCTTGTCCATAGTAAAGGCAATGTAGGCATGAATAGTAAACATCTCACGAAGGGAGTCTTCATACTGAGAAGAATCCATGTTGCCATCCAAAAGATTCCGCACCATGTCAAGGAAAGCAGGGTAATAATCTTCCACATCAATATCCACTAAAATGGAAAAGAGGGGGATTATAAGGAAGGAAAACTTCATGAGAAAAAAAAAAGGTCCAGTTCCAGAATAAACGTTTCTACCTGCTGTCCAGGAAAAATCACATTGACCAGATAACATGAAGAAAAGCTGGCAAAATTCCTTACTAGATGTGACAGAGCCCCCTCCCCCCCCCAAAGAATGTCTTCCTAAACCACTCAACGTTGGGGGCTTTTTGGGATAAAGGACACTGCCTATGCTGCACAATTTTCTAGGAAGTCACAAGCTAATGATATTTTGCTTTGATATCTTGCCCTCATGTGCCCAACTTTCACTCTGACTTTCCTTTGAAACAGACTCCCTGGCTTCTTATATTACCAAGCCAAAAACAATTTGAAGTTGCCTGGGTCCTGAAGCACTAACAATTATGGGGGTTATATTGGTTAACCTAGTTGGACTACTACTGGAACTCACCTCTGTGTTTACATTTTTGTCATTGGGTACCACATTCCACAAAGACAAGCAACAGCCTGAATTGAACAGCAAAAAGGATCATTCTATTTCCAGCAGTGGCCTAGCAAAAACATCTTGGACATTTTATTTGCTATGCAAGAAAGTAGCACCGTGTTGTAAACCTTCCCCAGGACATTTAAAACTATCCTGCAACTGAGACTATTCAGCTAGTACAGCTAACTGACAGGTATGGCCCTGTGACCTATTTATTTTCTTCCTTCCTTTCTAATAAACTTTATTTAGCGGAAAGGAACAGGAACACCTAAACAAACGGTTTTAAAATAATAAAATTCAATCAACATTTTAACTTGAAAAATCTCTGAGGGCACATCATGGAATAGCATTTTCTATCCCTCCAAACTGAATATTCACGCAGCTCTATTATCGGTCTATAAACTTAAGTTGTAAAGTGGTTTAGGTTTTCCAGTTCTCGTCTTAATGTAATAAGAAATCTATGGTTGACCTCAAAAGGGCAAATTCATTACGAGTTGATCCAAATTCTCCAAGAGTGGACTCCAGACTTGTAAAAATGGGTAATATTCTTTTCTACCATTGAGTCGATTATACTCTAACCCTAACCCTATGGCCTATGTCACCAGATCTTTTAAAAGACCACCAAAAGTCTTTTGCAGCTGGAATAAAAGCAGAGAAAGCCCTCAGCAATTGGAAGAAGAAGGGTTCTCAGCCGGAAGTCAGGCCATCTTTTAGTGTACACTGGCAATGATGAAAATCCTTGTACATGCCCCCTTGGAAGGAAACATGGAAGGGGGCACTCACTCGGCTCCTTCAACCGCAACTGGATGGCGGGGCTGTCGCTCTTGTCGCGCTTCACGCCGAGCACTTCTCTCTCCCACTCTCTTTCCCGGTTCTCCTCTTCGATCTGCCGCTCCGCTTGAGTGTAAATCCGCAGCAATCTCAAGCACAAGATCTGGTGGAGGCGGAGGAAGATGTACCAGTTGTTGTTGACGTAAAACAAGTTGTAGACTTCCTCCATGCCCCGTAGCTTCTGGGCCGCTGTATTGCTGAAGAGCAGCTTGGCTTTGGGGGAGGTGCCTCCAACTCCGTTGTGTTTCTTAACAGCCCCAGAGCCTTCATCCACGTCCATCTCTTCCTCCTCTTCCTCCTCCACGTCGGAGAGTTCACCCCGCTGAGCAAACAGCAAGTCGGGGATGAAATGATACATGATCTGCTTGATTTTGTACTTGTCTTCTTTCTGGATGCCTGTCTGCCGTTTCACGTGGTGGATGATCAGAGAGGCGGCATCATCCAAAATCTGCTTATCCTCATAGGCCAGGGATAGGTGGGGGCCAGCATTATCTTCAGACGACCCCTCCTGCCTCTATAACACAAGAAGCATGATTATTTTACAAGCAGCTCCTCTCAAATGTGTAGGATTTTCCCCAACTGAAGCCTGAATTTGAGTTCTCATGCTTTGCTGAAACAGATGCTATCATTCACTGAAACTATAGCCACATTTAATCTTTGTTTTCCATTTCTTACTAAAGCATCAAAACAGAAACAACTATCCCCAGAAGAGCTACGGTAGCCGAGTTAAAAATCTGAAATCCATTCATAATTTCTAATCTGCAATACTCATCTCAAAAGCAAACAAATCACAGGGCACAACAACTGAACTATATAGGAAGACACAAACAAATAAGAAAGCAATGAATCCTGTAACATACCTCATCGTAAATCGTCTCAATTTCACTGAGAAGGCTTTTTGATCTTAAGACCTTGGTATCGTTCTGTTTAAAGTTGATTCCCTGGTGGTCGAGGGACTTCAGGTAATATTTTTCATTCTGTTCCCGCCACACTTTATTGAATCCTCTCTGGGCTTCTCTCCATTCCTCCTCTTTCATTTTTAATCTTAATAAAAAAAGAAAGGCAAAAGTCTGAAAAGGACTAGAGTTAAGAGGGAGGACTTTTAATAGGGAAGGATTTTTCCTTCTATATATCAGAAAAGACTCAAATTTTAAGGAAGAAAATGTACTACATGTGACCAAAGAACATGAACGGAAGGGCAGGTAATTCAGAAAAGATATATCTTAGAATCTTCCTTTTACCTATAGCAATGAAAGGCAATAAGAGAAATAAAGAGTCTTTGAAAACACAACTTCACTGTGGACTTCTCAGCAAGACTGCCACATTAATGTAAAACCTGTTTGCTGTTGTTAGAGACCATCAAGTCAGGATTCCTTCTGATGACTAGATGAATGCATCCATGATATTTTCTTGGCAGATAGAGAAGAGGTTTGTCTAGGGATGTGCAAGAATGTTTTTTTGACATTCTATTCGATTCGATTCGAATAACTGAAAATTCGATTCGAATTAAATTTGAATTTAACAATTCAATCCGAATCAAGCAAATTCAAATCTATTAGTTTGAATTTTTAATTTGAATTTGCACTTACGAATGTTGACAAGATGCGCAGATGCCCATATGCATCTTACCGACATCCAGACACGTCCGTACACGTGTGTATGCATCCCATAGTTATCCTGCACATAAACCGTTTTCTTCCCATACGGAGCCATACAAATGCGTACAGATGCGGGAAAGGTGCGGATCTTCAAGTACGCATCGTGTACTAACCCGTACACATATGAATGTCCAGATAATTCAAATGAATAGTCCTGAAATTCAAAATTCGATTAGAATGTTTAAATTCAAATTTCGGGACATTCTATTCAAATGCAAATGTCAAAATTCAGCACATTAAATCAAATTTTGAAGGCCTACGAATATTCGTGTACATCCCTACGTTTGTCATTACCTCCTTCTGAGGAAACACTGGAAGTCAAGCCTATGTTTCTTTCTTTTGCAGACCATTCTATTGAGCTACTGCCCCTCCCCAAAAGTGTGTTAGCAGTCAGTTAATGAAAGTTCAGCCTCTACTGCTCTGCATTGTTTCTGGTTACCCTTCAACTATACTGTTAAATTACAAGCCTCTACTCCTTAAATGAGGCTCAGACTGCTCCAAGAGTGTCTTGCAGCCCTCCTGATGTGGTTCTGCTCAAACAGCCATCAAGAAAAAAGGCCCCTTTGAAAGCTTGTTTGTAGTGAAAGTTAGTATGAGACAAGCTGTTTATGTTGGCCAAAAAGGAGTGACACCAACTGGGGAGGTGTTGTAAAGTTGATAGAAATCTTGTCTGTTTTTAGGATTATGGTCTAGCTCCATTAATTTTTACATTTTGTTTTGTTTTATATTTGTCCCCAAGGTTTTTGATACAGTCTGTTAACTAATCAGTGAAATGGAGTGAAACAAAATGGAATGAAACAAAAGCCTGTCAAGGGAGAAGTTGGTTTTTCTGCCCCACTTTTCTCACTCATTTAAGGAGACTCAAAGCAGCTGACAAACCTTCTGTTCTTCTCTCCACAACAGACACCTTTGAGGCTGGTGTGGCTGTGAGAGCACAGATGAGAGCTGTGACTAGCTCAAGGTCACCCAGCTGGCTTTGTGGAGGAGTGTGGAATCAAACGGGGTACTCCCAGATAAGAGTCCGGCTCCCTAACCACAGGACCAAACTGGCTCACAGTCTGACTCCCTAACCGCTAGATCAAACTGGTTCTTTTATGCTCTGGACTGAAAGTCTAACTAGAAACAGCCACTTTTGTGAATGGCAGAAAAAGAAAATACACCACTAGAGAAAAGAAAGTAGGATCATGATACATCACCTGAGCCTTTCAGTTACCTTTTCAACACAATAGGGACTGCAACAGCTGGGTTCTTCCTTAGTCCATCAATGATGTCTGCTGCCTTGTCTGCATATATCCTCTGCAACGCCTTGCGGTGGATAACTTCAGAGGAACCGCCCAAGGTATTGTCCAGGCGAAACTTTGCTTGCTCCTCAGCTGATAAACGCGAGAGCTTCTTTTGAATTGTCTCCAGGACTCGGATGGTTGCTAGATTGGTCTCCAAGACAACATCCAGCTGAAAAGGAAAGCGCCTCAGCTGCATATTACATGAATTACTACATTTTTAAAAATTGCTTTCTAGCTTAGGTGGGTGAGTGAGTGAAGTTCTTGCATTTAACACAGAGGGCTTTTCAACATCTCTGTGTTATACACTGGGAAATGAGAGTAATGACTCCAGGCGGTGATTTTTTTTAAAGCACTAGGAAACTGTTGCTTAACTAATGCATTCAAAGTACCTAATATACATCAAGTTTCCCAATTTCAAACACCTTTGCAGAGCAAAAAAGTGAGACTATCATTACCTGTATTGTAATCCCTGAGAACTGTTGTTAAGACACACTGTTTTCTTTATTGCATTTACTGTTCCACAAAATAAGATCCTGCTATGGTTACCTCAAATCGTTCATCTTCACACCGGTAGATGTGTTCTTCATACTGAGTCTTCTTGGAACTCACAAAAGTAGAATCTTCAGACCAGGATGGGAAGGAGACCCAGGTATCATTCAAAACCTTAAGAGTACAGATCCAAGCCATTTTAGTGATGACATGAAGCCCACCTCCTATCATTTCTGAGAATGTCTGCAAATACATACAAAATGACAGCCCAAAACAGCCTCTCCTATTGGTTTGGTCTACTAAACTCATTTGTTCTAAGAACACCAATGCTAGAGGCCACCCTCTTGCTCTGACAAGAAATGAACAAAACTGCCCCGACAGTCATCAATAGAAAGAAAGAGGAAGAAATACAATTTGAAGTGTTGAGCGTTAGGATATAGATCTAAGACACTGACGATGAATGAATTTCAAGAAAACCCTTGCAAATTCTCACTTAGCTAATAATGCTGCTATACACAGATCAGTGCTACCCCTGGCCTTCTCACTGCAAACAGACAGTCCACAGGCAAGGATACTCTTTACTTGGACACTAGGAGAAACACTGACAAAATGTGACTCTACAAGCTGTAATTAATGTAGCCACATGAAAAACTGAATGATTTACAAAGGACATATGAAACTGCCTGATTGTGTTCAGATCTGAAACACAATTTAGCTCTTATCCTAGAAGCTTAAAAACGAGAACAATTTATAAGATTAAGATGGAGATATGAGAACCTATTCCTAATACCTATAAAAAAAGTTCCAGAGACATTTAATCAATATGGGGAGACTGAATCTGATGATCTGAATCACGGATCCTACGATAAATGGGACCCCAAATGCCTTATTTAAAACGCTTAGTCTTATTAAGCCTTACATTTCTTTTCAAGCTTAAATTCTATTATTTCCAGTCTAAGGAATACTGACTTACCTCTTTACACAAAGGGGTTCGGCCAGTACACTTGGGCTGCTGGTAACTCTTTGGCAAAGCTCGGTAGCTGGAGCCAAGCCTCTTGCAAGAAGCATAATCTATCTCCATGGCTATTCCCTCTGTGGCCCGTTCCTTAGGAAAGGTCTCCATGTGTGTTGATTCTTTGTAGCCCAGAAAATTTTTAAACCAAGTAAATAGTTCTGGGAATTTCCTGGAGATGGAATGGAATAAGGAGAGGGAAAATAATATACAGATAACTCACATGGCTGAGAAAAGGTCAATATCTTTCCTAAAGGCGGTTTATATATTTAAAGGCACTATTTGATACAATTAAAGATTCAGGTTTTTTCCTTTTAAAAGAAAGAATGGCTGTATTTATTCAATTTCTTCTCATTTGGAATATATGACATAAGCAAAATACAATTTGTTGCGCTGAAACAAGGTACGAAATGGAAACTTAGTGGAAATAGAAATGAAGCTGTTTGCTTAAGTGGAGGATGAAAAGAAAAAGGTTGATACTTATTGCTAATTCCCAATGAGCCAATGGCTAATAGCATCCTCATCATCTGCTTAGTCAAGGAACACACATTTGATGCTGAGTCATGCAGGGGGACGCTGAAAACGATCTGCTACAGTATATTACCTCACTTACCCCAAAAACGGAGAAACTAGCTGTACCAGCTCAGCTCGGGATATCACCTCCTGATTAAAAATGACTAGGCAACGAAGGAAATTCTCATAGGCTTCTGTGCTGCGTAAAGCTTTGCGGACCTTTAAGAAACACGGTGGAAGAAAAGCCGATTAATCAAACGAGGAAAGCCAACTTATAGGTTCCTGGTCATTTGGCTGGAGGGCAGCTACAGAAAGGGGGAATAACAAGGGGACATAAATCATAGTCTTTTCACCCCATCTGTGAAGGTAAATTTACTCTTTGGGCAGTGTTAAATTTTTTCTTTTGAATGAATAGCTGGCATTCAATTATATGGAAATGTATCAGCGTGGACCTACTTGAATTCACTGTTCATTACAGTAGCAGAAGTAAAGCAAAGCCTGACGAGACAGCAAAAGCAGAAATGCCCTTCATAATTATGGCTTTCTTACACGTTTTAATCCTGGAGCCACAGTGTCGTTAAGTTATAAGTTTGAAAAATATTATACCAGCAATCCTCCACTATGGGCACCCTGAGATCTTATTCCCCCGACAATTCTCCCTTCCACCCTCTCTGTGTACAAAGAAACTGATATACACATTTATAAGTGTATTATCCTATCTGTGTCCTCTACAAATCTCGAATCCCAGCTCTCAGTAATAGGCATATAATGGCTTCTGAACATATTTTACAATCCAGAGATGTTTTCTACATTAATACATCATTGGAACAGGCAGTATGTATAATGATTTAAAGGTGGTGTGAAAAAGGAAGGAACTACCCATATGAGACAAAAAATTAATGCCTGCAGCAGTAAAGCTAAAGTTAATATGGCTAAGTTTGAAGTACGCTTAGCTAGGAATGAGTCAATTCCGATTTACTTTGAATAAATGTGCATGGGGCCAACAGTTAAATTGTTTAGCAGGTTTTTGTAAAACAATTGCTGTTGTCTACGTTGCTCAAAACCAACTACTAGAATTGCCACCTCACCTTATCAAAGAACAAGGATTCTGTTCCATGTTTACCAGCTTCAACCACCGACGGGTCCTTCATATTGAGAAGCTTTGGTTTTTTCTGTAGAAAGAGTAAGAATCAGTCACAGGAATATTTCCAAAATTAGTTCTACTGAAAAATAATTCTTGGCTGATCCTGACAAGACATATTCTGATTCTGCAGGAGTACTGTGCAGCTTCTTGAAACCCAAGAGCAATTGGTGGGCCACTGCGTCTACAAGAGTGTATACTGTGTAACTTCCAGCGCAACTCCTGAAGAAATGCCGCTGGCTGAAATTTCCTGGGCTCCTATTATATATATTGTTTTCCAGCACCTTGAGGCCTTGGTTTTTTATTATTAAGGAAGGAAGTGCCCTGCAATAACTTCATGATGAAGGTCATGATGGTGTCTCACCTTGACTGGAGGGGTGGTCCCAGCTGTGGCATGCCGCCGTATTTGGCAGCCGTTCTGATTGGGTCGTTGCTGCTTACTGTTGAGCTGAGGCTTTTTGATTGTGCCACCATGGTCATTCCTGACAGACTCCACCTTCTCTGCAGTTGTCTTGCTTAACAGCTAAATTGTTTTTTTAAAAAAAATATGAACACGTTATTGATTAGAGATATCTCCTAATGGATAAAGAGTATGTGTATATAACTCATTATAACCACCCAGATGAAATATCTTGAGTTCAGGAAAGTGTCTGTAGAAACAATTTGGGTAACAATAGTCTGAGGAAAGATATTTGTTCTACAACTCAATCCTCCAAAATCTTGGGTGGTGGTGGTGGTGGTGGTGTGTGTTAATCACTCTAACATTAACCTCCCAAAAAGAAAAACAGAATCACAGAGGCTCAGAGGAATACATCTGATCTGATACAAGATTTATTTATAACGTGACACTCAGATTAATTAGCCTACAACCCACATACTATGCACATTACATCATGCCTTATCAAGCAAACAGAACAAAACAGCAACACTCTTTGAGATGAACAGAAAGTAAACTCACCACAGAGCTATTGGCATCTGGTAAAAACTGCCCAAATTCTGAAAGAAGATCCTCCTGGTTCTTAAAGAGACGGGCTACTTGGGCATAGACCTCTTGCTCAGTCAACGCTGGTGTGTAGTTACCTCCGGCTTCCTTGGCATTCCGCTGCTCTTTCTGTCGTGAGGTAGAAAAGAAACCTCAGCAAAGTGAAACAAGAGCAATCAGCAGCCTTTTCCACCAGCTCTTAAAGGAAAGTCATGACATCTAGTTTAATGCTGGAGGGAAGAGAACCAAATGGCAAGATGAAAAGAAGATTCAAGGTGATCTGATCCTACTCCTGGAGGATCTATGGAAGATGAGGCATTTGAAGATGAGGCGTCTGAATATTCTTCAGGGTCTCCTTTGAAAGCCTCTTAGCCTGTCAACCCTCTCTAAGGATACAAACAGGTACGTACAAAACAAAACAGGCTGAAACTTTGCTTGCTCAACAATCCTTTCCCATCCTATATTAAAAGCAGAGCAGGAGCAAAGGCTCTGCAGAATTATAAAGCTTCCAACTCACCTGGTAGGTGTGGAGGATCTCTAAGAAAGCCTTGTAAATGTCAGGCTGCCCCTGGAAACGGTTCTTGATCTTGTTGACATAGTTGATAGCATGATTGAACTCAACTGGCTGGTTATTCTGGAGAGATGGCGTGGTTCCGAGAGAGATTGTCACAGGCGTATGAGGCTGTACTGGTGGTGAGCGAGGAGACGCATAGGGGATTGGAGGAGTCTGCTGGCTGGTAGGAGTATGGGTCTGAAGCTGGGAAGGCTAAGGGAGAGAAAGCAGATGCTGGTCTACATACCTGCACTCAGAGAGTACAGTCAGCTCCCACCTGGATCAACAAGCGGAATTTTATGGATAATGCCCACTTTGCCCACCAACAGTCAAAAGTAGGGCCTACTAGAGAGGTGCACAAATGAAAATTGCACAGCTGTCAAACTGAATACCAGCTTGTTCAGTTCAATGACAAACTGCTTAATATAACTATTTTTGTTCAATTTCAGCTTGGCTGGAAGCAAAAAACACATTTTCTCCATTGGAAAAAAAGCCCTTTTCAAAGGCAAAAATAAAGCAAAAAGGAACTGTCTGATTGAATCGGTTTGCATTTGCAAGCAAGGAACTGGTTTGGTTCAATGAATCGTCTGGATACGTGAAGCACCACACATTTGATTCAATGAGAAGATTCGCAAACAAACTGCTTAACTGAATTTTCAAATAAGAACTGAACTTTGCATATCTCTAGTCTGCATATCTACACACTATACAAACTATATGGTTTAGATATAAGGTTCTGATTTTACCGCATGATCTTTCCAGACTTTTCCTCTTTTCTGTCCTGTGTTTACCTATTTTATTAATGCATTACAATGTGAATTTGCCATACGATAAATAAAATAAGCTAAGCATACCAAAGACAATAGTATCTACTTCATTTTGCTATTATTACCTTACTGATCTTGGCAGGTTGGGGCTGTGGGGCTGGCTGGGCTGGGGTTGGGGTGGACTGTGCTGATGGTTGAGACGGGTGTGGTGGCTGCGGCTGCGGTTGGGGCTGAAGGCCATGGGTAGGGATTTGGTGAACCTGCCCGGGTGTCGTTACATTCACCATGTCGTTTGTCTGCACTTCAATTTTGTAGCCAGGGGGCAAGAAAGTGTTGAAACCCATGATAAGGTCCGGGTGGCCTTTGAACAACTGTGATACCCTGCTGATAACTCCTGGAGTGTCAATGCTGCAGGAGAAAAAAGACAAAAGGGAAACACTGAGAGCGATAAAGCACTGATTTCGCTTTTTGTTCAACTACCATCCTTCTACAAGTCCATGATGATGCAAAGAGTACCGGAAGAGTAAGTCTGGATCTGTGATTTTTGCTACATTAATATTTGTCTCCTCTTCTGTGATGCAACTCAATAAAGAAGGTTGTTCAGGACAGTTTACAAACAAGCAAAACAGCTAAGTAGATGGACCTGGTCCTCAATACATTTTGAAGAAAATCTGGATCAAGGGAAATGATAGAACAGCCTTATTTATTAAATTTAAACATTTGGACACAGCTTCACATTTTAAAAAGGCATAGGGAAATAATACTTCATTTTATTTCACTGTAATTGTTTCATGCTCTTCATTTAAAAGTTCAGAACAGCTAACCATAAAAAAATATGTAACCTGAAAGCATCCAGCCAAAATACTAATGAAACAATTGAAACACATATAAACGAATATTATAATCTAGAATGGCAAAAGGGAAGGAGAACACACGGGAATTAGATATTAACAGTTTGAATTGTGGGACTCCAGGCCTTTGACACAATAAATTTTATATCTGCTTATCAAAAACATCCTGGCAACTGTAAAAAGCAGATACTGAACTCCTAATCGGATGAACAGCAAACAGTCTAGATAGCTTTAAGGAAGGGCTAGACAAATTCATGGATGACAAGACTACTAGAATGGATGCTTAGGTACATCCTCCAGGCTGGAGAGATAAGCACGATGCCTCCAAAGGCCATTTGCCAAGATTCAAGAGCAGGTGAAGGTTTCGCCCTTGTCTCTGCTTGAGATGCCCATAAACAATTGGTGGGCCATTGTGTGGGAAAGGACGCTGGACTAAATGGGCTGAAGCCTGATCCAGCAGGGCTCCTCAGAGGTTCCTATGAACTATCAATGAACACCAGATTTTTTTTTTAAAAATGTCATTTTGATTGTGTTGGCATCTCTTTTTACGGATGATCCTTATCTTCTGTCAGGGAATTTTCTTATACAGTAGCTGTTCAGCATTATCAGTATCCCTTCTGGATACGGGTGATGCTTAAGAACTTGATTTAACTTAAGATTAGGGGCATTTTTAATACCAAGATGAAGATAAAGAACATTTGGGGAAGAGGGTTATTTACCCCAAAATTGGAGCCCAACAACAAGAACCATAATGGAAACAAGAATGATTATGAATGCGTTGCAAGTATGTAAGACAAGAGAGTGTTTTTAAGCATGTGATGCCAAAAGATTAACGGCAAATTTAGTAAGAACACCACATCCCAAGCAACTATCTTAATAAAGTATATTGGTACCTTTGAGATTTAAACTCCTTCATTATGTCCAAGAAGTCATTGTAGACTTGAGGTTGGCTACCAAACTGCAGTTTCACTTGATCCAGGTAGGAGAGGGCATCCTCTACCTAGCCCCAGCAAAAGAGAGTTAAACACACATTGTTTTGCAAAGATTTATCCCTCTTACGCTACGTAGTGTAATAGCTTTCTCACAAAAGCATTTTTGCAGCTCTCAGCCCAAGAAGGCAAATGGACAAAACAGTACTTGATCTTGATTCAGTTCTTTTGCTATTTCCCAAGATTTATTTCCCCAAGACAGCCAGACAGCATGAGCCGATGAGATGCTTGGGTCTGCAGCCCAGGGTAAACAAAATACCCTAAAAACTACAAACTGACCAAAGCAACAAGTAAAAACTTGTCTCAGTTTTGCAACTGCATTTTGGAGAAGGTCAGCAGCAGGAATCTGTTACATACTGATGCAAGCATTGTCCCAAATGCAGTGTGAGAGGAATTCTTCCTTCATTGCACATGTGTGTGTCAGTCATTAGAAACAATGAAAGAGATGCTGGCTCAAACTCTCAGTGAAAGAAGAGAAGAGTCTGTCCATTCTTTAAGCAGAAAGGGAGAGATGGTAATTTGGTCACTGAAATGAAGATTCCATGAGGAGCAACTGTAGCCCCTCCCTGACTCTTCTAACATTCTCCACATGCCCCCAAATGCACATCTCACCCTCTCCTGAAAGAATTCACACAACCTGGGTTAAGAATGAAGCAGAGTTTGTAAAGACTAATTAAGGCTGGCACGTATGCACAGCAAAACAAGACACAATCTTGTGATAAATTCAGCTCGCTAAACTACATGACTAAGAAAATAACTGAAGATGAGTAGAATGAAAACCAAAAGGTTCTTGGATCTTCCCACAAGTTTAGTGGACCGTTTGGACATAATCTCTGTTGTGCTATGATCCAACCATGATGGCGCTTGAGGCTGTGTGTGGTTTGCGTCAACCAAGCAAGGAGACCAATATGTCACAGAAACCAGATGAAATACGCACATCTGAGAAACAACCAACCAACCAAACAAGCAAGCAAGCAAGAGGAAACTTCTGACTGAATTGTTTAAGTAGAACACTGGAGAGCTTGGCAATGAATATATTCTAACCCAATATGTATGACTTGTACACTACATCCTAAACAAGATTTTAAAAAAGACCCGTTTTCAATTCCAGAAAATTGCTCCAAGCAGTATATACAAGAATGGCCAAAAACTTATTTATTTTTTTGTATATTTATCCTGTCTTATACCAGAAGGCCCCAGGGTGGCTGCAACAGGAAAAACGGGCTAAAAAGCTACTAAAATCAGTAACAGTCCCTGAAAGTTTATAGTGATATTACTTGGTGTACGTCAGGGAGACTATTCTACAGTCTGGGGGATACCGCTGAGAAGGCCCCATCCAATTTATACAAGACATCACACAGAACAGAAAAAGGATATGATCTTCTGAACATATCCCCCCTCTTCTTTGTTCACCCAAGGCAGCCCACGCTATTTTGAAGATTGAGAAAAGAATATTCATCTTTCCTAAACCTCACCTTAAGCCTCTGGAATTGTTGCTGCCCTTGTACTGGTGCTGCTGGGGGAGTGGGATGGGCATGACTCTGTACCACCTGGCTTCCATGAGGCTGGACTGGAGTAGTGTGGTGATGCCCACTATGGACAGTGGCTAGAGTCGGCCCATGACTACTGGAACTCTGTGGCACAGTTGAGACCTGAGAAGAGCAAAGAAAATGAACAAACAAGCAAGTGAACCAAAATGGATTAACGGCTGCATGAGGCTGGGACATCCTATCCCATGGTTCCTAAAATTCACCCAGGAATTATGGCGTTTCAATGTCTTCCAGAACAGCAACATTAATGCAAAAACAGTATCAGCTTCCTGATGTTACCTGAAAAAACATAACAGGAGCTTCAGCCAACAGTTTTGCTACAACTGTTCTTTTGAAACAGTAAATGCTTTGACTGCACTTCATCTCAGATGAGCTGCTGAGCTCGACAATCTGCACTGCATTACGGTGTAGAGATTTGGAGACAGAGACGAGAACACCAGACCTATGACATCTGTTTAATAAGGGGTCTGAAACGACAGACACCCTCCAATCAAGGAGTCAAAAGGGTTTCTCAAGGGGTCAATAATTATAATTTCAATGCATATTTATGAATTTTACATCTTTATCCTCGCATGTTCTTTTTCCTTAACCTTATCTAATAAGGAGATCTACCCTGACTGTTGGATGGACAAATACTGAAGCTGAAGTTCAAATCCCCTGGCCACATAATGAGGAGACAGGGTTCATTGGAAAAGATCCTGATGCAAAGGAGAAAGGGGTGGCAGAGGGTGAGAGAGACAGATATTGTCATGGAGGCAACAAACATGAGCTTGGGCAAACTTTGGGAGACAGTGGAGGACAGATGGGTCTGGCATGCTCCTAGGAATAAGCGAAGTTGCCAACCTTACAACAGAGAATGCCAGCTGACAATAAATATGTGGATATTAGATCGGGGTGAACGTGCAGAGAAGCCTGTTACAAAGCCTCAAGTATAAGTACGTTTATTCTCACAAACAGATAAGGAAAGCATGTCTTGTACTGTTAAACAACTCTTTGCCCGAAGAGTGAAGTGAATCGATTCAATCCTCCAGAGGAATGCAATCTGAAAAGCATGAAGTAATTCTACCTGATAGCTGGGAGTTACAGAGTACTGGATTCCAGTCGCAGATTGCATTGTCTCTGAAACGGGCTCATAGACAGGAGGTGCCGGAGCAAGCACACGATGCTGGTGTTGAAAAGGTTCCGCGCTGCTGGCGACACGTCGCTGCTGTGACGCATACACAGGTGACTCCTGATCCTCCACTCGACGCTTCATTCTGAATTCATGCTCAGAAAAGCACTATAGCACCTGTTGGAGGGATTGTCAAGCAGAGGAAATAGAACATCGTCAACAGCAGTATATATCTGGCCTCCTCTCAAGCGGAAGCTTTTCGTAGATTGGGGGTGGGGGGTGGCTGCAGGTGGCATGGGGAAGGAGAATGTGGAATTTGAGCTGGAGCAAGTTTCAAGGGGGTTACATCTCGAAACATTTCTGCAAGACAGGTTAACTTGTGTCTGAATTATCTCATGGCCTCAGAGCCAGGGCACCAGAATGCCATCTCAAGGCAAGGGGGCAGCTACAATGGGGCAAAACCTTTTTTATGCCAAGTGAACAGTAACCAAAGGGGCCCCAGTAACATCCATGGTTTCCCGATCAGCCCACTCCACCCACCATGGACACCATAAGGGAAAAGCACCCAGAACCAGAAGGCCTATTTCAGCCTCTGCAGAGCATTGGAATAGGCACATGACGCCAGTGGACCCAGTCCCAACATGGAACGGGGAGCATGGGAGGCAGGCGGGAAGCATCCGGTGGTGTTACATGCCTATTCCTACGCTCTCTGAGGACGAAATAGGCCTTCCAGAGGCCAGAAAAGCGCTTTTGGTTCTGGGGTTGCATGACCCCCGAACTGGAAGGCCTGTTCGCGATTATCCATGGTTTCAGGTAACCATGGTAGGAACCGAAATATATCCCCAGTGGATAAAGGGGTCCAACTGTAATACATTTCTATGGATATTTCTATGACATATTTTTGAGTGCTTTCATGCGTGTTACTACAGTGAACTATGGAACTGTCCCTTACTCTAGATTCACACCAAAGAACTGTGCATGTCATATTGAATGTATTTGCTTCCTTAATTTTATGCCTATCTGAGTTTAATCAAACTTTATTCTACAGTTCTTGACCAAGCTATAGGGTCCCAAATTTAAGCACAGCCTGGCCTTATCTTGAACATTTTCATTTCTTCTGCCCTTAGCATCATTTCAGTGCTCTCATGTCTGGCTTTCCAAGCCTCAAGAAGTTGGTAAGGCTGGGAATACAATGCACATTTTGGCATTTCTGATACAAGCAAAGTAGACGTTGTTTTCCAGTCACCCATGCGTATTGTGGAAGTTGCCACATAATGCTACAGCTGCCAGGTGATGAAAGCATATACTTCAGTGCAGCCCCTGGGCTCTATTTTAATTAATTTTGTATCCTCCTTTTTCCTCCAGGGAGTTTAAGAAGGCATCGGTGTTCCTTCCTTGCTTTATCTGAACAACCACACAGGGAGGTAGAAAAGGCAGCACCTTTGTCAAGGTCAAAAAGCTGGGTGGCTGGATAAAGATGGTGGCAAAGATCCCAGAACTGAAAGGAGTCACACCTTGGCTGCTGCCAGTCATTCAAAGGCCACAGCAAAATCACATTTACCTGAGAGACAAAGTGTGATTTTGCTTCATAGCCAAAGCCCAGATGATCCATATTTACTGGCCAGAAAAGGAACAGCTCGAGGGACTTGGTTTCTCACCCTATGTATCCTGTCAAGAAATACAGTACAGTTGGTCCTGGGGTTTCAAAGGTGCAAGAAGCACTTCCAGTCACCATAAAGGAAACTTAACAGCTGATAGATTACACATATGTATCTATATAGGAAGGGTTTTCCTAGGTAGGGCAGCCACAGTTTTATAAGTGGTTTATAAACTGCCTCAATCAAGGAGTCAAAAGGGTTTCTCAAGGGGTCCTTAATTATAATTTCAATGCATATTTATGAATTTTACATCTTTATCCCCACATGTTCTTTTTCCTTAACCTTATCTTATAAGGAGATCAATCCTGACTGTTCACTGGAAGGACAAATTCTGAAGTTCAAATCCCTTGACCACTAATGAAGAGACAGTGATTATTGGAAAAGATCCTGATGCTGGTCAAGACTGAAGGCAAAGGAGAAAGGGGTGGCAGAGGGTGAGAGAGATGGATATTGTCATGGAGGCAACAAGCATGAGCTTCGGCAAACTTTGAGAGACAGCAGAGGACAGAAGGGTCTGGCACTCTCCTAGGAATAAGTGAAGTTGCCAGCCTTACAACCGAGAACGCCAGCTGACAATAAATATGTGGATATTACATCTGGATGAATGTGCAGAGAAGCCAATTGCAAATCAAGGTGTAAATCTTCAAAATAAGTAAATCTAAGATGCAAAGGAAATTCCCTGTATTGCCCTGAGACTGATTAGCATGTAACACCAAGACCTAAATGACCCAGATGGGTGTTTTAAAAAAACAGTACTAGATCATGCTGATTTCAGGACATTAATGTCAATTTTTCAAGAGGTATCTCAAAGAAGCAGCTAAGTGCAAACTAAGATTTTTTTGTTCCACCTCCCTGACTTTCCCCAGATGCTTCTTTCCAGAGCTCAAGCTCAGAAACGGCAGCCAGCTACCAAGTCTCATTCCCCAGCCAGTCAACACAATGTCATTTCTTCCTGTCTCTGCCATCTGCCTCCACAGGCACCTTGAACAAACACAGAACACAGCAGATTACTGCATTTGTTTAGGAACAGCAGAAGGAATTTGCATAAACTGAATTCTGGTTTTTCTACACTGCCTGCCTAAACCACTTGAAAAGTATTTGGTGGTTGCCCTTGTGTAAAAGCTGCTGTTCTGTAACTAGATCAAACTGATGACCTTTCTGTTGTAGAACCGTTCTGAACTTCCAGCATAGCAGCCTATAGATATTTCCAGCATAGCGGCCAAAGAGAATCTCTGGCTATGAGAAGAATTAAGGTGATAACTTAGAAGACTAGAGTTTTTAAAAGAGCTTGTTCCTACAGGTGGCTATTTTATTGCGTTTTTCTCTGTGCAGGTCAAAGATGAGGAACCTGTTGCTCTTCAAGATGCAGCCCAGACTGATAAGTGCTGCAATCAAGCAATAACCGGAAGGGCACACCAGTCATGCTCAAGGCACACTGAATTTCCCACATGGGCTTGCACACACAAAACAAATAAACAAAACCACTTAGGACTCCACAGGTCACTGCAACGTCCCTTGGTAAAGTACAATCAAAGAAATCTCTGGATGATGGAAGCCAATACACTTTTAACTTCTGTACACTTGGTATTGGGAGAATTAACTCAAGACATTTTGAAAACAACTTCAACAGACTCTTCAGCAAAATCTACTTATATAGTTGTGTGTGTGTGGGTTTCTCTTCATTTTAAGACCCGTCAGAAAGAGGGCTCACTAAGACTCCCACTGGTAAATTATCTTAAAACATTTTACAACCATGTCTGTATGTAACAGTCAAGTAAATTTAACACAGTTTGAACAATGTGGCCGTCTGGTTGTCAAAACATATTGGTTGGCATTTTCAAGCCTTTGGAAGAAGTCCTCCAAAGAGAAGCTTTTGTTTCCTTTTCTTCTTTCTTTGTTTTTTAAGTGAACCCTGCTCACGTCAAGGTCAAGAGGAAGTGACAAGGGCAGGAACCAAGTTTATAATAAGGTGGGAAAGGGCTAGGAAGCACCAAAGGAGCTGCCAAGCTCAGGCTCAGCTCTGCCGCCAGCTTTGGATGCCAATCCAGAGCCTAACTTGAGCTGTTTCAGCTGCTCCTGTTGTTTACTTAGAATCAACAACAACAGTAGTACAATGACCACCATCCTGAACCAAGTCAGAGCCACGACCACCCAGGGGATGGGAAGTCAAGGCCTACTGCTTCTCCCACGCACTACGCAAGGAAGTAATCTCCCCTCACCTGCGTATCTTGGCCACTGTGTGCAAAGAACCCTGGAGTTAGATGTAATTTTAACTACATCTGGTGAACAGTGCAGAATTTGCTGGGCCTAGCCGACAGGTCCTTGCAAACATCTCCATGTCACTAAATTTTACATTTAAGCTTACCCACAGATATACAGTAACTGATCTATAGCCAAAACCCATTTCTTCTGCTCCTGAGATCATCACCGCTCCTTTTGACATGGCGTAACCTCACTGTCAGGCTTCAGGGGGAAGCAAAGGGAGCTTTATATGATCATACAGCAGTATAAAGCATGGAGAGTCTCCCTTTTCCTTTCAACCAGGTTGCCATCATTAAGGCTGTCCCTGATTTTTTTCTTTCCCATCTGTGCAACAGAAGATTTACACAGAAGCCAGGAGCACTATGTGGTTTGTAATGACTGAATGTTCAAAAGGAGCAATTATATTTCTGAAAAGCAATGCAAGCAAAGCGTGTTTTAAGGCAGCACTCCACATTCACGATGACGGTCTAGGGAGATCCACTATTAAGAAGAACCAAAGATGATTGTGGGATTTAACAATGATTTCTCTCTTCTCCCAAAGAAAACACTTGCATTCAAACTTGTTGCCCACACGGCAAAAGTAAAATAACCACACTAACAGCACTTGAATGAAGCAGTACAAAATCCTACTTCAATACCCAACTCACTGAGATTTCATTGTAAGTCTGTCTCCTTTGGTCAAAGGGTTGAAATATATTCTTTTCCCAGAGTACAAAGGACTCTTAATGAAGCAGTCTCAAGTGATGGCTTCTACGCTGAATTATTACTGAACTGCAGACAACTAAATGCGTTCCTATGACAATAATCAATCAAATATCTAAATAAACAGTACCAATATTGGGTGAGACATATGGAATATCTACTCCCAAGCTAACTTACATAAAATAAAGATTTTTTAAGAAAATCTGCAAACCTGACAAACTTTTCTTAAAAAATCAAAGCAATAAAATAACAGGCTTCTAAAACATTCTACAATATGACCATTTTGATCTACCCATCCAAACTCTACCTACTAGTCTATTTCTGACTACAGGACTAACTAAACTGTGCACTGCTAGAACAGGAAGCCCAGGAAAATACCTCCCAACTCCCTACCCTCCATATTTCACACCACAAACGCAATTGTTTTTAAACAGTCACTCTCAAGAATTGCACAATGAATCACCCTCTTTAAAGAGCACCCAGCAATAGTTTTATCAGAAGGAAAACGCTTCCTGCGCACTTTTCAGCGTCTAGCCAAGCATCATTTGCTACTTCAGTTCACACCCCAAGCATCTGAGGACAGGAAACATTCAGGGTAAGATGCAGGAGATTAAGGAAACAGTCAAAGTGACCGGAGGCAAAGAGAGGGAAGGACGACAAAGGGCTACCACGATAAACTGTGACTGCCCAATTTCATCCTGATGATCTCAGGTAAGTTCTCCAGGAAGTTTTTACCATGGCAGTTTCTTCCAGCTGACTCCACACTAGCGTGGAAATGCTGACCATGAGCTGACAAAGTCCCTAGAAGTTTCTCAGGTATGTGAGAGCTTGCTTTGTTTGTACCTAGCCAGACTCTCCACAGCTCAGAAGCTCAAGAGTTCTATGATTGGCTCAACAAAAAAGGTGAAATGTGCACCCAGCTACTCTACCTTTCCTCTCTCAACAACACAGACTTCTCCATCCTTTCTCGCCTGGGTCATAAAAACTGAAAAAGATCCACCCAGCTAAAACCACTTTCAGAGAGGGCCAAGCAACAGGAATGAATAACTAGATGGAAAGATGAAAGCTAAACTATGAAAGCTAAAAGACATGGGAAAACCAGCCTGTCAACCAAGAAAAGGCCATTAAAGAAGTCAAGACTACAGTGTGAGAGTTTGTATAATTTCCCCTGCTGACTTTCAGCTTAAGCTTAACTTTCTCATTGGCCTTTGGGGAAAGAAAACACCCCAAATGAGATGTGCATGACAAACTTGGGAAGAAAAAGACCACAGTTTGAAACATCCCAGCCACAAAAGAACACACAATCAGAAACTGCAAGCATTTGAACCAGCTGCACTCAGGATCAGCAGCTGTATACTGGGGTGTTTCCGGACTTGTTAATACTGCACAGCAGAATGTGCAGTCATGTTGGAGGCGTCACACACAGCGATCACTGGATTGTAGTGGTGACACGTTATACCAATGCTACTGAGTATTTACTTAAAGCTGATTTAACAGCACTCCCTGCGCAGTATTAAGAAAATTTGAATCTTCCCGCAGGTCTGACAGAACGGCGAGAAAAGTCAACGAGAACAGAGAGGGCAGCTCAACTTAGACTGGCTGCCTCATGCCATGTGACCGCATGTGCCATCTCAGCTCTCGCAGCTTCCAATGAGGAAGCTATGGGAGGCTGCTCTAGTCTGGATGCCCAGACACAGCTTCACAGCAGGTAAGCTGTGATTTTTCCCTTTGCTGTGGATTTATTCCGCCGGTCTGGAAGGGGCCATGCCCACATTCAGCAGGACACAACTCCTAACCATGCGCAAGCCAGGCATTGCCAAGAGTTTCCAGTCAGGGATTGTCTGGGATTGCAGGTGAAAGTGTGGAAGAGGGAGCATGACTGCAGATGCAAAGAACTAGAGTTGTGTACGGGGGCGGGGAGAGGATTTTTAATGCTACAGCTCCCATGACCCTGAGCAGCAGGAGCAGAGTTTTGCCTACAACTCCCATAATCCTTAGCAGAAAAAAGGAGGTTGCAGAGGTCTGACCCTGCCTTTGCAATAGACATTTGTAAGCACCCTTGGAGTTCCTCCTGAATACACGCACGCACGCACGCACGCACGCACACAGCTCCCACCGGTAATACACACGTACCTATACACACGCACAAGAATACAAGATAAAAGGTACCCCAAACACCCCTACTCTTCCGCATACCCTGAAGGAATTCCCACCACCACGCATAGGGGAGGGGGGGGAGAAAAAGAGCGGAGGGGGAGGAGCCAGAAGGTGCCTGGGCGGCGCCGGCCAAGCCCCGCCCACTGAGACCGAACGAACGACGCTCATCTTCTTCCGCTCCTCCTCCGAGAGGGAGGGAGGGAAAGTGGGCGGAGCCAGCACAGCCCAGGCGAGCGCGGGGTTGGCCGGAGAAGCGACGGGGGGAGGGGTAGCGGGGAGGGAGGGGTCGGGGGATGTGGGCGGCGCTTCGCCACTCGGACGCGGCTGGCGATTGGCAGCGCGGGAAGAAGCGGCGGTGGCGGCGGCAGGCAGAGAGCCGCCCTCGCCTCGGTGGCGGAGGAGGAGGGAGGGAGGCCCAACGACGGACCTCCTCAGAACCATCGCCCCCTCCCTCCCTCCTCTCGCCCTCCCCCCTCCCCCCACGACCTCAACGGCTAGAGCGCGCGACACACACACAGCGCCCTCAGCCACGCCCCTCCCCGCTGCGCGCGCGCATAAACACGGGCGGGCGGACGGCGCGCGGGGCCGCCGGCAACGGGTCGCCGCCGCCGCCTTGTGTCTGTCAGCAGCGCACAGAGGCGCGCGCCTCGCCTCGCCTCGCGCTCGCTCTCACCTCAGCCGAACGCCGCCGCCGTCCTTCTCGTTCTGCGCCTCAGGGCCGCCCTCTCCTCCTCCTCCCTTCCCTCAGGGCGGTGTGTGAGGCTGAGGGGGACGACGACGGCGGCGACGACGGCCCAGGAGGGGGACGCGAGGCCGGCGGCCACGTCTTCCGAGCCGCGAGGCCCCGCGGGGCCGGGAGGGACTCGCACGGGCTGCGCTGGCCCAGGCAGGGGAGTCAGCCCGCCCGCCCGTGTGGGAGAAGCAGAACGCCTCCTCCTCCGCGGGACTCTCGCCCGCCCGCCCTCCGCGGCCGGCCCAACCGCTCCACCACCAGCAGCAGCACCACCACCAGGACGGCGGCCGCCGCTGATGCCCGCTTCTCTCTGTTCCCTGGGAAATCCAACCCCTCCCCTGCTCCGGAGAGACCTCCCGCGCGGCGATTGGGCGGCGCGCCTGCCGCTCGCGCGCCCTCTCCAATCGCCGGTCGGCGCTGGACTGCTTCCGCCCTTCTGATTGGGCGGCGGGATCTCAGGAAGGGGACGCGGGGGGAGGGGCTTCTGAGGGGAAAAAGAAAAGAGAGACGAGAGAAAAGGGAGGAGGAGGAGGAGGAGGAGGAGAGACCTGAAAGGGAAGCGGGGGCCCGCCCTCTCCTCAGGCGCCTCCGCTGATTGGACGCCGCGCCACAGGAACTGGCCCGGGCGCTGGCGGGAGAAGCTGTCGCTCGGGGAAGGGGGAGGAGCGAGAGCGAAGAGCTCCGCCCGCCCCCTGCGAACGCCACCGTTTTGCTCCCTCTCTCCTGCTGCTGCTTCCCTCTTCTAGGCTCCGCCCACCTCGGGGAGGCGAGGCCCCGCCCCTTTCCCCGGGGAGCCCTTTTGTGGAATGTTTACATCCCTCTCCTGTCCTTGCAAAAGGCGGCGCGCGCGGCGGCCGGCAAGGCGCAGGCAGGCGGGCGGGCGCGATTGCAGCGATCGCAGGCAGCCGTAGCAGGCAAGCGTGCCCAGGGCTGATGTTCCCCTGTGCGGGGAGTACATCACACCACGGACGTGCACGCACGCGTGGACGCCTGGGGCCTCTCGTGCAGAAATCCCCCCCTCCCACGCAGCAGCCGAGTGCATGCAAGCGGGCAACAGGTCGTCTCACACAAAAGCACCGACTGACCGACCGATGCCTCCTTCAGGTGCGAGAAACGCCTCCCCTTCTTCCCGTTCTGCGATCGCAGAAGGGCAAAGGCACTGCTTAAAAGCGCCTTGCAAGCTTTAAAACAAAAAGCATTCCCGGTCACAAACTATCCCGGAACTGAAACGCAATGGCAAGGGAAACCGGGCCTAAATCCAAATTTGGGATGACCCCCCCCCCAAAAAAAAAAATCAGCGGAAGACTTAATTTTGAGCACATTATGGCCTGCCACTGAAAGGTGCCCAAGAAGTAAACGAAAGTTTTGCATTTGGCTGACCTGGTTTGGATTTTGAAATTTCAGAACTGTGCTTCAAATCTCCACCTGGCCACAAAGATCAGCGGGTGACCTCAAGCACATACCCTTTTCCCCGCAGCTGCAATTGTGTTGAGCTGCTTGTTCAGAGCTACCATTTCAAACAAAAGCTTTAAATGCACTGCTGTTGAATTGCATGCACACACAGTTTGCTTACACACAACTGGGAAGGTTATTTGCTATCTGTAGTTATGATAAGAGGATTGACAGTGAAATTTTGGTTCCAGAAATAAACATTCACATCAGATATTACTCGCATCCTATCAGCATGAAACATCAAAGACAGCACGATCAATTTCCAAAATCTCAGTTCTCTGTACATCCTTGACACACACATTAAGAAGCTCACCCTATATACAGTACTGTATTATAAATTGTGGGTCTAGAATGCTTCCTTGAGATTAAAATGCCATTCACAAAAATAAACAAAAGCTAAGCATTTGAAAAATACTCATACCCTTTTTTGTTTCAGCTTTTCCTCTTCCTACTATGATCAGTTTCTCCAAAGTGTTACATTCAAATTCTTTATGGACTGCAATACAAGTGAAAATGCTCTTCCCTGCACTCAAAAAGCCAGCATGTCATTTCTGCATCTTGAGGAGCATGCAGGCACATATCTATGTAACAATTTTCCATTTCACTTATGGATAAACCTATCTCCTTTTGTATCCAAGGCTAACAAAAGACAGCAGGTACAGAAATAAAAAATATCGAACTATGATTACAAGTAAATCAAGTGCTCTTAAAAATTCAGACAAAGCTTAGAGATACCGGCTTCAAGAAGTGAAACTCACTAGGTGACTTTGTAAAGATAAAATAGCCAGCTGTTCAACACTTCCTTGAATTCTGAAAAGTGGGATTTATTAGGAAGTGCAGGGCTTCCCCAGGCCACGTCTTCTGAAAACACTGCCTTGAACCAAACATTGAGAAACTAACTGGCTTTGTTATTGGGAAATAGTCAAAATTACATAAGAACCTAAGGCCCTTTCTGCACTGGATTTATTCTGGATTATATCCCAGAATAAGAACATGCCAGCCACATGCTGTTGCAGACTATGGCAGACTCTGGGAGGGGTCTGCCATAGCCCACATAAGCATATGGATGGCAGTCCCCATTCCAGGATATACTGTATTCCAGAATAATGTCCAGTGCAGAAAGGGCCTAAGAGGAACCCTGCTGGATCAGGCCACAACCCACCTAGTCCATCATCCTGTCTCACAGAGTGGCCCACCAATTGCTTCCAGGCATTTCAAGTAGAAGGCAGAGGCATCCTGCTCATTTCTCCAACAGGAAGCATCAATCCTGGCAGCCGTTGGTATCTGTTCTGCAGTTAAGTGTATCTCACACAAGAGAAAATGTAGCAATTTGTTTCCAGTGTACATCTGCCTCAGAAACACTGCTTTAATTCTGATCCACACCAACAACAGAACCATGAAGTCATATAGCAGTGTCAAAAACATGCATATACAGATACAAAGGAAAGAGATTTCAACTTTCTTAGAAACTGGATCTGGCAGGGACTTAATAAGCTTCCCAGCTAGGGATCACTCTGATGAGTGTGGAAATCACTTAAAGTAAAAATAAAAATGATTAGATGGTTTTCCTGAAAGAGTTGTTTTGCAATGGGTGTCTCTGGATTCAAAGACACAGCTGTCCATCCCATTCAGAACTTTTGCTTACTTTGTATCAGACAAAAATACCCAAGGGTAAAAAAAAGAAGTGATTTCTTAGATAGAATTTATTTTAGATACTAATTCTGCACGCCACTCTATACCTATACTGGCACCTTCTCCACAAAGAGATTGTAGCAATAGGCTTGAAACTACCTGAGACCGTGGGCTGAGGAGGGGAACAGGTAGAAATAAAGAAGAAATTTGAGGCTTGCATAAAACACTGGCTATATGTACACACTTCATCCATGTCTTTATAGTTGTATATCAAATTCAGTTGCTTAAACAACCCAATGAGTGACACTGTCTCACTTGTAACCAAGTTAATCACAGGTACAGCAGTGGTATATGACATTCCAGCAGTAACTCACTTGTGAGCCAGTTTGGTCTAGTGGTTAAGGAGCCGGACTCTTATCTGGGAATACCGGGTTCAGTTCTGCCCTCCCCCATGAAGCCAGCTGGGTGACCTTGGGCTAGTCACAGTTCTCCTCTGAGCTCTCACAGCCCCACCTACCTCACAGGGTGTTCTGTTATGGGCAGAAGAACAGAAGCTTTGTCAGCCACTTTGAGTCCCTTTAAATAGGTGAGAAAAGCAGGGTAGAAAAGCCAACTCTTCTTCTTTATAAGCTGCACTATTTTCTCAGAAAACAGCCACAAGTAGGGATATACATAAATGAAAACTGCGTGTCCGGCTCACTGTGGAACCAAGCACCTGTTAGCTTAGCTCAATGGCAAACCATTTAACTGAACTATAAAGTGGTTTGCATTCAATTCCAAACTTGTTTGGAAACAAAAAATTGCAATTTCCCACTGAAAAACGTCCCGTCCAAGGGCAAAACCACAGCGAACATTAAGTGTTCGTTTGTGTCTGCAAACAGGGGACGGGTTTGGCTCAATCAAATTTCTGGATAAGCGAGCCACATGTCCTATTGGAATAGAGGAGGAGCCCTGCTGGGTTAAGCCACAGCCCATCTAGTCCAGCATCCTGTCCCACAAAATGGCACACCAGTTGCTTCTGGGCATCTCAAGCAGAAGGCAAAGCCAAAACCCTCAAATGGTCTCAAATCCCTGCCAATGGCCTTTAGAGGCATCCTTCCCATCTCTTCGGCCTGTTCAACTTTACATATTACTACAAGCAAACTCCACTCCAAAACCACCCAGGATCACCCTGCAATGCCCAGGGTTTTCTGCAGCAGCTTCATGGGCTCACTTGCTTTTTCATATCCATACGGCCCAAGCAAGGAGTATATTTAGCTTCCTTCCAGACCTCAGCGTATCTCCAACCCGCACGACAAATGCGCGTCGTTCACCAGTCTCCTTCTAAGCAAGAACAATTAAACCTTGTAACATGACTGGGCTTGAAATAATAGGTTTTCTCCCCCTCAGAGAGAAAATGCCGATGCAAGAAGTCAGAAAAGCAGGCCGACGCGGTTTGCTTGGGGTTCAAAACGGTTTTATCTGACTTAGATGGTGTTTTAATACTTAGCTGCCACTTTCAAAGACAGACTAGCACCTTTTAAAAAACCCTAGAAACTCTGGCCTGCATTTTCACCTGGATTTCAGTCACCTCTGTTCGTAAGCTGCTACCAAAAGACTCCAGGATGTCTGATTCTACATTTCTGTCCAGGGTGGGACTAAGAAGCGAAGGTGAAGTGAATGAAGCCTCTCATCCTGCAGGTTTCTTGGCAGCTATACAGAGACGGTTTGCCATGGTCCTTCTCAACACTTGCCCTTCGTACTGGTCTCCTATCCAAATGGCAGAACTGTTCTTACGGCCTGTTCACAGGGAGATGGGAGGTGCTGGTCAAAACGCCAGTTACGGAACCTGCTGAGCTTTGCTGGGTTGGCCGTGGGACACCAAAAGCACATGTTCCCTTTTGCAATGAAAAGGGGGAACAAACACAAGAGTAGCTGAACTGACAAAGGCCCTTGTTGATCTTAACTGCCATTTACCTACATCAACAGGTCTAACATGCGCCAGCCAACTGATTCGGACCACAAGAAGGCGCAGGCAGGGTCGACACAGTCTGCGCCAATGGCACTGATCAGGATCAGTCCACACTGTGCCCTGGAAAACCCTCACAAGCATTGCAGCCGCATACCTGTGCTTCAAGGGCTAGGGACAAAAGTTCCCAGCCCCAGGGCCTCTCAAGAGTGCTAAGCCAGTTTGGTCTAGTGGTTAAGGAGCTGGACTCGTATCTGGGAATCCCGGGTTTGATTCCACTCTCCTCCATGAAACCAGCTGGGTGACCTTGGGGGAGTCACAGCTCTCTTCTGAGCTCTCACAGCTCCACCCACCTCACTGGGTGTCTGCCCTGTTGGATATCGTAGGTATATCCAAAAACTTAGGTTCACAGAAGAAGAAACCTGGAACACGGCATAGCGGCCCTAAAACTGCTATAAATGGGATTGAATCTGGCCGTGAAAGCCTACATATGACCAAGAACAGAAGGCTTTATCAGCCGCTTCGAGTCCACTTAAATGGGTGAGAAACGCAGGGTAGAAGAGCCAACTCTTCTTCTCAACACCATGGTATGGTGTGCCACTGAAAGTCCCCACCCACATTGCCAGTAATCCTGAACACAGGAGGCATGCAGTCCACATACTTTCCACGCTCCGGATCAGAGTCTCACTGGTATTCTGACAGATCAATTAAACAGCCCTACACATTAAGACATCCCTTAGTGTGGATTACACTCTGTCTAATGCAGACAGAGCAAACCAGCAGGGGGAACAGACTCACAGATGCACATGAGCATCCAGATCTATGCACGTGAATTAAGGGCTTGTGCAGAAAGCTCCAGAGGTTGAGAAGGTCAGGCTTTGCGTCCTACTTTTGAAGACATTTCCTTCCCACCCACCCATTATCTTTATCCTTTGGTTTGATTCCCGTAATGTAATGTGAAATCGTGCTGTGCAAATAATTGTCCCTTTTGGAAAATTGGGGTTTGGGCAAGAGCAGAAGCTCCATCCACCAATGAAAGTCAACCGTGCAGCCTCCTAGATTTCAAGGATCAAACGACACTAATTGGTGCTGGATGCAAAACACGTTTTTCAAGGGGCAAATGTACCACTTTATGGATGCCACTGCGCCCAAAGCTGGCTGTTCTTTCATAGAAGGGAACAAGGCAAGATCCGTGGGGCCACCATAGACGTAGACTCAAGCGTGTTCATATTCAGCAGCCTTTGGACCAGATCCTGGCTCAGAGAGAGTCCAATCTCCAGGCCTACAAGCCTGGCTTTGAGAGTGGCAAAGAAGGAGGTGTTTTAACAGCTGCTCTGAATCCCCTTAAAGGTGAAAAAAGTGGGGTAGAAAAGCCAGCTGTTCTTCCTCCTACTTGAAGCCAGCTGGGCTGCCTTGGGCTAACTACAGTCTTTCCTGAGCTCTCACAGCCCCACCTACCTCACAGGGTGTTCTGTTGTGGGGAGAAGAACAGAAGGTTTGTCAGCCACTTTAAGTCCCCTTAACAGTGAGAAAAGTGGGGTAGAAAAGCCAACTCTTCTTCTTCCTCCTCCACAAAGCCAGCTGGGTGACCCTGGGTGAGTCATAGCTCTCTTCTGAGCCCTCACACCCCCACCTGTTTCACAGGGTGTTCTGTTGTGGGGAGAAGAACAGAAGGTTTGTCAGCCACTTTGAGTCCCCAGGCGGAATCGCTACCCAACCACTAGACCAAACTGGCTCAAGAGAAAGAGAGCTGTGACTAGCCGAAGGTCACCCAGCTGGCTTTGTGGAGGAAGGTGGAATTGAACCCGGTATGCCCAGATAATAGTCCAGCTCCCTAACCACTAGATCAAAGAGAGTTGGCTTTTCTACCCCCGTTTTCTCACCCATTTAAGGTGACAGAACACCCTGTGAGGTGGGAGGGGCTGTGAGACCTCAGACGAGAGCTGTGACTAGCCCAAGGTCACCCAGCTGGCTTCACGGGGGAGTGCGGAATCGGACCTAGTATTCCCAGTCCAGAGTCCGGCTCCCTAACCACTAGAGCACACCGACTCCCCAAAAAAAGCAGCCGGCGAGCCGATCGCGCGCAAAATCCAAGCCGCGTGCGTCTCGACGGCCTCCCCTTCTCCTCTGTCTGCCCCCGCACCCAACAACTTGCGCCCGTCAAGGAGGCGTGCACGCCAAGCCCCCCCCCGCCCCCCTCTTCCTCCCCCCAAAGGAAGGCAATCACGGCCCTGGCTGGGGAAGCCGTCGAGGGGAGCGCTTACTTCCTCCTCTCCTCCTCCCCCCCCCAGGCGGCAACGGGGTGGAGACTAAAGGCGGCTCCATGCTCGCGAGTCGGAAGCCAGGAGGAGGAGGAGCCCGACGGGCGGACGGATGGACGGGGCCGCCCCAGGTAACTCCAGCCCGCGGCAGGTTCCGGCCGCTCCCCGCCGGCGCGACGCGAAGCCCGTTCCGAAGTTGGAAGCCCGGGCTCCGCGCGCGATCCAAAGCGGCACGGCGGCTCTTATCCCGGCCCCGCGTGTGGACGCCCAAGCAGAGGGGGACGCGCGCTCAGGCCGCCCTGGAGGCGGAAAGAGCCCGCCAGCCGAGCCGAGCCAGGCCTCCTCGGGAGCGCGCCCCACGCACGCGTGCACGCTCCCGGCGTCGATGGATGTCCCCAAATAAAGCCAGCACGCGCCGAGCCGAGAGGAGGACGGGACGGACGGGCGGGCGGGCGAGAGAGAGAGAGAGAGATCAGCAGACCCCCACACACACACCCAGGAGAGGAGAAGGCAGAAAGTGTCTCCCCGCCTCCCGTCCCCCCATCCCCGTCGGGATCCCCAGCACGCAGCAGCTTTGTTCAGCTGGACCGGCAACGACGGCGGGGGTGGGGGGAGGCGGGGGCGGGCTGTCCCCGCGATCCCACCTCCTCCGCCTGCCCCAGCAGCGCCCTCCCACTCTGGGGGGGGGCAGGGAGGGGGGCGCAGCAGGCTGACTTGCCTGGTCGCCGGGGGACGGAGGGTCAGTCAGTCACCCACAAACAGCCACCCGGTGGGGGGCGGAGCTGGGGGTGGCGACAACACACCGGGAGGGGAGGCCCGCAGAAGGGGACCCCCCTCGGCCCACAAGCGGGAAGGAGGCGAGGCGACCTGAGTGGCTTCGGCTCCCCCCCGCCACCCGTCCACGCGACCGCCCCCCCCCCCCCCAGCCCCGGCCCCTTTCCCGCCCTCGGGAGCAGGAAGGTAGGAGGATCCGCAGCCCCCGCCGCCCGGCCTTGCTCTTGGCCGCCGTGTGTGTGTGTGTCCGCCTTGCAAAACTTGCCTCCCCGGGAAAGCGACGGCGCTGGGGACCCGATGGGAAGCAGCTGTTACGTACCCCCTCCGCCGCCAGCAGCAGCCCCGACCAGGGAAGGAATCCTGAATGGGCGGGAACGCCCCTCGGCCGCGATTGGCCGCCCGGCGGGGATTGGGGGGGCGGGCTCTCGGCCTGCAGTGGAAGCCACGCCCCCCTTTGGCCCTCGCCCCCACCCCACCCCACCCCACCCGCCACACACGCGCGCGCGCGCCCCGCCTGCTTTGTAGGGGCGGGGGGAAGTAGTTGCGGTTCTGGCGATGGTGGAGATCATCCTCACGAAAGCGGCTACTTTCTTTCTTCCTTTCTTTTTTCCTTCTTTCCTTTCTTTCTTTCCTTCCTTTCTATTCTTTCTTTCTTTCCTTCTTTCTTTTTTCCCTCCTTTGCTTCCTTCCTTCCTATTCTTTCCTTTCTTTCCTTCCTTCTTTTCTTTCTTTCTTTCCTTCCTTCTTCCTTTCCTTCTTTCCTTCTTTCCTTCTTTCCTCCTTCCTTCTTCCTTTCCTTCTTTCCTCCTTCCTTCCTTTCCTTTCCTTCCTTTCCTTTCCTTCCTTCTCCTTTCTCCTTTCTTTCTTCCTTTTTCTTTCTCCCTTCCTTTCCATCTTTCCTTCTTCTTCCTTCCCTTCTTCCCTTCCTTTTTCCTTCTTTTTCTTCCTTCCTTTCTTTCTCTCTTCCTCCCTCCCTCCCTCCCTCCCTCTGGAAGAGGTCATATCAGGATGGCTCCAAGGAGTTCTTCGTCGCAGGATAGGGCAAGAAGGCATTTAAAAGCGGATTTGCCAGGCGTTCTGGGGCTTTGAGACGCAGAGGATGGGAGAAAGGGAAAAGCTAAGCCCCTAAAACCGGCCAGGAAGGACGGCCGAGCTGTGTTTTTGATGCCTCACCTTTTGAGGGTGAAATCCAGGATTTTTAAAGCAACGTTTTACTAAAACTGTCCAAACCGTAGGTTGTCTTGAGGTGACCAACTTGGCTGAAATGGATAAACTGATGTGTCTGATTAAGAGAAAAATGTTTCATTCCTTTTCCCAACATTTGGAGTCCCTGTATTCACATTCGATTTGAATACATTTGAATCTATTTGTGCAAATTTCACCTTATCTTCCTTTGGCCTAACATCCTTGCCTTTATTTTGCTCACACAATGTACGGGTTGAGATCTGGCCAAGGGAATCCACTGCATTGAACAGTACAGATTTCAACTTGGATATTTCCAGTTCCAGTTTGATACCAGACAAGATTCCAATATCATCTACTGTGCACAGTTGCTTTTCTTTCCTTGTATACATTTTGCTTTCTGTAAACCTGATTTCAGTCTTTGATTGGCACTGGGTTGCATCTTTTCTGCCCCCCCCCCCCCCACACACACATCTCCATCATCAGACATTTACTTTTGGTTACATGGGAGTGGCTGTAGCTCAGTGTTGGAGCAAACTGCCCGGAAACCAGAGGGTTTGGGCAGTTCATTCCCCAGCCTCACCCTGGAAAAGTAGGCAATGGCAAACCACTTCTGTATTTTTGCCAAGAAAACTGCATAGAAGACTACGAGTGACTGTATTGAGACTACGAGTGACTGTAGCTCAGCAGTACACCAAACTGCCTGGAGAGCAAAGGCAAACCACTCCTGTATCTCTGCCAAAAAAACCTGCATATAAGGGCCGCAAGGAGTCTGGCCCTGGGAGTGTGGCTGTAGCTCAGCAGTAGACCAAACTACCTGGAAACCAGAGGGTTGCAAGTTCAAACCCAGTCCGTCCCCAGAACCAGGGAACAGCAAAACCCAAGTAAAGCTACTGAAATTATTAATACTTTCTTATTGCAGGAGAGGAGACCAGGGGTGGGCACAATGCAATTTTTGGATTCAACTCAATTTGAATCAAATATTCAAATATTCCAATTTGTATGAATAGAGAAAAAACTATTCAAATTCGAATTCATTCGAATATATTTGTATCTATTTGTATTTGAAGATACGAATGTCAACAACTTTCGTATGCATCTGTACGCATTTGGGCTCATCCCGTTTTTATCCCATATGAATCCTGTTTTCGTTCCGTACACGTTTGTACAGATACAAATAAGATGTGTACAGATATGCATGCGATGCGTAGTAGTATCTGTACACACGGATGTCTGAATAATTCCTACAAATGAGTCAAAACATTCGAACACGTTAAAAAATGAATGTATATGCACTCAATTGAAATTCGAATATACAAATTTGAACGCATTTGATCAGATTTCAAATGTTCCAAATATTCTTGCAGATCCCTAGAGGAGACTTAAGAGTTACTCTTCTAAAATTGGAGAGTGTGAAATTTCACGTCCTAGTTGGTTTGGGACATTCTACTGATCAGGCATTTTCTTTTGAAAAGTCGACTGGAGCGTAGATGAGTTGAGACACTAACGCCCATGGCTGAAACTGGCTGGGACAGGGACACTATCCCTGTCCTTCGTGATGGACGCGAAGACGGCCATTCACGCATCTGCGCATTGAAAGGATCTGCCCGTGTTTCATACAGACTGGCATTCATTTTCCAATTAAGGCTTACAACTACCTTCCCAATTCTGTATTCCACGATCTCTAATGCAGCTTTTGAAGCCTATGCTAGGATGAATGCCCAGGTACTTCCTCCAGGTTGGAGAGACAGGATGCCTCTAAAGGCCATCTGCCTTTGCCTTTTGCTTGAGATGCCCATGAGCAATTGATCAGCCACTGTGTGGGACGGGATGCTGGACTAGAGGGGCTGTGGCCTGATCCAGCAGGGCTCCTCTCAGGTTCTTATGCATTTTTGTACACTATATTATTATTACTGACATAAAACAACAGTAATACACAGCAAACAAGGTATTTATGCTGGCTTTGGTAATTGTTATCACTAGTTGGGCCCTTTCCAAGCACCTAGGAAATGTATCAGCAAATGATATAAGCAGATTCCAGCAACGTGGCTTTCTGTAGCTGGCAGATGGATATTTTGTTGATGCCAATGCTTTTCAAGTGCATCATCATCATTATGCAGTAGTAGTAGTAGTAGTAAGGAATTTATATCCCACCCTTCACCAAATGGTTCTAGGACAGGTTGCAATAAGAATAAAACATACCAAATATTAAAACACACAACAGCACCCTGAGGAAGCTATTTAAATGCCAAAAGCCTGGGTGAAAAGATGCGTTTTTCACCAGGTAATGAAAACTATACAGTGTAGGCACCTGGCAAACCTCAAGAGGGAGGCTGGTCCAAGGCCCCCTTGTATGTCCCTGTGCCACGTACCTCTGCAAGAGAAGGAACTCCAAGAAGGCCCTCTCCTTGAGATCTCAGTGCCCAGGTAGGACTCTACGGGAGAAGGCGCTCCTTCAGATACCCAGGGCCCAAGCCATTTCGGGCTTTAAATGTTAGTATCAAAACCTTGAATTGGGCTCGGTAGCAAATAGGTAACCAGTGCAGATTCTTTAAGAGCTTATCATATAGAGACCTTATTTTCCTTCTTTCCAAGAAGCAAACTCTATCCTAGCTTCATCCCTGATCATATATTTTGTAATCAGGGCACATTTCCCATTTAAATAGGTTTTATTTATTTTTATTTGCTCTGTGAAACAAGGATCAGGAGTGTTCTAGGTTTTTTTAAAAAGGAAAAATTTCCAAACTGATGTTGACATCCTCGGTGTAGCGGAGGAAATGAAAGCAGACACGTGGTTCGTCGATATATTTATTTGTAAATACAAAAACAAAATGAAAGATAAATCGCCATACAACAGCGAATAGGTACATTTACACTGCTCTCCAACTTGGACTCAATCAGTTAATGTTAAATACAAAAGAAAAAAATGCAGCCAGGAGTGAGAGGGAATGGCAGCAAGAAATGGGAGAGTCTGTAAAAAATAAAAATAATAACAATATACACATTCCAGAGAGCTTATTCCAGTAAGATAGGGATGTGCATGGAAAAAAAGAAATGCCACGTTCATTTTACCATCCACTTGTTCATTTCATTGCTGAATCATTTAATCAAAAAGCCAGATGTCTGCATTTGTTTTTAAATGTTTTTCCCAAAGAAAAATGCCAGTTCCTCCATTGAAAGAAGCCCTTTTCATCACCTGGAACGCAGAAAAAACATGAGCGTTCAACCCAATTGCTCGTTTCCTCAAGTGGAAGAGGAGAACGGTTCGTTTTGATCAACGAAAACTACTCGGTTCATTTCAAGGCGGATGCCTGTGAATATGAACTATTCGGTCGAATCTGTGAGCATGAATCGGGTTTTGCACATCGCTAGGAACAGCTGAAATGCCGCTTGCTCTTCTGTAAAGAAGAGGCGAGCTATCAGAGAAGTGCAGCTACCTAAGGAAAGACAGCAGGATGGAGGAAGCAAAATCATTATGAGCTTTATTTTTCGGGACTTCTTGGCTTTCACTGTTTCTTGCCTTAGCAGCCTCTGGTTCTCACAAACGGAAGAGGAGCCCTGCTGGATCGGGCCGCCACACATCTGGTCTAGCTTCCTGTCTCACACAGCGGCTGGGCTCAGGTGGGATGGGAAGGAGGACGGGATAGAGAAGAGACCCACACACACCCATACCAAGCTCATATGTCGAAGTTCCCCTGCTTTCCTGCCTCAGGTGTTTGGGGGCAAACCCCTAACTAACAGAAACACTTTCCCCTTATCATACTTCGTACCAACCACTCGACAGTCTTGACAAATGGCAAATATACCAGTGGTTTCTCCTACGCAAACAATGCAGAAGATCTCCACGGCTTTGCAGCTATTTTATTGCGCCCTGGGGGAGAAAAAAAGTAACTTCGGAAACAGAAAAACTTGGGCACTTAAGGTCTTCCTGCAGTTACCTTGGGAGAGAACAGAAAGGGATCAAGAGGCGGTTTACTGGTCTAGGCCACACCGCCTGCTAGCACGCTGGACCTGGATTGGCTGCCCCACCCTGAGATACCAGTGGACTGGTTTTAACAGGTCTACTCTTGGTCGAGAAGATCCTAGATCCGCCCTGTCGTGTGGCAGGAGGACTCGTTTCAGCCAAGTGCAGAAAGCTCGTTCTGGGACTACTGCTGCTACAACCGCTTCAGGCTGGCCCAGTCCTACTGTCCTGGGTCGATAAGGTAAGTGCAGAAATGGCCTTCAGGTACCCTAACATACTGTGTCCCGGAAAATACTCATGGGATGGAGCACAACCCCTATTTTGGCAACATCAGACGCGCGAGGACACTTTGCCAAAGGGCTCTGGTGCAACATCACATTTTCCACTCTTGACGTTCACATAGGCACGTATTCAGAAGCTGCACTGGACATTCAAGCCACTAAAAATGCTTTGCAGCGCTGGATGTTCATACTCGGAAAAAAGCACTGGGGAGTAACACAATAATAATTAAAAAAAAACCCTATCCTAGCAACCGGATACTATGATAGTGCTGAACCTCAGCTAGAAGCAGTTGTTATTTTACCCAGTAGTACTCAAACTGTGGTCCTACAGATGTTCCCGAAATAACACCTGGAGGACCACAGTCTGAGACTGACTGGTCCTTGCCTATATAATGGGACATACTGTCTATAACCTGGAATGAGGAGGAGACAATTTTGTACAAACTCAGTGGTGGGCAAGGCTGGAATTTTCCTCTATCCCAGGCCTTGATCTCACTGGAAAGATTGCCTACAGCATCCAAACGAGGGAGAAATCAAGGTGTTGACCTTCCAAACTGTGGACGCAACTTTACGCATGGAAATGGATCGGATCTCCTGCTTGCTGGCCTCCAAGTAGCAAGGCAGGGCTAGAAGTTACTTCGTCCGAATAAGGCACAGTTCAAAACAGGGAGCAATTCACAAAGGAAGCAAACCTTCACAAATTGTGGCTACCCGCTGCAATTTGTCCCAGCCAGGTAGTCAGACGGAAAGTTCTTGAGATCTTCAGCAGCAGAGACCATGATCTGCATTAGTGTCACTGGAACGTTCAGTCTGAAGACGCTGATGGATCCCAGTTGAGGGAACACAAGGGGGAATGGAGGAAGGTAACCGTTGATGGGCTGGTGGTAGGCTTCCAGACCTTACTCCTATTAGCTTTTGTCCCTTCCCACGTTGGTGTAGGAGGAAGGTAGCAGGTTTTCTCTCTGAGCGTGTTCTATGATGGCCAAGTAGCAGAAGTAGTACTGCTCTGGGGTCTGAATGCTGAAAGCCCGTTGCGTCCTCATCCGCACCACCGTCTGATAGACGTTCAGGGTGCCCACATCCTGAAGCTGTGACAGGCAGATATCCAGGGCACAGAAGGTACCTGGCAGAAGGAAGGTAGCCTCATCATCTGTCCTTCTAGGGCAAAACCCATTGAACACAACAGCTGCTTTCTCCTGCACCAGAGTTAATTCAACTGTGGACCTTCAGGTCCTGCTGAGCTCCAGTTCCCATCATTCCTTGGTAGTGGCTAAACTGGTACAGGATAATGGGAGTTGTAGTTCAGGAACATCTGGGGAGGCATAGTATGAGCAGCTCTGTTCTGCATGTTAGATGGTTAAGAAGAAAGGGGACCTCACATAATTTAGAAGGGAATAAATTGGGAAGTGAGATCTATGCTACAAGGGAATTGGAATCCAAGGGCTGCAAGGAATCTTATAGGTCTTATGATCCATCTCTTTTGGTGATGCCACAAATCCAAAGCTAAGGCCTATAAGGCCCTTTCAGCACCTTATTCCAGAAGAAATGTCAGGACAGCAATCCCACACCCCAGTGTGTACTGTGCCAAGCCCCCTGTTATGTTTATTCCTCATTGGATGAAGTCTGGGCTGGGCGAGGCAGCCAAAAATGGCACCCTAGCCCAGTCTGGTTGTAGACCTCAGTGCTGAGGCCTGCGAGCGGCCCAGGGATAGCCTGGGTTTTTTTCCACTAGCACTAAGGACCCATTAAGGACCCATTAGGCTCAGAGCAGGAAGACCCCTTCTCCACTGCAGACCCCATTAGAGGCACAATTGTTTCCACCAGTTTTAGGGAAATCCGGATTGCATGGGTTCTTCAGGACCTATAATCCAGATTTCTTGTAGACCCCATTAAAGGGGTCTACAATGGGGTCTTCAGGCCTCAAATCCAGATTACATGGAGTACATTTCCACCACAATCAGGCAATGGGCTATAGGGGGGGCACACCCATGGGGGGGGGGTGCTCCCAAAAACCTGGGGTGACGGGTGGGCCCCACGTGGGTTGATCCGGATTTGCCACATGGGTGCTCCGGCGTTTCCACTGCAGGCAGGCTAGCACCCATTGCTTTTGGGTGTTGCACCGCCCATGGGGACACATCGGGTACCTCCCTTAATCCAGATCTACTAGATCCGGATTAGTTGAAGGACCCATTCCTTAGATCTGGATCACCTTAGATCCGAATTAAGGGAGGTCAGTGGAAATGTGCCCCCCCCCCCATCATCTTCATGGTCCAATATACTATGGGGTACCTCAGGGAAAGCAGCAGTTGACAATCATGTTCTCATCCCATCTCCAATCCACCTTTTCCGGGGTACAGCATTCACAAGAGTGGGGAGGGGCAGACTAGCATGGGAACACAGCCATGGGGAACTAGAAACGCATCCATCCCAGTATGCTCACCTGTTCTGCCAATGCCAGCACTGCAATGCACCACTATAGGTGGCCCGCCCGGGTGGCCTTTGTAGCGTGGTCCCAGTGCATTGACCGCCACCCGCTGCTGTTGCTTGACAGCCCCTAGGAAGTCAATGAGAGTGGCTGCTGAGGAAGGAACACCATAGTCAGGCCAGCTCACGTACTGGAAATGGGTCACGAGGCGCCTCTCACGACTCTGTAAGGAAAGTAACAGGCAGAAGGTGAAACACACAAGGACGAGGTTACCTGCTCTTGTTCACAACCTTGCTAGTGCTTCCTGCAGGGGTTGTCCTTTCCTCACCCAACAGCACAGTACCGGCTTAGGACAACTGGGTGTTTTTCCACTAGCACTAAGTACCCATTAAGGACCCATTAAGCACTGGTTTGGTACCGATCAGGAAGACCCCATTAGGACCCAATGTGTTCACACCTGTTCAAGGGAAATCTGGATTGAACGGGTCCTTCAGGCCCTGGAATCTAGTCCTCCCGTGGACCCTATTAAAGGGGTGTTCAATCTGTTCTTGAAGACCGGATTAGACAGTGCACGTTTGCACCGTGATCGGGTAAATGGAGTCCAGGTGCGGCCTCCGGGGGGACACCCTTGTCGGGGGGTGGGCCCTCTGAAACACAACGCTTTGAAGCGGGTGGCTATTCTCCGGAAACAGCTCTGAAGATCAGTACAGACTGTATTGTGGAGCTTGAGCCAGGCTCCCAAGTTTCGCCCCCCCCCCCACCAACTGATGCACGTGGCAGCCAATCGCTCCGCGCTACTTCCACGTCTTCCACTTGGGGACGGATGAGCTCTCCACATGGGTTCTCCGATGTTCCCACTGTGAGCATACCTAGCACCCATTGCTATTGGGTACTACACTGCCCGTGGAGATGCATTGGGTACTTGCCAGGATCTGGATTTTCTAAATCTGGATTTGTTGAAGGACCCATTTCTTAGATCTGGATCATCCTAGATCTGGATTAAGGGAGGTAAATGGGAGAAAACCTCTCATTTTCTAGGCAAAACATTCTGCATTGGAACGTTTTGCACATCCCTAGAATATAGATCTTGGAACTATATGACCGGTCAAGTGTCGGGTGCATTCTCTTCCAAGGTATCAGAAGAAGTTGAAAAGCAGTACTTTCTGGCTGAGAAACAAGGCAAGAGAAAGCTGGGAACCAGTTTGGTCTAGTGGTTAGGGAGCCAGACTCTTATCTGGGAATACCGGGTTTGATTCCACCCTCCCCCATGAAGCCAGCTGGGTGACCTTGGGCTAGTCACAGCTCTCTGCTGAGCTCTCACAGCCCCACCCACCTCTGCTGTGGGGAGAAGAACAGAAGGTTTGTCGGCTGTATTGAGTCCCCTTAAATGGGCGAGAAAAGCGGGATAGAAAAACCAACTCTTCTTCATAAGCATTGCTCTATCAGCTCAGTCATGGGCTTATAGCCTGGGTTGGAGGTGGACTGATTTTCTGCACAGAGGGCACATAAAGATGGCTAGAGGTACCTCACAGTTATAAATCTCCAGGATAGTTTTTCTGTAATGGTTGTGATTTTCCACACCAAGGTTGGTGATGGTCAAGGTTCCATAACAGGTCTGGAAGTCTTTCTCCAATGGCCAGTACTGGCCACATTTCCTTCGGCCTCCTTCTTCAAGCCTGTAAACAAAAGAGAGCAATGTAAGATGGGAGAAATAGGATATTTGTCATGCTCAGGTGTTAAAAGGGGGTGGAAAACTGGCTTGCTCTCTGAGCAGAGCTGTAGCTGACACACAATCTATCCTTGGTTTCTGCACTTACTTGCGTCGCCAAGGCAATGGTGCTGGCATACACACAGTCGCGCAGTGTGCCACAGCCAAAATGGCGGCACCCTGAAGTGGACCAGCCCCACAATCAAATCAAGGTAAGTATTCTATTGGGTGGGTGGCGGGGGGAATGGCTAATGTTGACCAGTGCTCAAAGTGGGAAAGCTAGTCAATGTTGGTTCATTGCGCTCCAGCGGACAGAAAGTGAAGTGCGAAATTTCCCAATAGGCCACTGTGTCCACACTGGCAGCCAAAATGGCCGCCTCATCCAGGATACCGCTAGGTCTACTTTAACAAGGTCTACAGACAACCCCGGTCCTTTGATGGCTAGCCTCCTATTAGTCCTGCTGGATGTGGGGAAAGGGGGTCGCATTTCTGTATTCTATTTTAATTATGTTTTAATTGTTATACATTTTTATCTTATTATCGTAACCTGGCACCCTAATCCTCCAGTAAAGGGTGGGATATAAATATGATAAATTATAAAAATAGCCAAAGGTTCAGAATAGCGTCTCACACAGGCCAATTTCCCTGGTACCTTGGAGGCTCAGCAAAGATACTGACGGAACTCCACCTTGTTCCCAGCTTGGGCCTGACGGCTCCTCACCTGACCTGGATTTTGACGCTTGCACATGAAGATTGTTCCCATTATTTACATACTAGAGGGCTCTGAATAGTTTCAGGGGAAAGAGGAGTCTTCAGTTACCCACAGTTGTGGAAGACAACTTGGGTTCCTCAAAAATGAGAGAGAAACGATGGGGGTTGGTTGGGCATATAGGTGCGCCTGCACACTGACCTGGTTGTCATGACGATCACCAGTACATTTTGCTCCCACACCATGCGCCAGAAATCGCCATACGTGTTTTCTAAAGGGCCTGAAAAGAATCAGCAAAAACGTCAAGGAAAGAGCAGAGAAGCACTCATTACCTGTAGGGCTATGCAAGATGCTTTATGCTGCCGACAGCCTCATTTTATTTCATACTGTCTTTGTCCAAACATTTTGGTCAAGTGCTCAGATAGCAGGGAATCCTGTGCTCTCCCCTCATGTGCGTTTCTGCATCTCTGTGATGGAGTTCCCAAAAGAGCGTACTCCCATATGACCAATATGGCACAAGTGCAATCGCTTGTTCCTTTAAGAAGACACACACGCATGGCTAAGGTTGGCTTTTCTACCCTGCTTTTCTCACCCATTTAAGGGGACTCAAAGCAGCTGACAAGCCTTCAGTTCTTCTCCTCCAAACAGATACCCTGTGAGGTAGGTGGAGTCATGAGAGCTCGGCAGAGAGCTGTGGCTAGCCCAAGGTCACCCAGCTGGCTTCATGGAGGAGTGCCTCTGCTTGAAGACCTCCAGCGGAGAACCCACAGCCTCCCATGGTAAGCTAATTCCACTGACTGATCACCCTCACTGTCAGGAAGTTTTTCCTAATATCGAATCTGCATTGACTCCCTTGACGTTTCATCCCATTTGCATCCTTACCTTGAGTGCCTATGTAAGCATTCCGTTGCTTGTACCCATCCATGAAACTAGCGTTGATGTAGTCTGTCAGCTGGGAAGACACAACAGTAAACATCAACCCTGAAGAAAGGTGGAAAGAGAAGTGTGCCGGCTGTTTGGTTTGTGTGTCTAGAAGGGTGGGGAAAACCCAAAGCCTTCATGCCTTACTCCAAATATCCAAATATAGTGGAATAAGCAACCAACATCTGGCTGCAGTCATACGCTGCTTCCGCACAGGTCCCGTAGAGCCCATTAAGAACCCAACTGGTACGGATTTGCTATGTACCTTCCGCACTGCGGTCCTCATTAGGACCCCATTGGGATTGGGTCATCTGCAGGAGCATTGTCAAGTTCCAGATCTAATGGGGTCTTCGGGCCACATAAACCGGATTAGCCGTAGACCCCTTTAAAGGGAGTCTGCAAGACCGAATTTCAGGGCATGTATCCACATGCATGCCGGGACAATGGGGTTCATCGGTAGGCCTACATAGCTGCTACGTTCCCTCTTTGTAGAACAACTATGCAGATGAGCTACGCAACTGGTGGCAACAGAGGCAACTACACAGCAGTCTCCTTTCCACAACCATTGTCAATGGAAGTGACTCTTGATTGGCCAATTGCGCCACACCGCGGACAACGCTTCCTGCACGGGGCTATTTGGGGCCATAGGATGGGTGCTACAGCATTCACACAGCAGCCCTGTTGAGCACCCACTGCCATTGGGTACTATATGCCACGTGTGGATGTATGGGGTCTTTGTTTAGATCCGGAACTACAAGGACCGGATTCTAAAGATCCAGAGTTACTTAATCCAGATTAACCAAGGTAACTGCAGAAACGGCCATAGTGCTGGGAGAACCATGGGTTTGGGCCTGCAAGTGGGGTGAAGATGCCTTTGTGGAAAGCTGAGTTCCCGGGGAGTCCATGGCCACATCCAGACATTTCCCCTGGCAAGACAACAGGGTGTTTTGTCCTTGTTCCTCCAGGGAAATGCCGGAGATTGAACCCGGGACCGTATAGAAACAAAGCAGCTCTGAGCTGTGGCTGCATCCGCTGGTGGCATAGGTTAAAGAGCTCCAGGTTCTCCCAAGGTAATGACTTTAAAAAAGACACTATGGATATCAGGGACACTTTTGGTTACCAGACCTCAAAAAGGAGGAACATGACAGTGTTAGGGAAATAGTGGGAAAGGGAAACAGAATTGATGAAAGCAACAAGCTACAGACTTTTTAGGGCGGGGGGAGAGAGAAAGGGAGAAGGCTGGCCTGCTTACATCTGGGTAGCTGAATGGTTTGGACAGTTTCACCCTGGTTTGGTCCAGGCATGGCACATCACCATATCTGTTCTTTTCCTGGTTACAGGGAGCTCTGGAAAAAATCAGAGAGAGAGAGTGAGAGTGTGCAACGCAGAAATGATGAGTGAACCAAAAACATTCAGGGAGCTTTCCACACTTCCGGATCAGTGGGCCTGGTTATTCCACATGCACTAATCCAGATCTACAGAAGGTAAGGGCAGAAAGGCTATAATTACGTTACACAAAGTACAAAAGCCAACGTGACTCTTGCAGTTGACTATTAAGTCACCTCCCCCTTTCTGTATATCTGCTGGATTTCTTTGGTTTCCGGCAAATGCAGTGTGCATGAGAAATAAAACAGAAAATCTCAAGGAGATGCCAAGATGTGATGCTAAAAGTAAAATGTAAGCCTCTTAATTATTGCCTTGAGTGTTACTTAACCTCAACATAAGAACCCAAGAGGAGCCCTGGGGGATCAGGCCACAGCCCATCTAGTCCAGCATCCTGTCCCACACAGTGGCCCATCAATTGCCCATGGGCATCTCGAGCAGAGACAAGGGCAAACCTTCTCCTGCTCCCTAATCCCAGCAAATGGCTTTAGAAGAAGAAGAGTTGGCTTTTCTACCCCACTTTTCTCATCCATTTAAGGGGACTCAAAGTGGCTGACAAACCTTCTGTTCTTCTCCCCACAACAGACACTCTGTGAGGTGGTTGGGGCTGTGAGAGCTCAGAAGAGAGCTGTGACTAGCCCAAGGTCACCCAGCTGACTTCATGGGGGAAGGCAGAATCGAACCCGGTATTCCCAGGTAAGAGTCCGGCTCCCTAACCACTAGACCAAACTGGCATCCTGCATCTGAAAGATGTACTTAGGCATCATCTCCTGCAAGACGTCTCTCTTCCCAAAGCCAGAGCACCAAGCCAAGGAGGTGGCCAGTCTTCAGTCATGTCCTCCAGCCTTCAGTAGCTCACATTGCAACACTCTCCTCTCGTGACCCTGAGAACTTACAAGGAGCAGATAAAAGTGCCTGCTGGGCCCCTGCGTCGAATGCCCTCGTACTCTTTGTAGATGCCCCTCTTCCGCTTTTGGTTCACGTGCTCCAAGACCTCCTGCACTGTCATGGCTTTGGGCCCGGGCACATGCACAGAGCCGTTGTCCAGAGGGGTGGCCAGCGGTACCAGGATCAACTCATCGAGAGGGTCCGGGTGCCCATTCTGCTGCGGAAGGAACCGGCAGTTCCAGCTGAGGGGATCCAGTTTCAGAGATCCACCCAGGTATTCTGGGAGACACTCCTGGGGGAGATGCTCTTTCAGCTCTGACATCTTCACCATCTGAACCTGCAAAGGAAGGATGAAGGCAAGACAAAGGCAGGGCTATTCACAAGGCACCAAGAGGCAAGGTATGGGCTATTCACAAGGCAAGATGGACAGGCTCAAGGGGGTTGGAAATTATTTCTAAAACACTGTACGCCTCTGTTGGTTGGGCCTGCTGGAAGCGATGGTCTAAAACGTGAGACCTTCAGGTGTGATGGTGGAAGAAGAGTTGGCTTTTCTACCCCGCTTTTCTCACCCATTTAAGAGGACTCAAAGCGGCTGACAAACCTTCTGGTCTTCTCCCTGTAACAGACAGCCTGTGAGGTGGTTTGAGCTGTGAGAGTTCAGAAGAGAGCTGTGACTAGCCCAAGGTCACCCAGATGGCTTCATGTAGGGAGGGTGGAATCAAACCCGGTACTCCCAGATAATACTAGCTCGTTAACCACTACCATGCTGGCATTTTTTCCTCTTTTTGAGAAGAACTTGGAAACCCACCTACTTATTTCAGATAGGCTGGTTAAATGGCTTCCAAATGCTATGGAGTACAGTTGTCCTATAATATTCACAGATATCTGTGAACTTTTGTCTGTCTACACCTGTAGACCCCTACAGAATTTTGGTATCCATGACTTGCAGAGTCGTGAGTTGGCAGCAGCATTTGGCACCTTCCCATAGTTCTTTCAGGCACGCATGGGCTATATAACCGCTGACTAATGGTCAGTCCTGGCCCTTTTACCAATCCTGAATCCTCACACCTCTGGGATGTGGCATTGCTGCCTTTGGCACTACTGAGTCCTGGCATTGCCAGTGCTTCCAAACCAGGGAGCTGCTAGCTCTGATCAGCTTGAATTCTGATGCTGCTAATTAAGGTGGTTCTGAGGAAGCTGGAGGCACTTTGGAGACAGCTGTCTCCTGTGATCTTCGGAAACCCTGGAAGCAAGCGCCATCTTTTTGTTACAAAGCAAAGGATTCTGGGAATTCGTTCACCTGAAACAAGGGGTGTTTCTGCACTTGACTTCTAACCTCCGCGTGTCCAGAAACCTCCCTGGCTCTGGACGTGCGTCTGATCCCTGCCATGGTGCCGCCATTTTGATTGTGGTGTCTTGCAAAACCGCATGTGCGCCACTCCTGTGGCAACAGTGATGCTTTGTGCGTGCGCAGCCACATCAGGGGTATCTCAGATGACCTCTCGCACTGCAAGTTGGTGCCAATGGTCGCAGCGGGGACGTGAAAGGTGCCGCTTTTGGTCGCGTTTAGTTAGGGCTAGGTTGCTTGCGGCGCACCTAGTTTGCAATAGGGTGAACATCTGGGCGAGCAGGGGGCGTTCCTCGGCTGCAAACGCCTCCTGCAAGCACAGGTGCACCTGGCCAGATGTTAACGTATTGCAAACTAAGGCGCCAAGTGCAAATTGGCCTAAGAGAGCATGCACAGTCCCCGTTTGTTCAGTTCAGCCACCCTACAACTCACCCTTTCTCTAAGTTTCTCTTTCAGCAACAGGCTGATAATTGAATAAGGAACTCGGAACCACATTGGAGCTCCAACGATGAACACTTTTTTGAGACGCGCCGGGAAGGCCCCCTAGGAGGAGACAGGAAAGAGAAGTACAAAAGACGTCCATTAATCGCCGGTCTATGTTACCCAGCAAGCAGAGATCCACAGCGGCCCACCAAATGCTTCTGGGCATTCCAAGCAGAAAACAAGGGCAAAGCCTTCACTGGCTCTCAACTCCCTGCAAATGGCCTTGAGAGGCATCCTGCCTGCCTCTCCAACCTAGAAGCACTACCTAGGCATCCATTTTTAGCGTTCATTGATACACCCATCCCCCATGAATTAGGTGGAACCCTGCTTCATCAGGCTACAGCCCATCTAGTCCAGCATCCTGTCTCACAGAGTGGCCCACCAATTGCTTCTGGGCATCTCAAGCAGGAGATGAAGGCACAACTTTTACCTGCTCTGGACTCTCTGCCAATGGCCTTAAGAGACTTCCTGCCGGTCTCCCCAGGCAGAAGATGTACCTAGGCATCCATTCTAGTAGCCACTGATACATCTGCCATCCATGAATGTATCTAATCCTTTCTTAATGATATCCAGGCCGGTTGGAGTGTGCTCGTAAGATGGACCGAGAAATAGAGAAAAAAACTTATAGAATCACAGAGTTGGAAGGGATCTCTAAGGTCATCCAGTCCAACCCCCCGCTCAATGTAGATTTCCTAAACCATCCCAGACAGATGTAGGTCCAGCCTCTGCTTGAAGACCTCCAGGAACGGAGAACTCACTACCTCCTGTGGCAACCTATTTCATGGACTGATCGCCCTCACTGTCAGGAAGTGTTTCCTAATATCTAATCTGCATTGACTCCCTTGAAGTTTCATCCTGTTATTTCTAGTCCTCCCATCTCGGGCTGGAATAAACCCTAAATGTGGTCACAGCCACCTGCTTTCTAAACTTTTGACTTTCTCTTTCTATGGCCAACAGAGGGAGACTGAAGCATACTGGATTTAAGACTTCAAAATGAGGTTAGACAGCTCCCAAAAAGAAACCAATGCATTTAGAAAGCTGCATCACGATGTTCCATCTCTCAGCTTTTCAGTACAATTGTAGCAAACAATTCAATCAGGACTGAGTCTGAATCTGTTCAAACTGAACATGCATGTCTGGAGGGTTCGGGTTTAAAACGAACACCCTGCCTATTAGAAAATAAGAGTTTGAACTGAATAAGGGGTTTTCAGATAAATCTATCAAACACACCCTGTTTGGTTTCAATTCAAAGGTGTTCAAAGTGCTCAAATGGTTTGCACTTGAAATGGTTTGCGCTTGCCTCTTCGAAGAAAATAATTCACATTCAGACTAGCCTCTCTTGTTCTCTTATTCCTAGCCATTTTGAAATTAATGCTGTGTAGAATTCACACATTAAGAATAGTTCTGCGTTTCATTCATCCAGAGGATTCATCAATCAGGTTTCAAAACATTCTGCTGTCTGTCATTTTCCTTCAAGTGCTTTGGTGCGAAATACAGTTGAACCCCATATCCGCTGGGGACACATCCCGTGGTGACCTGAAGCCATAGATAATCGAGAACGGGCCTTCCGGTTCTGGAGTCGTGCAACCCCAGAACTGGAAGTGCTTTTCTGGCCTCCAAAAGGCCTATTTTGGCCTCCAGAGAGCATTGGAACAGGCATGCAATGCCACCAGAAACCTCCTGCCCACCTCCCATGCGCCCCCCTACATTTTGGGGTGGACTCTGGTGGCGTCACACACCTATTCCAATGCTTTACAGAGCTTGAAACAGGTCTTCTGGAGGCCAAAATAGTCCTTCTGGTTCTGGGTGTTTTTCCCTTATGGCGCCCACAGGGGGCTGATCCGTTAACTGTGGTTACTGAATCAGTTGATATGGGGGTCTGACTGTACAGTTGTTACCTGTATAGTTTTCTTCCTGGTTGCATATCAGTTTGGGATGGAGATAAGAAGCATGAAATTACAGAGGTGCTAAGAGAATGAACCACAATGCAGAAAGCTCTGAACTAAATGAGCTGTTTTCCAGTGATGGGTGAAAGTGAACCAGCAACCAGCCTAGATGGCTTTAAGGAAGGGTTAGACAAATGTATGGATGACAGATGTATCAATGGCTACTAGAATGGATGCCTGAGTACATCTTCCAGGCTGGGGAGACAAGCAGGATGCCTCTAAGGCCATTTGCTGGCATCTGAGAGCAGTAGAAGTTTTGCCCTTATCTCTCCTTGAGCAATTGGTGGGCCACTGTGTGTGACAGGATGCTGGACTAGATGGGCTGTGGCCTGATCCAGCAGGGCTCCTCTCACATTCTTATGAACCCTGGTTAAGAGTGGCATTAATAAACCAGTAAACTTTGGATGAAGACAAGGGTGCAAAGATACATCTGGAGGAAAGGCAGAAAGCAATTTTCATGGCCTATTTGGCCTCACTGTGGCTTTCACGGTCTCCAAATTCTAAGAGGTCTACTTCCTGATTCTTTTTTAATCTGACAAGCCGGCTGATGAGCGTATTTTTAGAACTTCAAATGCTTGTAATTTGTTTTTTACAGGACACTTAAGTACAGGAAATGGTTGCTTCTGACTTCTGGGAAACGGCTTTGAATACCTCAGCTGAACCACAAGGAGGAAATAGATTGTTTACAACAACACTGGCAATTCTCAGTTATCCCATTGAGAGAAATGACCACTCCAGAGGCCACACTTCATAATCTGTGATTAGTCATTGAGTTTCCTCTTATCAGCCAATCAGTGATGTTGAAATAACCATCTCATTCCCTCCAGGACTGGGATTGTGTGTGTGTTTGTGTGTGTAACCAACCATGGAATGCTGGGACATCATGTTGGTATTGCTGTATGAGTGGAAACCATTTAATATATCGCACTGTTAAGCTATTACCATCTAAGAGCATGCAATTTATCACAATTATCACACAATAATTGAAGGAAACCAGAAGCTCTGGAACCAGTGCCTCATATCCTAGGCAGCCATTGCAACACTGGAATGCCACACAGGCAAACTGACATGACTCCAGCCAAAAACTCAAGTAGACTTGCAACAAGCTAAAGTTCAAGGCCACGAACCAACTAAGGACTCTCAGGTGCTTCAGCTTGCACACCTGGTCCCTTTTTGACTACGAAGACAAAAGGAGGGGCATTTGAGGTGCAGATGAACATGAGCTACACTGAATGGCAAATGCACCTGCTTTTCCTTGCACCGTTGCTGCTTCCTGTTTCCCAGCTGGCCAGGCAGCCAGGAGTGAGTGAGGCCATGCTGGGTTTGTGCACAACATCAGCACACAGGTGACAGAACCCCATTTTTCCAGGGATTTCCAGGCCACACCCTTGCACCTCCATTCATCTGCCCCTCACCTGGCTTCATTGTGTTGCAGCTGCAAAAAAGGCAAACAGCATCCTAGGATGCATCAAGAGGATTCTAGATCTAGATTCTAGATCCTCTTTTGATTCTACCTTGGTCAGACCTCATCTAGAGTCCTGCGTCCAGTTCTGGGCAGCCCAATTCAAAAAGGATATTGACAAACTAGAGCAAGTCCAAAGGAGGGCTGCCAAAATGGTTAGTGGTCTGGAACCCATGTCCTACAAGGAAAGGTTGAAGGATCTAGGAATGTTTAGCCTACAGAAGAGAAGATTGAGAGGAGACATCATAGTGGTCTTTAAGTCTCTGAAGGGCTGTCACAGTGCAGAAGGATCGTCCCTGTTCTCACTCACACAAGATGGGAGGACTAGAAACAACGGGATGAAACTTCAAGGGAGTCAATACAGATTAGAGATTAGGATAAACTTCCCTAAAGTGAGGGTGATCAGTCAGTGGAATAGGTTACCACGGGGGAGGGGGGGTGATGTGGTAGTGGGTTCTCCTTCGCTGGAGGTCTTCAAGCAGTGGCTGGACCTACATCTGAGCAGGGGGTTGGACTTGATGACCCTAGAGGTCCCTTCTAACTCTATGATTCTATGACTGTTGAAGAGGAGCAGGCTGGCAAGTCTATGCACCTAAAAGCCCTGGTCCTCCTTTGGTAGCTTGCTAACAGCGAGCCTTAGTTTGGTCCAAGACCACTTTTGAGGTCTCCTCTACAGGGAAGAGCAAAAATGGTTTGTGTTGCCTTCAAGCTGAATCCTAGATCAACAGACGCCTTTCTGCACTTTGCTCCATATTTTGCATACAGTACGTTCCCAGATGGAGCATCTGCGCCTGAAGGGGCTATTTCCAGCTCAGAAACGGCCTCTTCTCTGCAGAAATATGCTGCATGCAATTACCTGCGACACACGCCAGACATACCTTGACCAGGGAGGGCCTATCCCATTTCTGGTAAAGCCCATCCACTCTTCTATGGCGCTGGTGAGTTATCTGAGGCGCTGCGCGAGTGCGCTGACCCCTCAGATGACCCCAAATGCAAGTGCGCATATGCACCACCGTTGTCCCGGTGATGGCGATGGTGCACACAGTTGCATCAGCCTCTGGGAAGAAGATGGTGCTGCCCAGATACACGTCCACACCTCAGGTAGGTCTACGGACGCATGGGGGGGGGAGGGATGGCGCGCATTAGCATTCACAAATGTGAATATAGTGCACACTAGTGAGAGTGCACTATTCCTGTCCCCCAGACAACGGGATATAGCAAGGCCCCAGACTTCAGTTGGATAAGGAGCGCCACGGGAGTAATTTCTTTTGAGCTTCTTCAGTCTCCTACCATGACTCCAATGAGATTGGCCATAAACTGTGACCAGCTCTGAATGGGCCTGAGTTTGTTTGAACGGATGTCCTTGTATCTGAACAGCCTGAACAGAATTCCAGTTCACTGAGCTTCTGGTGCCATTTGTGGTTTGCAGGTGAATGGTAGACGGACTTGTTCTCACATGCTCACAGGTGAACCCGATGATCCTACAGTCAGACATCTTCTTGTTGGTTAAGTCCACACAGCCCTGAGGACTGCATACCTATTCAGGTGACGAACTAAAAGAGATGCATCCCTGAGGGCCTGCTGCCAATCCCTGTTACCAGTCTGAAAAGTCCGACAGAAGACGCTAAAATGCCAAGACCGCAAATAAAATGGGATTTCCAGGGAGCTCGAAGTTCCTGTTACTTCAGGATCTACTCTTGAGTGTCTTTTCCAGCTAATGGGACCTGGACACCAGCATCAGAGACACAGGTTGTATCCAGGCAACCTCTAAATCCCAGGAACATCTTGGCACCATGCTGGCACTGCCACACGTATCCATGGCAATCCATAGTCCCAGGATACAGGGCCAAAGTCCCAGGATATTGCTATGGTGGAATGAAGAACTTTGAACTTGGGTTTTCCTGCAAAGCAAGATTAATTACTGTGTCTGGTACTTGCGTCTGGTTCTCCTGTACTGTCTGGAGGCAGCTACAGGGTAGGAATTTGGCCTAGACAGAACCCAAGAATCCCTGAGTCTGAATGAAATCCTACTTCGGCCACCGAAAAGCATGCCATGCAGCCTTGGGCTGCTCAGAATATCTCACGTTAGCCATCTCATAGGGCACATGTGCAGGAAATAAAGAGTTATTTTAGAGACCTAGGGCTTTTTGCAAGTTGCCCTGTAGTTTGTGTGGATCCACATCTGCATCTGCATCTGTTTCTAGCTCAGAAACCTTTTCAGAAAACTGTTTGCTTGATAGGTTCCTCCATCCCTTGCCCACTAATATTCACTTTCCAATCCCTTTCCCTCAATTTTGATTCCTGATTTTATTTTCTCACCATGGAAAAGAAGAAGATGATGACGCACTGGTTTTCTACCCTACTGTTCATACTAATTTAAGGAGACTCAAAGGGGCTGACAAAGCTTCTATTCTTCTCCCCACAACAGACACCCTGTGATGCAGGTGGGCCTGTGAGAGCTCAGAAAGAGAGCTGTGACCAGCCCAGGGTCACCCAGCTGGCTTCATGGAGGAAGAAGAAAAGTTGGTTTTTATACCCCTCCTTTCTCACCGTTAAGGGGACTCAAAGCAGCTGACAAACCTTCTGTTCTTCTCCCCACAACAGACACCCTGTGAGCTCAGTGGGGCTGTGAGAGCTCAGAAAGAAAGCTGTGAGCAGCCCAAGGCCACCCAGCTGTCTTTGTGGAGGAAGAAGAGTTGACTTTTCTATCCCGTTTTCTCACCCATTTAAGGGGACTCAAAGCGGCTGACAAACCTTCTGTTCTTCTCCCCACAACAGAACAACCTGTGAGATGGTGGGGCTGTGAGAGCTCAGAAGAAACCTGTGACTAGCCCAAGGTCACCCTGCTGGCTTTGTGGGGGAGGGCAGAATCGAACCTGGTATTCCCAGATTAGAGTCCGACTCCCTAACCAGTAGACCAAACTAGGATGAGTCCGGCATGCCATCCACAAGACCAAACTAGCATTAAGAAGCGGAGCAGTTAGGAGCAGGTGATGGTTTCTTCTCTTTACCTTCAGCAGGTTGAGTATCTTCTTGCTGAGATCCAGCTCAAAGTTGGTATAATGGGAGCCGGCCATGTCGTAGATGAACACCAAACCGTTTCGCTGAGTTTCAAAGCTGGACGTGGTGGAAGCCGGGAAGGAGGAACGAGAGAAAGAATGAGACACATTAATATCTTGAGAAGAAGAAATAGGAAGGACCAAGCAAAGTTCGAAAGCAGACATCCAACAAAAGGAGGTCTCAGTTCAGAAAACCGCCAAGGGACCTTTATCTCCATTTACTGAAGGGATGAGCACGAGTGTGCTTTCTTTGCTTTCGAATTTGAGTCTCATCCAATGTCAAAACATTCAATTTGACTCGAATGTTTAAAATCCGAATGCAGCAAAAACCGGTTCGAATCCAACACATTCGACTCTATTTGTTTGAATGTTGGATGCGAATCTGAAGATAGAACATTCGTATTTAAAGATACAAATGTCAACAGCATTCATATGTGTTATACGTATCTGTACGCATTTTGTACACATCCTGTTTTTTCCCGTATGCATCCCGTATTATAAGGGCAAATGTGTACAGATACGTATGAGATTTCGAACATCCGAAATTCGTCAGAATGCCTAAATTTGAATGTGAAGACTTTCTATTTAAATTCGAATGTCCACATTCGATCGAATTTGATTGGATTTCGAATGTCTGTTTATTCTCATATCTATCCCATCATGCCACAGTAGCAGCTAGAAGGTTAAGCATTCTCACGTCTAGCCCATCACCCCCTTTTCACAGGCCCAGTCTACACACAGTGAAGCATTTATCCTATTAAGGAACAATAGAAAATAGAAATAACCTTAAATGGAGCATCTCAATGGGTACCTCCAACTATTCAGAACAGCCCTTTGGGGTTGGAAGAGGGCCCAATGCCTGTCCTGGAAGAGGAACTAGGTGGTCAAAGGCTTCTCACCTGTCCGTTCGGGACCAGCAGGGCCAGCAGTGAGGTTCTTTCCCCACTCCTTGCAGGATTCAGGAGGAGGCTCAAAGCAGCTGGCAAACCTTCTGTTCTTCTCCCCACAACAGACACCCTGTGGTGCAGGTGGGGCTGTGAGAGCTCAAAAGAAAGCTGTGACCAGCCCAAGGTCACACAGCTGGCTTTGTGGAGGAAGAAGAAGAGTTGGCTTTTCTACCCCACTTTTCTCACCCATTTAAGGAGACTCAGAGCTGCTGACAAACTTTCCATTCTTCTTCCCACAACAGACACCTTGTGACGTAGGTGGGGCTGGAAGAGCTCAGAAAGAGACCTGTGCCTAGCCCAAGGCCATCCAGCTGGCTTCATGGAGGTGTGTGGAATCAAACCAGAAGACTAGCAGATATGAGTCCAACACTCAAACTGGAGGGCAAGAGAGCTGCAGGTGGGCACCCCATACAACCTTTGGGAGATCGATAAAGGGGGACCAGCCCATGTGAACAGCAGGCTCTCTAAGGACATTAAGGGTTTTGAAACAGCCCTTTGCACATGCCCCGCAGCCCCAGGTCACCAGTGCAAACAAATCAATCCACAGAGCTGGGAAGCAGCAAGATGAGCACTTATCTTCTAACAGCCGCAGCAGAGACAGGTGTTTTCAAGTATGTTTTCCCCCTCCCCTAAAAGCAAACAGCGTCACTCCTACATTTTGTACACAGTGACAAAGGTCACCCAAAGACGGAAACGCCGACTTTGATGTGCTTCATAATCCTGGAACATAAACACATCTCCTGGTCCGGCATTTGTTCTCCTGCTATGGTTTTGGACGTCGCATTGAAGCCAATGTATTACAAGCCGGTCAAGCTGACTTTCCAGCGCCATGACCAAACCAAGCCTTTGTTTCTATTGCTTGATAGCAATCATTAGCTTCCCAACCCAAAGGGCCAAACTGGTTGAACTGAGTTTGTTGTGGGAAAGGAACCCATGAGATGCATTTGCAACAGACGTTCAGAAAACCGACTGGATGGTTAAAATCAGGGCTGTTATCTGATGACACAGAAAGGAAGGAAGGAAGGAAGGAAGACCAGTTGGCTTTTCTACCCCGCTTTTCTCACCCACTTAAGGGGACTCAAAGCGGCTGACAAACCTTCTGTTCTTCTCCCTACCCTGTGAGGTAGGTGGGGCTGTGAGAGCTCAGAAGTGAGCTGTGACTAGCCCAAGGTCGCCCAGCTGGCTTCATGGGGGAGGGTGGAATAGAACTCGGTATTCCCAGATAAGAGCCCAGCTTCCTAACCACGAGACCAAACTGGCTCACAGACCAAACTGGCTCAGAAAGAAAGAGGAAAACAGCACCCCTGCAACGACTCAGAGGCTGTGTTCACACTGACATTTTAATTCAGCTTCAATCCACTTTTAGAGCGATATAACACAACTGCAACACGACATGCACTTTGCTTTTGGCTGCATCTAATTCAGAAAATCTACCTTTGGGCTACATAATTAGGAAGGAAAATGGCACGTTCACTTTGATGATGTGTTCTTCTACTCTGAAAGTGGACTGAAACCAGACTAAAATTTAGGTGTGAACGCAAGACGGATACAGCTTTGAGATGGGATTGTTCACACGCCAATTTGCCCCTCCCTCCTCCCGGGAACACCCCGTGCTAGAAAAGGGTAAGAGAAGAAAGTTCATGAGGGCCATGTACTATTTATCTGGGGTCCCTTTGAGGCACCCCTTTTGTTATAATATTCGAATTTCCGAATTCACACGTATAGAAAAAAGACAAATGCATTAAAATTCGAACCAATTCAAATACATTTGTATCTATTCATATGAATATTCGCTACATATGGATACATACGTGATGGGTATGTATCCATACAGGTATGAATGTCTCAACTATTTGTACAAATTATTCAAAATATTTGTATTTGTTCAGATATTTAAAAAATGAATGGCTGGACATTCTATTTGAATCTGAATGCCCAAATCCGACCAAATAACAAATATTTCAAATATTCTTACACATCCCAAATGCTGCATATTCTTGCTGATCCTTTGCCAGCTCCTTGCACTGAAAAGATATTTTTCCAGTCGTAAAATGGAAGTGTAAATGCAGCTGAGAATCAGAAAGCCATTCTGCTGTTGCGGGTACCACTGAGTCATGGCCAAATGCTAGGTGCTACTTACTTGGTCCTGGCCAGAGGTTGGACCGGCAAGCCCAGTGGTGGGGCTTGCTAGTTTGGTCTGCGGCGTTCTGCGCCTGCGTGCGCCGCTGACCAATCACAGGAGGAGGAGGAGGAGGAGGAGAAAATATTATGCACTGTACAAGAGTCCACGATTCGACTCACCTCTCCACAGCTCGATCCAGCAGGTAGAACAAAGCCTGGAGGACCACATGCTGGACGCTTTTGTTGGGGTGATGGAACTTGGCAGTGAAGACGGCAATCGAAGCACCGGTTGGATCACGCACACTCTGCGATGAAGCCAGGGGAAAAGAGCCAAAGTGAAGCAGCAGAGAAGCTGAATGGGCTGTAGCAACAGCGTAGATATCATGGGCGTTTTTCCACCACGTTCCTTTAATCCGGATCTAAGAAGATCCGGATCTAAGGAATGGGTACTTCCCTTAACCCGGATCTTCTAATCTCCGAAGTTGGAGGGATTTCGGAGCTGCCTTCGAAGTCTTGACTTTAGGGCACACGCACACACACCCCACGGGTGCCTCCCCCGCTGAGTCTCCTCTAGACCCCATTGCTGGTTGTAGTGGAAACAGACTCCCTACAATCCAGATTTTAAGACTGAAGACCCTATTGTAGATCCCTTTAATGGGGTCTACACGAAATCTGCATTATAGTTCCTGAAGGACCCATAATGATCCGGGATTTACCTAGCTGTGGTGGAAACAAATGTGTCCCTAATGGGGTCTGTGGTGGAAATGGGGTCATCCAGCTCTCAGCCAAATGGGTCCTTAATGGGTGCTTCAATGGGTACTTAGTGACAACGGAAAAACACCCCATGATGGCATCATTGCTCTAAATGGGTACCATAAACCTGGGGTCGACTATGAACCTGAGCATAAGATTCATGGCAGCCACAAAGCTGCGTCTCTCCGTCATGCCCACTGAAACAGGCAGTGACCCCGATGGACAGCTATGCAGGCCAACCATGCTGCGCCTCCGGCAGACCTAACTGGACCCTCAAGATGGGTGCTACAGTGTCCGCAGTGTGGCTGGATTAGATGGGCTGTGGTCTGCTCCAGAAGGGTTCCTCTTAGGTTCTTATATTCTTATGGACTAGATGGGCTGTGGTCTGCTCCAGAAGGGTTCTTCTTAGGTTCTTATATTCTTATGGACTAGATGGGCTGTGGTCTGATCCAGAAGGGTTCCTCTTAGGTTCTTATATTCTTATGGACTAGATGGGCTGTGGTCTGCTCCAGAAGGGTTCCTCTTAGGTTCTTATATTCTTATGGACTAGATGGGCTGTGGTCTGATCCCGAAGGGTTCCTCTTAGGTTCTTATATTCTCATGGGCTGTCCAAAGTGAAAAACGCAACACCTTAGCCCCTTCAACAGGGCACCCGCAATGCTCCCTGGAGACACAGCCTCTGTACATTTCTGGCAATTGACTCCAAGGAAACAAAGCAGTTGTAGCTGAAAGCAATAGAGAACATGCCGAGCGCAACCTTTAGCCAGCCTGCTCTCCCTTACTGGACAGCACGCTGCTGGATCAGGCAGCATTCCACCTCCTCTGCAAACAGCCTCCTCTTTTGCAAACAGCCTCCTCTCCCTATTGTCCCAGCTGAATGCTCCCAAAGCCCTGCCTGCTTGCCTGCCTGCCTGCCTGCCTGTCCAGGCCAAGCCAGGCGCCCTGTACTCACCAGAATTGTGAATTTCCCGCTAAGTAGCTCGGAGCGCAGAGGTTCCTCGTGGGGTTTCAACTTGACAATCCCTTCCTTCAGCCTCGTTTCCTGCAAGGCAATGAGAGAGATTCCAGGCATCCGCAAGCCAGGCGCCCAAAGCTGTTTTTCTTGTCTGCCTTTCGAGCCAGAGAGCTACCTGGAGTGTTCAAGGCAGTCACTAGCCACACCCTCCGCTCTCCGGGACAAGCCTCTTGGATAATCTCGCCCAACCAGTTTGGGTCTTGTTTTGTTTTTTAAATCCCCCAGAGATGGGCATAAACAATGGCAGCCTTGTGCCCCATGTGGAAAGCAACAGAGGGGAAAGGGACGAGGCAGGGGGAACACGCAGAGGGAACTTAGCCCGGCAAACTGCATTTCTGTAACTACCTGTATAAAATGGTCCTTAACTCGTAAAATGAAGCAGAGTGTGGAAAATCCCCACCCTGCCATGACTTTGGGCCAGGCACCACCTCCCAGCACAGCCTACCTCACAAGAGTAAGAGGAAGAGTTGGCTTTTATACCCCACTTTTCTCACTCTTAAGGGGACTCAAAGCTGCTGACAAACCTTCTGTTCTTCTCCCAATAACAGTCACCCTGAGAAGCAGGTGGGACTTTTGAGATCTCAGAAGTGACTAGAAGAACAGTTGGCTTTTATACCCCACTTTTCTCACCCTTGAAGGGACTGAAAGCTGCTGACAAACCTTCTGTTCTTCTCCCCACAACAAACACCCTGTGAGGCAGGTGGGGCTGGGAGGGCTCAGAAAGAGAGCTGTGTCTAGCCCAAGGTCACCCAGCTGGCTTCGTGGAGGAGTGCGGACTTGAATTGAGGGACCACAAAATATGAATCCAACACCCCAACCGCAAGAGCGATCAGTTTTACTTGGCTTACCCTGTAGGAATGGAAGAGCTCAATTGCTCGGAGGACGTCAAATTTCCGGGCCATGAGGAACTTGACCGCCACATTCCAGGAGAGGGGAGAGACATTGTACTGGATTGTCCACTTGTTAATCTCTTCCAGAAACTGCTTGGTTGCCTGTATTGGTTCCAGAGAAGACAGGAAGACTTAAAGATTAGAGGAGGGGAGGTGGACTGGCCACAGCTTAGGGGCTGGTTAGAGGTGGCTGACTGTAAATTTGTAGCGCTTGAGGCAGGATGCTGGAATAGATGGTCTGATCCACCAGGTCTCCTCTTAGAGGGTTGGACACATTTATGGAGGACAGGTGTATCAATGGCTCCTAGAATGGATGCCTAGGTACTGCCTTCAGGTTGGACAGACAAGCAATATGCTTCTAGGCTAGGGATGCACACAATTTTTTTTTTGTATTTGATTCATAGCTAATCAAATGCAAGAAAATTCATATTTGTTTGAATAGGTCCCTACAAATGTGGCAGGATCTGTATTGGATAGGAATGTTCAATCCCATACAAATGCATACAAATCCTATATACAAATGCATATGAATAGCAAAAGATCCCATATATGAATTGCATATGAAGCTTCATACAAACATATCGAAAACATTCCATTTGAATGCCAACATTCGATCCGAATTTGAATGTCCGAAATTCGGGAAAATTTTGAATTTTACGAATATTTGTGCACATCCCTATTCTAGGCCACTTGCAGGGAATTAAGAATGGGTCAAGGTTTTGCCTTCACCTTCCACTTGAGATGCCCAGAGCCACTGATCAGCCACTGGGTGAGGCATGGTGCAGATGGGCTGTCACCTGATCCAGCATAGCTTATATAAGGTTCTTGCGCTCAGATATAAAGGGCCCAGGCGCTGCTCAGCTGAGAGCACCTTATGTACACCCCCACCCACCCCCACCCCTGGTGGACGCAGCCAAAACTAAGACACCTTTCCATTTTTCAAACCAGCTTCATCTGACTTTGTGAGTTCCTGAAAATCTGATTCAGGAAATGGCCACTTAATGGCTAATTTGGAAGTCCCAAGAGGTGCATGAAACAAATGGAGAATCTATGGGAGATCACTCCTCATGCTCCCTAATTTTTTTAAAACTGAAATTTACGAACAATAAAACCATAAAAGACATGCAAACCGAAACCGGCAATTACAAAGCACAGGGTTAAGACCGTAAGACAATGACGACACAATCACGGTAACTCAATATTACCAAAAAAATGGAAATAAAAAAAGTGGTTTGCGTACATATGCAACTGTGCTATGGGCCTAAGCGTGTTTCCTCACTTTAACCAGAGATATCCTTGGCAAAAGCAGACATCTGTCCCCAGATGCTCTGGAAACCATGAACTCTATGCTAACACACTGAAGAAGAGTTGGCTTTTCTAGCCCACTTTTCTCACCCATTTAAGGGGACTCAAAGTGGCTGACAAACCTTCTGTTCTTCTCCCCACAACAGACACCCTGTGAGGCAGGTGGGGCTGTGAGAGCTGAGAAAAGAGCTGTGACTAGCCCAAGGTCACCCAGCTGGCTTCATGGAGGAGTGCGGAATCAAACCTGGTATTCCCAGATATTCCCTAAACACTAGACTAAACTGGCTCACTTAAGGTTTAATCCAGCTTCAGTCCACTGTCAGCATGAGAGAATACATCAGCAAAGAGACAAGCTGTTTTCTTTCAGGCTGTAGTCACGCTGAAGGTTTAATCCAGCTTCAGTCTGCTTCCGGAGTGAGAGAATACATCAACTGTTTTCTCTCTGTTTTAAATAACTCAGAAGAATTCATTTTTGGGAGAGTCAACGTGGAAAGAAAACTCCTGTTCACTTTGCTCATGTGTTCTCTCACTCTGAAAGTGGACTGAAGCTGGATTAAACCTTAGGTGTGACCACAGCCCAGGACACAATCCGGAATAAAACCCAGGGCAGAAAGGGTCTGAGGCTCCAATCAGAATCCCTCCCTGAACTTGAGACAAGAGTCGAGGAGAGCCCTGACGGATGGGAAGGAAAACAGGGGGCGAGAAGCCGGGGTCTTCCGCGCCACCAAGAGCTGCCCAGGTGAAGAAAGCTGGAAAGTTCCGCGAATCGGCTGGAAACCTCCGATCAAAACCCTTTGCCTCCAGGCTTCCTGGAGAACTGTATCCCCATTCAGTTTTTTAGCCAGCTTGCGCACTTCTGGGCCGAAAGGAGGAACATATTTCAGAAGTGACTCAATGGAAAACAAGAGGTTTGTGTTCCCTCTGCATCAGAACTCGATTTGGCAGGGAGCGCGGCCACCGCAAGGCCTCCTTCCCTTCTCCGGCAGATCTCCCTCCTCGCCCAGGTCCAAGCCAAGGGTGCCTCGAACACGCCAGGAGGGAGGAAAACCCGCCGACTTCCCAACTGCGGTTGAGCGCTGCGCACTGGCGTTACGCAGACGGCGGACCTCGCCTCTCCTTCCCTACCGCCAGTGACCTTAAAGGAAAGGATTAGGGGAGGTGCTCAAAGGGAGACCTCGCAGCCCCCGCTGTCCAAGTTGCTAGTCCCTAGTAGAGGTGTGCACGAATATTCGAAGGTATTCGAAATGTGACCGGATGCATCAGAATTTTGACATTCAAATTCGAATCGGAATGCGCATAAATTCGGATTTGAAAATGCAAACGAATTTTGAATTTCGGATCTATTCGTTCGAATTATCCGGACGTTCGCATGCATACAGGGTTGTATATGATGCATACTGGCAGACCTGCATCTTTTCCACATCTGTATGCATCCGTAATGGATGAAAACGCATTGCAGACGTTTTCATATCTAAAGGAGCGCCTTCTCCCGTATCGACCTGCCCGTGTTTTAAGATCTGGAGGGGAGGCTCCGCCTTCAGTAGCTAGGCAGGTGGGCACCCGGGAGAGGGCCTTCTCGGTAGTGGCCCCCAGGCTATGGAATGGTCTCCCCCTTGGGGTGCGTCAGGGCCCTTCCTTGTTCCTATTTAGGAAGACGGTGAAAGCGTTCCTCTTTACGCAGGCCTTTGGTTAAATGTCCCCCACACTTCCCCCATTGAATATCACTGTTGTTTTTAACAATCTTTGTAATTTTTAAAAGCTGCATTTTTAAACTTGTTTCTGGTTTTAGAGTTGATATAATTTTTTAAATGTCTGTTTTTAAATGTTGTGAGCCGCCCAGAGACCCTCGGGTATGGGGCGGCATATAAACGTAAATATAAATAAATAAAATATAAATAAATACGGGATAACCACGGGACGCATACGGACGTGTATGGACGCATACAGGATGCGCAAGGATGCATACGGGCACATAACAATGCTGTCGACATTTGTAAGTGCAAATTCATATTGAAAATGAGAACAAATGGATTCGGATTTGCTTTATTCCAATCGAATTTGGTTAAATTCAAATTTTAAAGACTTGAATCGAATTGAATTTTGGGGTATTTGATTCGAATCGAATCCCAAAAACTGCATTCGTGCACACCTCTAGCCCCTAAGTACCGTGTTCCCTCCTCTAGGGAGCATCATGCTATTAGGTGGAAGCATGCCGAATGTGCGCAAAAAAATTAAATAAATAAAAAAATAAGGCCCGCCATTCTCACGCAGGCTTCTTGAAAACACTTTGTTTCAGATCAGCCAACAGCTGCAAAGGATTAAAGCCTTCTATTTTTTAAAAGGACTGCTGGTATGTATTAGTTATCTAAACATCTAGCAAACAGGGCTAAAATAGCTCGGCCTGTCAAAAACACAACAAAAGAACAAGAGGAAATGTTTTATTAGGACCTGGGTGGCTGAATGGGTCGCCAATCCATGCAGACAAAGTGCAGCGACGCAGAAGGCAAAGGAAACGCAAAAAGCGGGGAACTGTTTGTGGTGGCCCCCAATTTGGGAGTTCCCAGGGGTATTTAGTGGTCACTAGGGCTGGTGTGGAGCAAGGCAGGGGGAGAAGCAGCTGTTAACACTGTGACCTTTGGGTAAGAGGCAAGATACAAATAGTGAAATAAAAGGACGGAAGGAAGGAAAGAAGGAAGGAGCTTCAGGCTTGATCCACAGTCTTTCCCTGGAATAAAGCGGAAGGGAGGGAGGGAGGGAGGGAAGGCAGGGGGGAAGAAGCAGAAGTTGGTTTTTAAACCCCACTTCTCTCACCCTTAAGGTGGCTCAAAGTGGCTGACAAACCTTCTGTTCTTCTCCCCACCAGCCTGTGAGGTCAGTGGGGCTGTGAGAGCTCAAAAGAGACCTGTAACTAGCCCAAGGTCACCCAGCTGGCTTCATGTGGGAAAAAGAAAGAAGAGTTGGCTTTTCTACCCTGCTTTTCTCTCCCATTTAAGGGGACCCAAAGCAGCTGACAAACTTCCTATTCTTCTCCCCCGAAACAGTGGGGCTGCGAGGTCAGTGGGGCTGCGAGAGCTTAGAGCTGTGAGTAGCCCAAGGTCACCCAGCTGGCTTCATGGAAGAGTGCAGAATCAAACCCAGATATGAGTCTGGCACTCTAGCCACAAGGAAGGAGGGAGGGAGGAGAGAAGGAAAAGAGGAGGAATGGAGCAAGGGAGGAATGAAGGAAGGAAAGAGGGAAGGAGGGAAGGTAAAGGCATTTTTACCATCAAGACCCTTGTATGCACACTGGCCTGTCCATGTGTGGTTTTCAAAGTACATTGCTCTGTTCTGGAATCCTCCTTGCTGGTCCAGAGCTCTGAAAATGTTGCCACCTGATTATAAACCACCTTTTGCCCCCCTAGAGGGAAGCAGGGCCAAGGGTTACTTTATTAGCCCCAGAACCACCCTGGAAAACAGCAGGGAGTCTCTCATCCACAGGCTATGTCAAGGCCTGTCCTACAATCCGATCTTCACTGCTGAAGGCTGGATTGTGGATACCATTATAGGGGTGTACAGGAAATCCGGATTTAAGGGCCCACAGGACCCATTAAATCTGGATTTCCTCACCACTTGTGGGGGGACAAAACCTTCAAGATGGAGTCCTGACGGTACCCTAAAGCGGCCTTGGGTGGGGAAAGGGCATGCCTGATCGGGTACTGATTGGGTTTCTAAAGGGTCCCTGTTGGGGTCAGTGGAAAAACAGCCATGGAACCTGCATAAGGGTGTTTTTCCACTGAGCTCTTTTGATCTGGATCTAAGAAGATCCGGATCTAAGGAATGGGTACTTCCCTTAATCTGGATCTAGTAGATCCGGATTAAGGGAAGTACCCAATGTATTTTCATGGGTGGTCTAGCACTCAATAGCAATGGGTGCTAGCCTGCCTACTGAAGACCCCATTGTAGATCCCTTTAATGGGGTCTACACGAAATCTGGATTATAGGTCCCGAGGAACACATATGATCCAGATTTCCCTAGCTGTGGTGGGAACAGATGTGCCTCTAATGGGGTCTGTAGTGGAAATGGGGTCATCCGGCTCTCAGCCAAATGGGTGCTTTAATGGGTACTCAGTGCTAGTGGAAAAACACCCTAACATAAGTATAAAATCAAATCCAGTTGGGAACGGAAAACTTTTATTTGAATTTTTTTGTTTAAAAAAACCCTCATCTAGTTCACATTTCTTCTCTTGTTTTAATCTTCCCAAGAGCGACAACTCACACCAGCCTAGTCCACTGTTAGCCTCTGGGGACTACAGAAAGGAAAGGTCATGGAGGAATTTAAAGCAAATGGAACTCTGCTGCAGACGGAAAAGATCACTGCAGGTCATGGGAAACAGGACAGAGATCATCAGGAAGAGATCCTAAGGATTTGAAGAAATACAAGGAACTACAAGGGATCTCAAAGCCTTTTGGCACTTAGAAGTAAGCCTAAAAGAGAAAAATAAGGTTTTATGTTACATTATTTTGCTCTTAGCAAAATACAGCAGACTGCTGGAGACTAGGGGTGCGCACTAATATTAGAAGGTATTAGAAATTCAATTGTATTTGTCTGAATTTTGACATTCGAATTCAAACTGAATTTCCATAAACTCAGATTTAAAGATCTGAACGAATTTTGGATCTATCTGTTCGAATTACCCAGACATTCATATGTGTACGGGTTTGCACATGATGTGTGCTTGCAGACATGCATCTTTCATTAGAGGAGCCCTGCTGGACCAGGCCACAGCCCATCTAGTCCAGCATCCTGTCGCACACAGTGGTCCACCAATTGCCCATGGGCATCTCAAGCAGAGACTAGGACATCTAGAATCCCAGCAAATGGCCTTAGAAGCATGGCCCGCATCCTTAAGGGTTTGTACGGATCCGTACGGGATGAAAACAGGTTGCATACAGGATAACTACAGGATGCGTACAGATGTGTATGGAATGTGTAATGATGTGTATGGGCACATACGAATGTTGTCGACATTCATAAGTGCAAATTCAAATAGAAAATTCAAACAAATAGATTCAAATTTGCTTAATTCAAATTGGATTCGGTCAAGTTTGAATTTTAAAGATTTGAACTGAATCGAATTTTGGGATATTCGAATCGAATCAAATCCTGAAAATTTCATTTGTGCACACCCCTACTGGAGACGCTGGTTTCTTTTCCCTACACTGGGAATCACCTTTCCCATTCCATGTATCTTTGTTGTTTTGGGTGCAAAGATACACAATATTATTGTTTGGTGTCCTAAGGCTTTGACCTGGGATGAGCTGAATAAGTAAATGCAATTTTTTCAAAAGGCTGAACAAGGAATATTTTGAATAAACAGTACTTTGCTCGCATATAAGTGATCTCTCTCTCTCTCTGTTCCTCTCCCTCCCTGCATTAGCACACCAGGAAGTATTTTCAGCTCAAACAAAAACAGTGGTTCTCCTGCTGGGCTCCTCTTGATGTTTCTGAACAGAAACTCCCAGCATTCTACTGGCACATCCTTCGGTTCTCCAAGACTCATCAATAAAGCATCTGGTCTTGAGGACATAGGGTAAAAGTGGATTTTATTTGGGTCTGTTTGGTCCCTGGATAGGATAGGAAGCCAATAAGCATATGCAATGGATAGGGACCAGGGCTGTGCACTAAGGCAATTTTCGGGATTCGATTCGAATCTTTAAAACTTGACTTTAATCAGATTCGATTTGAATTAAGTAAGTTCAAATCTATTCGTTCAAATTTTCGATTCAAATTTGCACTTATGAATGCTGACAACTTTCGTATGTGCTCGTATGCACCGTACATGTCTTCTGTATGCATCCTATGCGCAACCCAGTTTCGTCCCGTACGGATCCGTACGGACGCGGGAAAGATGCATATCTGTAATTACACATCGTGCATGAACCCACACACATGAGAATGTTCGGATAATTTGAACAAATGGATCCAAAAATCTGAAATTCATTTGAATCTTTAAATTTGAATTTATGGACATTCGATCTGAATTTGAATGTCAAAATTTGGGTAGATTTGATCAAAGTTCGAATACCTTCGAATATTCAGGCACACCCCTAATAGGGACATTGTTTCTCATTCACCAGAGATTCTAAGTTCCAACCCTTTTATACCTGTGATACATTTTATGATGTAGCCTTCCTGGGGCACAGACCTATCCTTTTGTAAAAAAAACAAAACCTCCCATTTCCTTTAGACTGAAATCAGACCTCTGGGTCTGGGATAGTTTCCAGGATTGCATGAAACCAGCAAAAATCTCCTTCTGCAAATGGCATGCAAGGAAAAACACGCCGTTGAAAACCTTGGTGGTACACAAAGGGAGTTAACATTTACTAGGGTGCCTTTAAGTAAGTAAGTGAGTAAGTGAGTGAGTAAGTGAGTAAGTAAGTGAGTGAGTGAGTAAGTAAGTGAGTGAGTGAGTGAGTGAGTGAGTGAGTGAGTGAGTGAGTGAGTGAGTGAGTAAGTAAGTAAGTAAGTAAGAAGAAGCCACTTTAACTTAGAAGTCTGTGGGACAAATCCTTGCAACAGAGTTCCCTGCAGTGGATCCTTGTTTCTTTCAAGGCAACCATGTGGAAATCGGACTGTCCCTCGCCTAATGACCACCATGTCTGCGTCCACAGGAAACACCCCTTGCTCTTCCTCCCTTCCACGCCCCTTTCATCCATCTGTCCCCTTTCTAAATGGATGTGCAACATCCTCCCTTGAGTGACTCAAAAAGCAGCAGGAAGCTGTACAGCTCTCGTCAGCAGAGGGGAGGAGGAAAGAGGGCTGGATCTTCCCGAAGGAAAAAAAAAGGGGCAAGAAATAAGACCCTTGGGGAAGACAAAAGAGGGGGGAGGTCTTCTCGGAAGGAGCAAAGTGGAAAGCCTGAAGATGGGGCCCCTTGCAGGATCTGGGCTCTATAGCACTCAAGATCCAGGAGCAAGGAGGACGCAAACAAGGAAGGCGCTGGGCAGGGAGGGAGGAAAGTAAACAATGTAATTGATTTTTATTTTTATTTAAAGGCACGCCAGAAATGGCCCATCGAGGAGACCAGGAACTCTGAGCTTGTTCCTTCAGGATTGGGCCGAAAGAAGGATCCCGTAAAGAAGCAAATTCTCCCTTTCCATCTGCTTTCTCTTTTGCTTTTTTGCATTAAATACCCTTTACTGTCCTTAAAAGTAAAATGCATCATGAAATAATATGAAATGCAACATTCTTGATACAGTTCCGGTTCCCCAGAAGTCCCCCCCCTCTTCCCACCCCCCACCCACATCTGTTTCCTCCTCCATCACCTTCCCCTCTTCATTTGTATACTTCGCTGGTTGGGATGGAGGTTGGGGTTTCTAAGCACCCTGATGACACCCGGACCCTTCACCACCTCGCTTCCCCATCGGTTTAGGGCTTCCCATCCTTTTGAAAGGCTAACTCACCCCCCCTTCTCACCCCCCCCCACCCCCCAACAAGATGCTTTCACAAAGTGGAAGGAGAAACAGTTCACAGGAAGGAACCAAATTCATCAGAGAGAAAGATGGAGAGACAGAAAATAAAGGCCCGGGGAAGGGGCTGAGATGTCTCCAAAGGCTGGGCTGGAATCTGAATTCTCAGCCTGGGAAATGGGGGGTTTGGGGTGGGAGAGAGGGGGAGAGGGAGAAAGAAAAGCAGATGCATCACACACACACACACCACACCTGTGCCCCCTATCACCCACCATCCAGGTTCACCTTGGACTATCCTGTTTCTTGAGATGCATTTTCTTGACAGCTTTGGGGGTGTGATGGGGCAAAAGAGGGAGGGGCTTGCATAACTGGGTGGTTGTATTGCGGGGGGGGGGGGATGCTGCCTGTCCCTATCTGCTCCCTAACAAATTCCCCCCTTTCCTCCACCCGCCCCCCCCCATTTCTCTGATCACTATGGAAACCCCAGCAAGGACAGCATCCTGATCCAGCAGACTTCTGTCTCTTGATTTAGGAAAAGACATCGGGGGTGGGGTGGGGGGTTTTAGAGGGATGCAGTTAAAGGGACCAACCCTCCACCCCCGAGAAGGGAAAAGATGTGACATGATGACTCTCCCTTCCCCCCACCCACCCAACGCCCCGGTCCCACCCATGAAGGCTTTTCTGATGGGGGGGGAGTGTCATGGGAGAAAGTGCAGAGTCCCCCCCCCAAGGAGAGATGCTGCTGGAATCACATCACCCAGGTTTCCAGAACTGGGGAGGGAAGGGGTGGGTTGAGCAAAGGGGGGGGGGTTTGGATGGTTGGAGCAAAGAGTCCGGGGGGAGTATGGGGGGGGGTAAACAGCAAGCGCACACACCCCCATATCAACACATCTGCTGTCTGAGAATCTTTCACAATCTCGACCTTCCCACAGAAGGATTCTTCCGGGGGGGGGGGCTGCAAGTAATCCACGAACACCCCCAAAAACAGTTTCCACTTTTCTGAAAACAACAAATGCCACTAGTTACTCTGCGGAGCCCAGGCGGCCGGGACCCCCCCCCCCCCGCCTCCAGCGGGCCAGGATTGCATCTAAACAACAAACAACAAACAAAAGCCCGGGGTGGGGGAAGAGACAGAAGGAGGGGGCTCAACGAGCCCCCAAAATCCCAAATTCTAAGGCGGGTGTGTGGGCAAGCAAGGAGACATGAGATGCAACTGGAAGCTGGGTTTTGCAAGAGGAAAAACAAGAAAGAGAGAAATGCAAAGCCTGTCCCCCCCCCCTCGCAGCCCCAATTCCTCCCAGCCCAGCCAAAATATTGGGGAGGGGGGGTCTGGGTCTCTTTCTTACCTGTTCTTCTTCTGGACTCAGTTCTGCAGCCATCCTGGTCTCTTCTCTCTCTCTCCGGCCGGGATCAGCTGCCCCCCCCCCGAAGAAACCACCACCCACAGCCCGAAAAGTCGAATTTGTTTGCTTCCTTTTAGCTGCTGCACCCCCTTTTCTTCGGGGGTGGGGGGGCGCTCCCCGATGCCAAAAAAAAAAAAAAAGAAGAAGAAGAGAAAAATAAAATATGGGTGCTTTCTAGAGTACCTCAACTAGGGTTGCTCCTGGAGTTTTCCAATGGCATTCTTCTACTTTTTCCTATTTTTTTAAATATATATATTTAAAAAATAGCTTTAATGGAAACAGATGGGGGGTGGCGTTGGGAGGGGGCGCAAAAATGCAATTCTCCCCCGCCCTCCCCAAGCAATGGTGGTGGTGGTGGGCTGGATCCTTCCTCCTCTCCTTCTCCTTCTTGGAGGTTCTGCAACTCCGCTTCCCCAAAACAGCAGCGATCTCCCAAAAACAAGGGGAGAAGGGAGGGGTCCCACATCGGTATGGAACCGGAGTGGCTCAAGGACACCCCCCCCCCGTCCGCAAGGGAATCAAACCGGATCCCCGCAAGACTCGCTCCGAATTCGCTCAGATTTGCTACCGTCAAATATGTCCCTTGTTCCTAGGGCTTTTTCAGCAAGAAAAAAGGAAGGAAGGAAGGAAGGAAGGAAGGAAGAAGAGGGGTGGGAGGGAGAGAGAAAAAATCTGTCCCGAATTTCAAAACTTCCCAGCAGCCCCCCCAAAAAGCTTCGGCTTGGGTGGGGGGGGAGGCAAGGGAAAGGAAAGGGATCCTGTGACCCACTCCGGATTGTGTTTGACTATAGATCCTTTTTTTTCCCTCTCCTCCTTGCAAAAAAAGAGAGAGAGAGCGAGCAAAAGCCCTCCTACTGTTGCTTGATGGGAGAAAAAGGAGGAGATTGCAAAAGGAAAAAAAAGGAAAGAAAGAAAGAAAAAGGAGGAAAGAAAGAAAGAAGAACTGGAAAGGGGGAGGGGGAAGCGAGCAAAAGAAGGGAGAGAAAAAATTCCTGTTGATTCCAGGAGAGGTTCAGAACCGCTTTCGAAACGCGCCGAACCTCCGTGGCGGCGTCGGCGCCTTTGCAATGTTCGTTCCTCAAAAGCAAGGAGAGAGAGAGAGAGAGAGAGAGAGAAAGGAGGAGAGAGCGAGAGCAGCAGAGCAAACAGGAAGGCGAACCCAGGGGGCAGAGCAGAGCAGAGCATGCAAAGCAAGGCGCCCCCTCCCCCCTCTGCTCATCCCAGCCCTCGGCTCCCCCCTCCCCCGCCTCCATTCAGAAACTGCATCTCTCATTCACAAACAGAAGACAGGGCGGCGAGGGGGGGTGGAGAGATCGGGCCCAGAGAGAGAGAGAGAGGAAGGAGGGAGGGAGGAATAGGAAAGCAGACCAGAAAATCTCCACACCAGCAGCAACTCAAAGGAGCATGAAACTCTTGCAATGCCAGCCAGAGAGAGAGAGAGAAAGAGGGAGAAACAGGGAAGGAGGACAAGGGAAGGCCAGGAAGAGGGTTTAGCTGTGGTGGTGGTGGTCAGGTATCAGGTTCCAGGAGAGCTCCAGAGAAAATCGGTGAGCGGGTCTCGTAGCAAGCTTTGCTCCTTGGGGAGCTGAATGCCCCAAGGAGAGAGGTGCTGCCACCACTGCCGGGGAACACCCAGGTGAGGGAGATGCCCAAACCCATCCAAATGGTAGAGGTTAACACGGAACCAGGCCGTGCTGGAAATGGAGGGAGGCTGCATCATTCCCAGGCCTGGAAAAGCTGTCCAAGATGATGGTCACATGTGGCAACTAGGGGTGGCCATCCTGTGGGATTGGGAGCATGGCTGCCCACTTGGATGGAGAAGACAAGCCATAAGAACCTCAGAGGAGCCCTGCTGGATCAACCAGAGCCCGTCTTGTCCAGCATCCTGTCTTACACAGTGGCCCACCAATTGCCCAGGGCATCTCAAGCAGAGACAAGGGAAAACCTTCAAGTGCTCTTAAATCCCAGCAAATGGCCTTAGAGGCCTGCTGCTTGTCCCCCCTCCAGCCTGAAAGATGGACTTAGGCATCCATTCTAGTAGCCATTGATACATCTGTCATCCATAAATTTATCTAACCCTTCCTTAAAGCCATCTAGGCTGGTAGCTGCCACCACCTCTTCTGGCAGCAAATTCCATAGACTGATGACCCTCTGGGTGGAAAAATCCTCCCCCTTGTCTGATCTGACTCTCCTGCCCATCAGCTTCATAGATGCCCCCTGATCCTAGTGCTGTGTGATAGAGAAAATATATTAAAAGAAAATATGTATTTTCCCTATCTACCTTTTCTATACCATGCATGATTTTGTATACTTCAATCAGGTCCCCTCTTAAACGCTGTCTTTCCAGGCTGAAGAGGCCTAGACATTGCAGTCTGATTTTGTAAGGGAGGGGTTCCAGACCCTTAATCATTTTGGTTGCCCTTTTCTGCAACCTGTCCCTTTCCATTGGACGGACTCGTGGAAGTCGGGGCTATCATGGAGTATTAGCTGTTGGCAGACTGATTGCTTTTATCCTCCCCCCCCCCCCCCGCTTTCATCCAGGCTGTTTCAAACATAAGAATTTAAGAAGAGTCCTTGCTGGATCAGGCCACAGCCCATCTAGTCCAGCATCCCGTCTCACCCAGTGGGCCACCAATTGCTTCTGGGCATCTTAAGCAGAAGACAAAGGCAAAAGCTTCACCTGCTCTTGACTCCCGGCAAGTGGCCTTGAAGAACATCCTGCCTGTCTCTCCAACCTGGAGGTGGTACTTGGGCATCCCTTCTAGTAGCCATTGATAGACAAATCCATGGAGCACAAGGTGCAACCCTGGAGACAGTGCCTAAGCATCCATTCTAGTAATGGATTGGTTGCCATTACTAGACGTAATGGATTGGTTGCATCACTAGATTCCTTGCTTGTCTTCTGTTTATGTTGCCGTGTGACCTTCAGCGGTCAGCACTCTTGGAAAGGAATCAGTAAACTTTTGATTTGTTGACCAAACAGGGCAGTTCTTTGCTTCTGGCTTGGTGATCCTTTTAGTGTGAGAAGCTAGATACCGTGACATAGAATCATAGAGTTGGAAGGCCCCCCCTAGGTTCATCAAGCCCACCCCCCTGATATGTAATTACCACGCACCAATTGCCATTTTTGGGTGGGTGGGTGGTCAGGGATCCAGGAAGTAAAAGGCAGTCCTTTGCAAGCATTTGACGGGCTGCTGAATGTGTTATTATTTTAGAAGAGTTGGCTTTTCTACCCTGCTTTTCTTAACCATTTAAGGAGTCTCAAAGCACCTGACAAAGCTTCTGTTCTTCTCCCCACCACAGACACCCTGTGAGGCAGATGGGGCTGTGAGGGCTCAGAAAGAGAGCTGTGACTAGCCCAAGGTCACCCAAGTGGCTTCATGGAGGGGGACGGAATCAACCCTGGTATTCTCAGATAAGAGGCCAGCGCCCTAACCACTGGACCAAACTGGCGGACTACTCTATGCATGTTTTTGGTCCCCCCCCCCCATGAATTCCATCCTAGTGGTCTGGCTTCTACTGTTTCTGATACAGGTTGTAAACGGTCCCAAGACATTGGGGCCTTGACAGCCACCCCTCGCAATGTTGCAGGGAATTATGGATGTATCCCTTTGCTTTGGTGGTCAACAGTTCTTTCATTGACTTTTCTTTTTCAACAAGCATCAGCTAACCAGCCTTGGCGATCTGTACGCTTCCTTGCACCCAGGTTCTTTATTTTGCACTATCAGAAGTCAGATTATGGTTTGCAAGCCTCCTACATTCTTGGCAGCAAACCCATCATTTTTCTGAGAAGAGCAAAGGAGGAGGGGGTTGGGATGCTGAATAACTCCTATCTGACTGCTCATCGTACGCTGGACATGATGTAATTTCCCTTCAGAACCACTCAGGGTTATTCAGAGAATTGGGGACAGGATGCTACAGTATTCATAGGATTTTAAACACACACACAGATCTGCTTCTGCAGAATTCTAAAAAGGTTCCTTACTGAAACCATGCTCACCAATGTGTGCTTTTAACACAGAAACCACTGGCTGTATGCCTTCAACTGGGGGGTATGAGGACAAGGATGCTGTGGAACCCCAAAATCAATTTTGCAACCTGTGACTACTTGGGGAACTCCTGTAGAGCAGGTTGAGTCATGGGGAAAAGTGGAGAAAGGGTTACGAATGTGTGTGGCTATTTGTATATTGTGAATATCGTGAGCTGGTTTGGTCTAGTGGTTAGGGAGCCAGACTCTTTATCTGGGAATACTGGGTTTGATTCCGCCCTCCTCCATGAAGCCAGCTGGGTGACCTTGGGCTAGTCACAGCTCTCTTTCTGAGCCCTCACAGCCCCACAAGGTGATAAATAAAAACCGCAGGCTGGTGTGATTTCCGTTACTGCAAAGCTCAAGTTGCTGCCCCCCTTTCAAGGCACCTCCAAGTATATTTCCCATCAAAATTCATTTCCTAGATGCTCTTCCCAATGTTTTTTACTAGCTGCACTGACTCCATCGAGCCTGCTGAACTTTGCAGACAGCTCAAAAACATAGAGGACTCAATCTTCTTGGGTCTAGAATCTCACTGGTTTACTTTTCATTATCGTGTAGCATGGGTCTTCTGGAAACCATGTGTGTGTGTGACTACAGAATTAGTCAAAACAGAGGGCAATCACTGGGAGTTGGAAGCCCTGGTTTGTGGACTGTATAGATTGTCACTCACTCTGCTTAGTATTTTGTAACGCTGACAGCACACTGCTTTTCCAGGCCCAAGGGCATCTTCTGATTTCGATGGGGGATTGAATACTACCGGCCTTCAACGTGTTGTTAACTCCCAGGCAAACTGCAATCTGGAAACATCTAAGGAAACAAATCTTCCCTTACAATGAAATACGTAAAATACAAGGGGTCCGTTTACCTGATAAATAGGGCGAGTGAATGGACCGGGTAGCAATTAAGGTTTTAGGTTTCAGGAACACGCCATCACAATATTTAAATGCTGCCGGATGTAAATCAATCCAATCTCTTAGCCGAGGCTTCCTTCCTCTTCAATGGATTAATGTGGAGAAGGTTAAGGCACCGAAGACTCAAACGGGAATAAAGGGCAGTTTTCGTTGTTCATGGCCAGGCTGAGAAGCAAGAAACTCCGGAAAGTTAGGATTTGAAAATGACGTTTTAGGTTCTCATCCATTCAAGAGGACTCAAGGTGGCTGACAAACCTTCTGTTCTTCTCCCATCACAGATGCCCTACGAAGCAGGTGGGGCTGTGAGAGCTCAGAAGAGAGCTGTGACTTGCCCAAGGCCACCCAGCTGGCTTTGTGGAGGAGTGCAGAACCAATCCAGGAGAGTACCAGATAAGAAGAGTTGCCTTTTATACCTGCTTTTTTCACCGGACTCAAAGTGGCTGACAAACCTTCTGTTCTTCTCCCACCACAGATGTCCTGTGAAGCAGGTGGGGCTCAGAAGAGAGCTGTGACTCGCACAAGGCCTTCCAGCTAGCTTTGTGGAGGAATGTGGAACCAAACCAGGAGAGTACCAGATAAGAAGAAGAGTTGCCTTTTATACCTGCTTTTCTCACCAGACTCAAAGTGGCTGACAAACTTTCTGTTCTTCTCCCACCACAGACACCATGTGAAGCAGGTGGGGCTCAGAAGACAGCTGTGACTCGCCCAAGCTCACCCAGCTGCCTTCGTGGAGGAGTGCGGAATCAAACCTGGTATTCCCAGATAAGAGTCCAGCACCTTAACCACAAGGACGGTCAGCCTTCTGGGTACCGCTTTTTCCGTTGGCTGCCACATTTAGTGGTTACGCCACTCCGCGCATGCTTTTGGACTCAAGTCTCCAATATGGGGTGATCAATTTGCTTTCTTTTTCATGTCGTTCTTAAGGACACTCAAAATCCCCCAAACCACCAATGGAAAAGGAACCAGAACAGTTTTGAAGTATCTCAGATGTTATTTATTCCTTGTAATTAAGAGAGCGGGAAGCGCCTTCATTTCACATACAGCAGTCACAGAAGAGCATAAAGGAAAAGGCACATCACAGTTTTCCAAGGTAAGGGTAGGGATCATTGGATGTGTGCTATGTTACACACATCAACATGGTTTAGGAGACGGTATGTTACCCTGGCAAAACTTGGCAATGTGAGATACATCCATTGGACTTTACTTTCTTGGTTTTTTTTAACAGACTGTCTCCTTTTAAAACCCCTAACAACTGGTATCAGATTTCTCTTGCTAGCTGATGGCCGTAAGCTTACCCAAAATATCAGCCTTAATGGCAGCTACTGATAAGGGCGGAATGGTTCCTCCGACGGGAACCACTATATTCTGTTGACATTTCAAGATTTTTATCTCCGGCCTCTACAAAATTCCAGCCAGCGCCTGTCATTACAGTTATGGAAGCAGATATTCTTCCATTCAAAGTGTTTTATAACAAAGCAATTGTCCCTGTTAACATTTTTCACGGTGTTTTGGTTTTTTTTTTTTTAATCATCATCCTCATGAGCACATTATGCAAAAAATGGAAGTTTTCCCTGGGCCTGCAGGGAACTTCGTGTCAGAAGAACGCATTGCCGGAGAACTCCATCAGTTCTCCATCTGGCTTAGAGGCGAGGGGCAAACCTCTTCTTGTTTTGGGGTGGACAGATGTTCTAGTTCGTAGCTGCCATCCCGCGAAGCTACGTCGGTCCCGGGAGAATCCTGCTCCGCGGCCTGCTTCTGACCCCTCTTATGTTCAACGATTTGCTGCAGCTGGATGCCAGCGTACGCCGGTTTGGAGGTGAGCGGGCACGACGGAACCCGAATCCCCAGGATGTCCGACACCATATAGGGACGGAGCCAACCCACAAGCGGGGTGCTGCCAGGGCTGTAGTGGGCTTGCTTATGGTAGAAAAGGAGGCCATCGACCTGAAGAAAGACAGAAGAGGAAGGTTGCTGGGCCGCTGTTTAACCATGATTTATTTATATCTTACTTTTCCTCCAAAGGATCCAAAGGAGAACAGACCATGATACTCAAGGACCATAGGCTGCATTCACACGGAAGAACAATAACAATGCCCGTGCCTTAAGATCAAGTGGTGAAGCCCTCCTGGTCATCCCACCACCCTCATTAGTGAGACTGGTGGGCACCCAGGTAAGGGCCTTTTCAGCGATAGCACCCAAATTATGGAATAGCCTCCCCCTCGAGGTGCGTCATGCTCCTTCCTTACAGATATTTAGGAAGGCGGTAAAGACCCACCTCTTAACCCTGGCCTTTGGCTGAGATGATTATATTCTCTCCCTTCCCTAGTCACAGGCACAACAAACACAATATGGAGTGTACTGTTTGCTGAACTTTTAAGTGTTTTTAATCTATATTTAATGCCTATATTGTTTTTAATCTACTTTTTGTTTTTAATGTGTATCTTGTGATTAATTTGCTGTTACCCGCCCAGAGACCTTAGGGTATGGGGCGGGATAGAAATGTAAACAAATAAATAATAAATAAAACAAAGAAACAGCTCAAGAGCACCACAGAGGTGGTAGCGTGTGGCCTTTGGGCTCTCACCCCATTTCTAATCCGCCTTTTCTAGCCTAGAATGGACATGGAGGACGGAAGGGCATCTAGCCCAGCACCCTGTCTCTCACAGGGGCCCACCAACTGCTTCAGGGCATCTCAAGCAGAAGACAAAGGCAAAACCTTCACCTGCTCTCCACTCCCTGCAAATGGCCTGGAGAGGCCTCCTGCTTGCCTCTCCAACCCGGAAGCCCTACCTAGGTATCCATTTTAGCAGCCATTGATACACCTGTTTTCAGAGAGCTGCACTGGCTACTTATACGCTTCCACTCTGAATTCAAGGTGCTGGTAATGACCTTTAAAGCCTTAAACACCTTGCGACCTCAATATTTGAGGGAAAACCTCCTCTCATACAGATCTACCCGTGGTTTAAGGTCTGCTGGAGGGGGGCTCCTTCATGTCCCACCAGTTAGAGAAATCCACTGTGTTGGGACGTGGAAGAGGGCCTTCTCAGCTGTGGCCCCTCACTTATGGAATGCTCTTCCTTTGGAGGCCTGATGAGCGCCAACTCTTCTAATTTTTAGGCGCCAAGTAATGACTTGACTCTTTAGTAAAAACCTTCGGGAATTAATAGACTCAAGTACTGTTTTAACCTCTAACTTTTAAAACAACAGTATTAAAACAGTGTAGTTAGTTACAATACTGTTTTTAATGGGAACTGAATTTAATGTTCTTCTCCCCAGAACAGAATACCCTGTGAGGTAGGTGGGGCTGTGAGAGCTCAGAAGAGGGCTGTGACTAGCCCAAGGCCACCCAGCTGGCTTCATGAAGGAAGAAGAGTGGGCTTTTCTACCCCGCTTTTCTCACCCACTGAAGGGGACTCAAAGCTGCTGACAAAGCTTCCTATTCCTCTCCCCAAGACAGAACAAGGACAGGACAGGGGAGGATGCCCACACCTTTAAAACCTGCTGAAGGTGGCCAGCGTAGCCTGTGGTGCATCGTATTGTAGTTCCTCCCAGCAAGCCCAATGAGCTGAACATCTTTCTGCATGAACCTTAAGCTGCAAACTCGGCTTCTCTCCTGACCCTAGGGTTCCTTTTTATAGTTCCAAGCACCACGTTTGGCCTCATCAAACCCAAGAGCGTCACAGTTAATGCATGAAGAGGGTAGCTGGATTTCAAGCACCCACAGGACCTTACGGCTCAAGTAATCAAAGCTTTCTGCCTAATCCAGCTGGCTTGACCATCTGGCAGTGACCCAAACAGGGTAGAGGAAGAAAACAAATCACAATTGATACTGTGGCAAGATGTTTAGGGGAGGCAGGCAGGGAAGGAGAAGTAAAACACACATCTTTGCTGCAAAATGGGTTAGGAGAAGGTTGGAAGGAACATGGCCACAGAGGCAATGTATGTGGCAGGCATTTCTCAGGCTGGCTGTCCAGCCTTCAGACCAGTGGCTAAACACACTGAACCGGTTTGGTCTAGTGGTCAGGGAGCCAGACTCTTATCTGGGAATACCAGGTCTGATTCCGCCCTCCTTCACAAAGCCAGCTGCATGACCTTGGGCTAGTCACAGCTCTCCTCTGAGCTCTCACAGCCCCACCTGCCTCAAGGGTGTCTGTTGTGGGGAGAAGAACAGAAGGTTTGTCAGCCGCTTTGAGTCCCCTTAAAAGCAGGGTAGAAAAGCGAACTCTTCTTCTTCTCCCATGAGGCCAGCTGGGTGACCCTGGGCTAGTCACAGCTCTCCTCTGAGCTCTCAAAGCCCCACCTACCTCACAGGGTGTCTGTTGTGGGGAGAAGAACAGAAGCTTTGTCAGCTGCTTTGAGTTCCCTTAAATGGGTGAGAAAAGAGGAGTAGAAAAGACAACTCTTCTTCTTTGCTTTCGAGGTGGTTTACCACTGAACCATAGCCAGAGTCCATTGACACCTCTACACAGATTTCTTGGCGGCAATACAGAAGGGGTTTGCTACTGCTTATTTCTGGAGACCAGTGTTATTTCCACCACTAAATTACAGCCACTCCTATCCTGGTATATTACTAGAATGAATGAAAGCGCAGGTAGATGGTGCCTTCATTTTCCCAATGGTGGCTGGAGGCAGGCGGATGTCAATCATCTTTGTGTGATCTGGGCTCTGGTTACACAAAGTAAAAAAAAATACCCTTAATAAATCCCCCACTCCTTGACCACAAGAATTGAAGGCATTTTATCCTATCCAAAACTGGAACAATTCTGTTTCATCTTCCCCAAACATTTCTGCGGCTGGTTGCTTTCTCAGCCACCAACACTGTTTATCTCTACTTAGATCTCATTTTACACATTTTTTTTAAAAAATAAGATTTTTCTATTACTCCTTCTGGGAGCTAGGCTAGGGGGGGAGGGCAGAGTTCTACATTTATCCTGCTCTGGGAATTTCCTAAGGCACAGGACTTCGCTGCTGCTTTCAGTGAAATCGCTCCTGGGCTTTTAAAAGGCAATTAGGAGGAAATGATGACTCTGGGAAAAAAAAGAAAGAAAAAAGAAAGAGACAACGGAAGCCGGAGATGGTCAGGGAGAGAAACTGATGACGGAGACATGGACGTTTTTGTTTTATTGTGTGTGTGTGTTTTTAAAACTGGAGATCAGTTTCTTCTAAACCCTGCTAGCTTCAAGGGCAGGTTTAGGATGCTGTCTTCAAATCTGACCTGTACACACAGTCTTTTTCTTTATAGGGTATTGTCTGCCCCTTCTACTTACTTACACGTTGCCAAGCATAATAATATACACTGCAAAAGTTAACGTTTAAGGCCTCAAAGGTGGCTAAGACGGAAACAGGTGTGCAGGTGATCTGCGTGGTAAACCAATGATGCCAGACTAGCAAAGTTCCATCTGTAACCATAAACCAAACGGCAAAGGAACCTGCAGTCTCCCAGTTACTGGCCAGCTTGCTCAAACTGCCGTCGCAGAGTCTGGCTGGGTTGTTGGCAGTCTAGCAATACCCAAAGGGTCACGCGTTCATAAGAACCTAAGAGGAGCCCTGCTGGATCAGGCCACAGCCCATCTAATCCAGCATCCTGTCGCACACAGTGGCCCACCAGTTGCTTCTGGGCATCCCAAGCAGAGGACAAAAGGCAAAACTTCCCCTGCTCTCAACGCCCTGCACATGGCCTTTAGAGGCCTCCTGCCTATCGCTCAGCATCCATTCTAGTAGCCATTGCTCAAGAGCACCACCTTCGCTTCAAGATAACCCTCAATCGAGTCTCCAGTCCCTGTGGTTGGGAATTCTGTCAGCTGATCCCAAGGGCCAATGGGATTTGACCATACCTTGTCACACGCCAAGCCCGGAGTCCAGTTTTCACACACTGCACTGCTTGCTCTGTGGGAAAGGACTTGGCTTGGCAAAACATTTACTGCTTCTCAAGTGGATCCTCCCAGCTATCTTCAGATCCCACTGAAATAGGCCCACTCATCCCAGGACCACAGATCATATCGCTGGAGGCCAAGAGCCAGCGGTTTGCGGTCATGCACCGTCCCACTTCTCCACTCTCCACGGAGGAGGAGGGCGTGGTTGCAACTGGGAGACAGCCTGGGCAGCAACCAGGGCACTGCGCTGCAGATGCTGAGGGTCTGAGGCCACTTGTGGGGGAGCACACAGACAGCTCTGGAGACGAGGGTCTGGAACACCTCCCTTACGAAACCAGGCTGCAACGTCTAGGCCTCTTCAGTCTGGTGAGACGGCATTTAAGAGGGGACCTGATTGAAGTATATAAAATTATGCACGGTATAGAAAGGGTGGATAGAGAAAATTTATTTTCTCTATCGCACAACACTAGAACCAGGGGGCACTCTATGAAGCTGATGGGTAGGAGAGTAAGGTCTGACAGGGGGAAGTATTTCTTCACCCAGAGGGTCATCGGCCTATGGAATGTGCTGTCGGAAGAGGTGGTGACAGCTACCAGTCTGGATGGTTTTAAGGTAGGGTTAGACAAATTTATGGATGACAGATGCATCAATGGCTACTAGAACGAATGCCTAGGTGCATCCTTCAGGCTGAGGGGGGTAGGAACCGGGGCGCTTCTAAGGCCATCTGCTGGGACTCGAGAGCAGGAGAAGGTTTGTCCTTGTCTCTGCTTGAGATGCCCGTGAGCATTTGGTGGGCCACTGTGTGCGACAGGATGCTGGACTAGATGGGCTGTGGCCTGATCCAGCAAGGCTTCTCTTATGTTCTTATGAGGGCTCGGACAGTCAACCCCAAGAGCGCCCCTCCCCTATGCTTCTTCGACAACAGAAGCAGGTGAAACGCTGTTCACAGTGTTTGCTTCAGCTGCGCCAGCAGGGGTGTGCTGATGAGTCCCCTACTTAGTCGAGCAGCCCACGCTGAGCCGGTGTTGCGGACAACTCCAACTGTGCCTGTATTCTGACTCTTGGACCCCCTTGTGACTTTCCCATACCTCTGGAGCCCCGACCTCGGACTGAATTGACGCTGACTACTTCCGAGCCCTCAAAGGACTGCTGCAAGCGTGTGCAGGCTGCCCTCGCCTGCCTGGGACACGACATTTGCAGAGAATGGAATGCCGTCCCTTACCTGAACATCCATTCTGGAAGGTCTCCTAGGTGGGGAAAAGCTCTGGTATACTGCAGGCGTGGACCTAGAGCTTTTCCCCACAAATGGAGGCCTTTCGAGAAGGTAGGAAAAGATATTATGGAAAGAGATTTCCCATTCACCCAATCCAGCTGGGATTTACCACAAGCCGTCTTAGACCACAAAGTAAGAAATTCTGGTTGCAGTGTCCTAATATACATACTCTATAATGTATAAACAGTCCACCCCCACTTAGGCACAGGGTTAGATCCTTCACACTGGTAATGATTTTTAAAAAAGAAAACTGTGAGCAATTTTCTCTGGCAAGTTTATGCAGCACTCCTCCTCTTTCCTGAAATCTCTCTTTCAGATCTACATTTCTTTCTAATCCCCCAAAGTGCTCCAGATGTGTTTGTTTCAAGGGCCCAGACCAGCAGTACCAACCCACGCGAGGTTTCCATGCAAGCCTGTGAAAAAGATGCTGCGTAATTTGGATTACGGGTCGTGCCCGGCACAGGATCGCTGCCCTCTAGTGGAAATGCCTACATTAGCATTTGCAGAGCGATTCAACCTACGGATCAGGAGCACGGCTGTGCACCAATATTCACAATATTCATTATGAATTCAGACAAATTCAAATATTCGTATATGAACCGAACGTTACAACATTCGTACATTGATATTCGCATGAATACAAATCTTTTGGAACATTCACACAAAGCTTTGGAAGATTCATAAAACGGGGAAGTGGAAAGTGGCTGCGCTGATCACGTCTGCCACAGATCCAGAGTGCATTCGACGTGGTTTGAGAGTGGATTCAAAGTGGATTCTGGGCGGATTTGACACTTCTAGAGTGGCTATGTTACGGGATACATATGCATTAGTATCGGATATTCATATCGAACAGAATCCTACCACATATTAGAAATTTAGAAAATGGAAAATGAACTGAAACAAAAACCTGGCTCTAACTCAATTTCAAGAAATATAAACATTTTACAAAGAGAACTTCTGATGTTAGAAGTACAAGAAAATATGGCAACTAAGTGTTGGGAATGTCAAAAGGTTGAGCAAACTTTTAATCATATGTGGTGGACTTGTGAAAAAGCAGAAGAGTATTGGGTACAAATATATAACCTGATGAGAGAAATCTTAAAGACAAATATTGCAGTTTGGCCGGAATTGTTTTTGTTAGGAATTGTGGATGATAGTTTAGATAATATAAATTCACTGGTTTTATACATGGTAACAGCAGCAAGATTATTATTTGCACAAGAATGGAAGGAGGAGGAGATACCTTCAGGGGAAGAATTGATGGATTTGGCAGAGATGGATAAACTAACACATTTACTAAAAGAACAACAGATAAGTTTGGGAAAGATCGGAGCCCTTTCATTAACTATCTACGAGAAATGGGAGTAATTACGGATGGTTTTTGACTAAGAATCAAGTGGTCAGCTGAGAAGGACCAAGAGACATTAAGGGAAGCAAAGAAAAAAGTAATACGAAGAGAAGACGCCGGAAAAACAGAGGAATTCAACAAAAGAACAATGAAGAAACATAACAGTATGATATGCTGTTAGTGTAAGAAGTTTTAAGTTGCTTAAAGTTTTTAATAAATAAAATATTTTAATAAAAATTAATCCCATCACATTCAAAGGGGATCTATTCGAATGAATGTGAATTTTTTACGTTTGTAAAAAAAATCATTCACGCACAACCTTAATTCAGGAGTGCTCCTATTGCCTATTATCCTCTTCCAGGATTCGTTCTCTCTCTTGGAGTGGTCTGAAGGGGACCCTGTTAGACAATGCAAAACAAGGAGAGCTGGCTTTTGTACCTCACTTTGCTCAACCATTTAAGGCGACTCAAAGCGGCTGACAAGCCTTCTGTTCTTTTCCCCATCACAGACACCCTGTGAGGCGGGTGGGGCTGTGAGAGCTCAGAAAAAGAGCTGCGACTTGCCCAAGGTCACCCAGCTGGCTTCATGGAGCACAGAATCAAACCCAGTGACTACGAGATAGGAGTCCAGCATTCTAACCACAAGACCAAATTGGCCCGCAAGGCACAGAACTGCTACTTATGAGCTTCCTAACAACTCAGGAAGAACAAAGTCCTAGACCGGCTGGGATGCAATAACCTGCAACCTTCATGCGGGATTGTTTATGTTTCGGAACCATATGAACAATACTCACTGAAACAGGGCTGTGTAAAATGCCTAAGCGTGGGTTCTTACAAGTATGCTGGGCTCAGATTAAAACAGGACCCAGTTTGCAATGCTTTGCTCTGTGCTCTTGGCTGTCCACAAGAAGGCCTTTTGTTAGAAATGCTGGAAAACCATGAGCAAGATGGAGCAGCGGCTTGACTTGGCATAAATTAGCTGAAGGATTGACAAGAGGCAGAAAGAACACGCAGCTGTGCTTGAGTAACTTTCAGCTATTTATAGAAATTCTGTAAATAAGTAAATAAATACTCACTCCAAAGCAAGAAAGGCCTGTGCTGGTTTTTATACCCTGCTTTTCTCACCCATTTAAGGGGCCTCAAAGCAGTTGACAAGTCTTCTGTTCTTCTCCCCACCACACTTTCTCACCCATTTAAGGGGACTCAAAGTGGCTGACAAAACTTCTGTTCTTCTTCCCACAACAGACACCCCGTGATGTAGGTGGGGCTGTGAGAGCTCAGAAGAGAGCTGTGACTAGCCCAAGGTCACCCAGCTGGCTTTGTGTGGGAGGGTGGAATGGAACCCAGTATTCCCAGATAAAGGTCCGGCTCGCTAACCACTAGACCACACTGGCTCACAGGCAACTTTCTCTCATAGGTTCTACACCACTGCAGTCCAAACTGAAGGAGGCAAATCTTTTGGGGACAGACAGACAGACAGACACTTACCTCAAAGGGGAAATCTGTGGCCAGAACCTCACAAAGGCTTTCTGGAGTGCAGGGATAATGCTGCAGGCCCACAAAACAGAACTGGGAAGAGATAAAACAGGTCAGATTTATGCCTTGGGTTTGGCACTAAAGGGCAGCTAAACAGAATAACTGTGGCAACAGACTGGGAACCTCTGGATTCCAGTCAGCAAAGGGACTGGAATCAGGGAGAGTCTGGGAATTGGACTGCGGATCCTCTGCTTTCCAGGTAGGTTGCTCTATCACTGAGTCACAGAAACTTCAACTCTCCATAGGCCCCTTCACACAGTTTTCTTGGCAGACATACAGAAGAAGAGTTGGCTTTTCTATCCTGCATTCCTCACCCACTTGAGGGAACTCAAAGCTGCTGACAAACCTTCTGTTCCTCTCCTCACAACAGCCACCCTGTGAGGTAGGTGGGGCTGTGAGAGCACAGAAGAGAGATGTGACTAGCTCAAGGCCACCCAGCTGGCTTCATGTAGGAATAAGAAATCACACCTGGTATTTCCAGATAAGAGTCCAGCTCCTTAACCACTAGACCAAACTGGCTTGTCTACTTCCTGGAAGAAGACGAGGATCGAACCAGCACCCTTCTGCTTTCCAGGCAGTTTGCTCTACCACTGAGCCACAGAGCCCATCGCAGAAAGCTTTAAGCATTCAAACACGCAGATGAACAAATACCACATAGGTACACCTGGTTACGCGGTTTCACTTTTCCACAGTGACCAGACCAGCCTCCCCCACCATTGGGTCTACCTGGAGCGTCTCGGCGGCGTGGAGCACTTGGGATTTCACAGGAATTATGGGAAATTGAGTGCATTTCCCTACATTTGAAATATCCATGTTTTTTTGTTAAACAGGGTAGGATCCGAAACACATCCCCCGAATGCGAAGGTCCAACTATATTAGGGTAATAGGGGAACCCCATTTTAAAAAGTCCATTGGGCTGGTCTTGGACCATTCAAGGGTGAGAAAGAATTGCAAGTCCCATTTGAATTGGTGCCGAAAAACTTACTGGGTTAAGCCGGCTTTTCTCTCCTAATCCATCTTCCTCTTGCATTTTCGAAAGCAGCCAGTAGAACCGGAAATCTGTCTAGAGAACAGAGAATTATGTTAAATGTTCAATGAAGAAAATATATGTTTTCATCAGGCATTGAAAACTGTACAGCGTAAGCACTTGGCAAACCTCAAGAGGGAGGCTGTTCGAGTCTAGGGGCCACCACAGAAAAGGCCTTCTAATGAAGACCTAATTTTCACAGCTGCCATTCAGGTAAATTTAGAGGGGGGGGGGGTTAGGTGAAAGCAGCATTTAAAAACATATTTGGAATTTTCTCTACTAGGCATGAATTTTAAGATAGGTCAAATGATGCCCTGACGGACGTCCTTGCAAAGGGCGCAACAGCCCCCCGTTAATCTGGCCAATGGCAAGGAATGATGGGAGTTGCAGTATGGGAACATCTGGAAGAGGGGAGCTGGCTTGGTTTGGCTCCGTCTAGCCCAGAGCTCAGACCTTCAACGCGGGCGATCTGCAACAGGACACAGCACTCCATGTCTGAGGTAGGAAGGTTTCCAAGGCCAGCTACTGGAGCAATAGGGGAGAGATCTGAAAGGACGTCGCTGTATCATCGTTCCAGATCAGTTTCAACCGGATCAGGGAGGCTGACAATGGTGACTGGACTGAAGACAAAGGAGAAATACCTGGCAGTCGTACACGGGGTGTCCTCGCCAACACATCACGTCTAGGATGAAGTACGTCTGCTTGGATTCATTGAAGATGCAGTCCAGGATCGTATACGCTGTGCACATCCGGAAGGGAAAAAAGGTAGCCAGATGAGAACATGGAGGTCAGCAGTCTGTGCAAGAAATCTGGGCATTTCATCAATGGCCTTTGCCCCCAAGACTTCAGGGTTATTACTCTACCAACGGCCCAGAGACAGTAGAAGAAAGAAGAGGAAGAGTTGGCTTTTCTACCCTGCTCTTCTCACCCATTTAAGAGGACTCAAAGCGGCTGACAAACCTTCTGTTCTTATCCCCACACACAGTGAGGTAGGCTGAGCTGTGAAAGCTCAGGAAGAGAATATATCTGGGAATACCGGTTTGATTCCACGCTCCCCCGTGAAGCCAGCTGGGTGACCTTGGGCTAGTCACAGCTCTCTTCTGAGCTCTCATAGCCCCACCTACCTCACAGGGTGTCTGTTGTGGGGAGAAGAACAGAAGGTTTGTCAGCCACTTTGAGTCCCCTTGACTGGGTGAGAAAAGCGGGCTAGAAAAGCCAACTCTTCTTCTTCATCATCTTCTCCATCTCTGTCCTGACTCAAAGCTGCAACAATAAAAAATAGGCAGGTAGGCCAGAAAGCCAAAGTCAATTGCAAGATAAGGAGAAAGAGCTCGTCTCCTTTCTTTCAAAGGTCTCTCCGCTTTTCTTGGTGCTGCAAAGAAGCAGGGAAACAAATACCTTTCTCAGTTGCTGATGTTTGCCGGTTGCCTCCAGGCAGGAGGGATGGGAACCGATTAACACAGAAACCGCTTTTAGTATAAGCTGCAGTGGAGCCCTAGAAAGGGAGAAAGAGGCAGCTGGGATTATTTTTGCATTGTAAAAGTACACCGGAAATCGATTTGCATTGAGGGACATAGTATTTTTCTTTTATAATTTCTGGGTTCTTTTTAATAAAAATTATTTTTACACAATGATTTGCAAATATAGCCCGTGCGCAAACACACACACACACACACACACACGATGTGTGTGAATAATCATAACACTCAAAATTCGTAAGAATCTGAATCGAGTGGCGGCACATTCAAAGACTGACATTTGAATTTGAATTGAACATTTTGATACATTCGTATGAAGCTTCGTATGGGATCGAACATTCGTATCAAATTAGAATCCTACTACATTCGAAGGGGATCGATTGAAACGAATACGAATTTTCTTGCATCCGAATCGATACGAGCACTCACACACACAAACCACTTGGAGCACAGGTCTCCCTCTCTTACCCTAGAAGCCACTACGAGTGACCTCTTTCCCATGGGACACACCACCAAGAGCCAGTCCTGGGACAGATCTGGGGGGACGTCGATCAGCCATTCTGACAGCATTAGCTGTGTGTGGACAGAGAATAAAAGGTTGTTACTGGGAGAGTTGGCGTGGATGGGGGCAAAGCACAGGTAGGGAGTGGCCTGTGAGAAAAAAACACCTCCTATCATATAAACCTATCTTGCAAAACCTTCAGAGGAGTGACACCAGTGCATGAAAAAATTTCCAGGTTCGACCTCAGGATTTTGCAAGCAGAGTTAAGCAATACTTGCGCTGGAGCAGCTCCTGGAAGCTGGTGGGCACGTGCAAGGTCCAAGAACTGCGTCCTAAACTGCATATTCTTTGCTTACACTAATAGGGCCTAAAGATCCCAGGGCAAGTACAAAGCAACAAAGTGGGCGATGGGTCAGGGAGGAACTCAGGGCCATGCCATTTTGAGATGGACAGAAACATCTGCAGGTCTCTGAACAGCGTAGGGCATTTTCACAAGCACAGTTCAATGGTCTTCCTACAGAATTCTTGGTTGAAAAATAAGATGCATAAGTATAAATCAGAGAATCAGAATTGGAAGGTGCCCCTAGGGTCATCAAGTCCAACCCCCTGTTCAATGCAGGATTTCCTAAAGCAGTGATGGCGAACCTTTTGAGCTCAGTGTGTCAAAATTCGCAAGAAAACCTAGTTTAACTCGGGTGCTGTGTCACATCTAGAAATATCCATAATTTAGTGATATTTGTAACTCTAGTAAAAAAGTTATATTTTTGATATACGTACTTTATTAAAAGCAAAAACAATTCTTTGCATTAGTGACTTCTGTTGCTGAATTTCGTTTGCTAAATCTTCAATTAAAAGTTGGTATTTCGTACACTTCAAGAACAAGCAAGCACTACACGCCCAAGTGCCAGGGTGACCATGTGTGTCACCCAAAAGGGCTTGGCGTGTCACCTGTGACACGCGTGTCATAGGTTGGCCATCACTGTCCTAAAGCATCCCAGACAGATGCAGGTACAGCCTCTGCTTGAAGACCTCCAGTAAAAGAGAACTCACTACCTCCCATGGCAACCTATTCCATTGACTGATCGCCCTCACTGTCAGGACAATTTTCCTAATATCTAATCAGTATTGACTCCCTTGAAGCTTCATCCCGTTGTTTCTAGTCCTCCCATCTCTTGCAAGTGAGAATAGGGACGATCTCTCTGCACTGTGACAGCCCTTCAGAGACTTGAAAACCGCTATCATGTCTCCTCTCAGTCTTCTGTAGGCTAAACATCCCTAGATCCTTCAACCTTTCCTCGTAGGACTTGGTTTCCAGACCACTCACCAATCTGGTAGCCCTCCTTTGGACTTGCTCTAGTTTGTCAATGTCTTTTTTGAACTGGGGTGCCCAGAACTGGACACAGGACTCTAGATGAGGTCTGACCAAGGTAGAGTAAAGAGGAATAATTTATTTCTTGTGATCTAGACTCTATACACCTCTTGATGCATCCTAGGATGGTGTTTGCTTTTTTTGCAGCTGCATCACATTGCTGACTCATGTACAAAGTATTTTTAAAAATCTGGTCTTATGGCTTATGCTCTTGTCAGAAGAATGAAACAGGAAAAAAAACAGGACAAAGAACTTCTATTTTGCCCATTCTCCAGAGACATGGGATACCAATATATGACCCTGGTATTAAATCAATACCCAGGCAGACTAGACAATTTTTATATGCAGAAGTTTCTATCTGGCACAGATGTAATATTCTGCAAGGAACTCAGCAAAATTCTGTCCCAGTGCCATTAAGATTAGAAAACCAATCCTGAAACAGCCTGATGTTTAGCTGTTTCATTAAAATTTCATTTTAATTTTTTAACAGGTCAAATCTTTTTAAAGTACTTTTTAAAGAACTGATACTGTAACTTTTATTTTCTGTAACCTTGTAAATCATATTATGTTCTGGTCAAGGACTGAGTATTTTTAACTGAATACAGACAGAGAAACTTTCATGGGTCAGAGTGAAACAAGCTCAGTTTGGGATTGTAATTGTTAATGGGGTATAATCTCTTATTAATAGATAAAGCAAAGTGTTTCTGGAGAAGGAGAAATAGGTATCAGCCATAACAATTAGCAGCTTACAAGGTCATCTGTTGAAAAGGAGAAATGGGATGTCTTTAACAGGGCAGGAGGGAAAAAGTGGAAAAGGAAAGGGATTGGGCTATCCTCCAGAAACTCAGGCAAAAACCTGGGAGTGTTAGGCTGTGGCCAAGTCTGATTCCATTCCCAGCAATAGAAAACACTTCAGTAAACAGAGAGTCATTAAAAGGTCCATGTTTCCTTTCTTCCTAGGGAAATGAAATAGGAGATGTTCCCAATGAATTATGGTAGCGAAGAATTGCTCTTAAGACTTTCTGTCCCTATAGAAGAAGAAGAGTTGGCTTTTCTACCCTGTTTTTCTCACTGATTTAAGGGGACTCAAAGCGACTGACAGACTTTCTGTTCTTCTCTCCACAACAGATACCCTGTGAGGTAGGTGGGGTTGTGAGAGCTCATAAGAGAGCTGTGACTAGCCCAAGGTCACCCAGCTGGCTTCATGGGGGAGGGTGGAATTGAACCCGGTATTCCCAGATAAGAGTCCGGCTCCCTAACCACTAGGCCAAACTGGCTCACAGTTTGGCTTTGGCAACTGGAGGGAACCTACTGAAACGCCCTGCCTCTCCAAATGACTTAACCATGAAATGGGTAGAAGAGGAAACCTTTGAACGGGACTAAGGCCATTTCCACACAGGCCCTGAAGATCCCATTAGGAACCCGATAGGAATGCATTTGGTATAGATCCACCTCATACTTTCTCCACCGGTGACCCTACCATGACTCCATTCGGAATGTGTTGTCCACACAAGCGCCTTAGAATTCCAGTTTTAATGGGGTCTTCAGGCCTTTAAATCTTGTTCAGTGATAGACCCATTTAATCATATCTTCAATCCAGTCTTCTGCTAGGAAGACCAGATCACACAGTGGACTTCCACATGCATGTTGGCCCAATGGGGTCCTAGGGCAGGCCTAGTGGCCATCATCTGCAGTGCGAAGGGTCTGGCTCTGTCCCTGGACACACACGCTACATAGCCCTGCATGTCCTTCACAGCGGTCTACGAAGCCGAGCACAAGCTAGGAAGCGATGTCTCTCCCGCACGCCCACTGTAAGCAGAAGTGACCCCTGACTGACGGCGAAGCAGGCCAATCATGCCATGCCATCAGATTTTCCTGCTCAGGCCTAACCGGAGCCTCAGGATGGGTGCTATGGAATTTAGCACCCTGTATAGCACCCATTGCCATCAGGTGCTAAAGGCCCCATGAGGATGTGTGAGGTCCTTGTCACAATGTGGAACTACTTGGACCAGATGCCCCAAGGAACGGATACCAAAGATCTCCGTAATCCAGATTAAATAAGGTAAATGAGGAAACTGCCAAAGACCCTTTCTGCACTGGGCCTTACTCCAAACTATATCTCAGGATGGAGCACTGACATCCACACACTGATGCAGATGACGGTAAGCCATGGCTCACCATGGTCTGCACCAGCATGAAGATAACTTGTCCCTATTAGAGCCAGTTTGGTCTAGTGGTTAAGAAGCCGGACTCTTATCTGGGAATACCAGGTTTGATTCTGCCCTCCTCCACAAAGCCAATTGGGTGACCTTGGGCTAGTCACAGCTCTCTTCTGAGCTCTCACAACCCCACCTACATCACAGGGTGTTTTGTTGTGGGGAGAAGAACAGAAGGTTTGTCAGCTGCTTTGAGTCCCCTTAAATGGGTGAGAAAAGCGGGGTAAAAAGGACCATATTTGCATCTATACATACAAACATATATAGACATCGGCTCTCCTTGAAGAGCTTTCATTATATTCTGGGAGTACTTGGCTGGACTTCTAGTACAAATTTGTATCTTGCACATTTTACTGATATTTATACTGCAATATGAACAGTGATTAGTGACATCTTTATCACCTACTCTATTAATTTGTAAGTGTGGCAATTTTAAACAGAATGATCAAGAGCCAACTATTTCTTTAACACTTTTGCAAGGCAAGTTACTGATGCAACACTTAAACTGCTAGACATTTATGAAAACATTTGGCTTGCTAGTTGCACCATAACAGTTTTAAGTAAAATACTAGAAATGTATCTATCAAAACATTTGGCTGATGAGTTACTTTGTTTTATTGTCAATATTATTTTCTACAGAACTGTCTGGTATCAATAAAATGCTTGACTTGTTTCAATCTATGTTTTGAGTTGCTATTTCCCAAAGCAGTAGTACTCAAAAGACAAACCAGAGATTGCCTCTGTTTTTAAAAATACACTTCACTGCTATGTTTTAGGTTAATCTAATTCTGGTCCTTGCATTTGTGACTTATCAAACTCAGAATTCAAACTGAAAAAGATTAGAGAAAATGGTTTACGACAGACGGTTTAATCAGGAATTTGTCTTACATAGCTGTTTATTAACAGATATTTCCCGCAGATAGTAAAAAGCACAGCGACAGTAAAATAACATGATTTATAAATGGAAACAGGGGCCACACACTCATTAAGTATCTGAATGAAAAGGTTTGAGATGGAATACAGATTCTTTAAAATAAAAAAAAGATAGATTAAAAACACAAGCACGGAACATAGATAGGAAAATAGAATTATATGATAGTAAGAGGTTTATTACTTATACCATCATTTTTTAAAAAATCCTTTAGTTGTACACAGTTATCACAACTTCAAAATATTTGGATTTGCTGTTGGTTTTATCAAAAAATAGATAAGGCAAACATTTCTTGCGTTAAAAGATTAACAGCGTGGATCTAGAAACATGAACTTTGATGTCTGAAAAACCTTGGCTGCCTAATTAGGATAGAACCCTAAACAATTCCATCAATTTAGCTTGCTTAGCTGTTCCTTCCTCCCCCAAATATCCACCCACCTGGTTGGCGTAACGCTTGGGCAGCTTTCTTCTGACTTCCACCTCCATGCCTTCCCCATCTCCATCGGCACTGTCCTCCTTCTTATCCTCTCCTTCTTCGTCACACCCTGCCCAGTCGCCTTCTGCCAGCCTCCGAGCGTGGTTTACATAATCTAAGCGCTTGCTAAAGGTGAACCGAAGCAAGGAAAAGTTTGTTTTAAAAGAAAAAGTAAGAGAGACAAAAAAGAATGCATTTATTATCCAACTGCACTTTGAGACCCTACTAAAATACAGAGCTCTTCTTCTTTTCTTTTCTAATAGAAAAGTTTCAATAAAAGTAAGCTCAGTATAACAGGAAAGATAGCAGCAGCTGCAAAGTAAACCAAGCCTCCATTTTAAGGACTAAAGCAAGCAATTGTATAGAAACCCAAGGAGAGGCATGCATCCAAAGCATGGTTCTCTATCTTTTATGCATGATAAAAAATACTTAATAAACCCAAAGGTGAAGAAGGAGAAGAAGAGTTGGCTTTCCTATCCCGCTTTTCTCACCCATTTAAGGGGACTCAAAGTGGCTGACAAACCTTCTGTTCTTCTCCCCACAACAGAACACCCTGTGGGAGGCAGGTGGAGTTGTGAGAGCACAGAAGAGAGCTGTGACTAGCCCAAGGTCACCCAGCTGGCTTCATAGGGGAGGGCGGAATTGCACCCGGTATTCCCAGATAAGAATCTGGCTCCCTAACCACTAGACCAAACTGGCTCAAGAAGAGAGCTGTGACTAGCCCAGGATCACCCAGCTGGCTTCGTGGGGGAGGGCGGAATCAAATCCAGTATTCCCAGATAAGCGTCCGTCTCCCTAACCGCTACCTAAACTGGGGGATGGTGGACTCAAACTGGTTCCTTGGGACTTCTGGAAAAAGCAGATCCTATCAAGTCTCACAAGCACAAAAACAGCCAGACTGATTGATTTGGCACTGGTACAGAGATGGGGAAAATGGTGTCCAGGGACCTATCCAGGAGAACCTATTTCACTGGTTCCTGAACGTGTCCCTCCAGATGTTTGTCCCCAAATGTTGCTTGACCAAAAGCTCCATTATACATAAGGGAACCATGCTTTGGATGCTTCTAAAGGTCATTTTCAGGGAACTGAGATCAGATGAAGGATTTTTGCCTTTGTCTTCTGCTTGAGATGCCCAGAAGCAATTGGTGAGACAGGATGCTGGACTAGATGGGCTGTGGCCTGATTCAGCAGGGCTCGCCTTTTATTCCTGCAACAACTATAAGTAAAATTAAACCGGAAACAGGTATAATGATCTGGGCTTCTGAGGATTCCTATCTGACAAATCAGCAGCAAAAGTTATTAAGGGAAGTAACTGATTTCTTTCTTTCTTTTTTAAAGGGTCAAAGAGTTAATAAACTACTACAATTCTCTTTCAGGCATTTCAGAAAGCCACAGCAATAAATAACTTCCTCACCAAAGAAGCAATTACACCGGTCTGCTGGGATTTCGATCCATATTCTTGGAACCAAAAACAAATAGAACGCCACATTCTATATTTAATATCTAATGAGATCCTCTTCGCTGTGGGTGGATCCGCTTGTCAGAAATACAGCTTAGTGCCAAGACTAGAATTTATGTTTAAGAATAAGAAGGCTTTTTTTTTGCACACTGATGGTATAATTATCCACAGCAAGTATAAAGCCAAGTAGAAACTTCAGCAGCTAGCTGCACATGTCTTGCATTTTGCATATTTCCAGAGGGAGGTTTCTGACCTTCTCATGTTCCATATAACTTAAAATGGCAGCTAAAGAGACACATTTGCAACTTTGCGGTTAGAAAACAGCTGTTTGCTTTAAGTAAGACGATGCTAATTTGCGGGTGGGGCTCCCCTCTGTACAAGGGGTTGTGTATTCATGTCATCTCAGTATATATGTCATCCCATATTGACCTGCCTGTGCCTTAAGATCTGGAGGGGAGGCCCTCCTGGTTGTTCCACCACCCTCAGCAGCAAAAGGAGTGGGCACCCAGGAGAGGGCCTTCTCAGTGATGGCCCCAGGCTGTGGAATAGTCTCCCCCTTGAGTTGCGTCAGGCTCCTTTGCTGTATATGTTCAGGAAGGCAGTGAAGACGCAACTCTTTGCTCAGGGCTTCAGTTAAATGGGGAAACACTTTCCCTCCCCACTTGTACAAATTGTTGTTTTAATATACGCTCTTATTATTTTAATATATTTTATTTTAAATGTTGTTACCTACCCTGAGACCTTTGAGTATAAGGTGGGATGGAAATATAAATAAAATAAATACATAAATAAATAAATAATGGAAAGTCTCCAAACAAATGAGGGGCAACCATACTAGAGAATGGAGGACAAGAAACAATAAAGGTTCCTCAGATTTGCCCTGAGTTTTGAAGTTAAGACAGGGCTTGCAATAGGCTCTTTTTTATGATCACCCGGGATAAAAGGGATAAATGTCCCTTTCAGCCATTAAATAATTCAAAAAATACAGCACCTTTAGTAACCTGAAAACATGGATATAGCAATTATGCAGTTAAAAGTACATTACATCCTCTTAAATTACAAGGACAGGAATGACTTCAATCAATTAAAAAAATACAACAGTGGGAAATAACTGTTGGATTAGAAGGAAGATGTTTTAACGTGGGGTGTTTTTCCACTGTCACTAAAAGTACCCATAAATGGGTACGTAATGGCATTTTTGTACCCATTAATGGGTACGTAATGGGTACTTTTAGTGACAGTGGAAAAACACCCATGGTTTCTCCAAATCCTAAGCTGAGGAAAAGAGAGGAGACCACCAGCAGCAAAACAAATGTTGGCTTTTCTACCCTGCTTTTCTCATCCATTTAAGGGGACTCAAAGTGGCTGAGAAAGCTCAGAAGAGAGCTGTGTCTAGCCCAGGGCCACCCAGCGGGCTTCGTAGAGTAGTGAGGAATCAAACCTGGTATTCCCAGATAACCCAGCTTCCAACCACTAGACCAAACTGGTGCAGCTACAGGCCGAAGCATTTGAAGATTTATTTATTTATTTGCATTGTAATCCGAGCGGATAACATCATCTAGAATCGAACCTTATCAAGACAATAACAGCATGTATTAAAACAATGTGCGTCCGATCCTCCAACCCAGAACCATCCGCCTTACGTTTTCTGAAGTTCTAGCAGACGCTTCCTCCTCTCAGCCTGCTCCAAGGAGCTGTACTTGGACTTGTACTGGGAAAGGCGCGGGTGGGGGGCAGCTGTGCTGTTCAGATCCTGCGAGACAGCAAAGCTGGAGGCCAGGGCTTGGCTCAGCTCCTCCATGGCCCCTGTGGGGACAGAAAGAGAAAGGCATCAGAAATGAAACCTCAAGCAGCACAAAGCTTACCTAGGCCCAGCGGACGTCGCCTTCCACAGTGCAGACACAGGTGGTCCTGGCTTGATCAGACCTAAAATCCATCCTTGCTTTCTTCATTGGGCAGGATAACGTTTAGCAGACGGTCATTGTAGGGTGCCAATGAGTCGCGGCTGACTCCTGGTTGACTACGTGAGCTTTTCTATGCAGCTTTCTTGGCCAACATACAGAAGTGGTTTGCCATTTCCCACTTCCAGGGAGAGGCTGGGGATAAGGCGGTAAACCTCTGCTTTCCAGGCAACTTGCTCTACTGCTGGTTAGCCAGGAAGGCAACATCTCTCCCTCACTCAGCCCATTTCAGCCAGGCGAACCTCAAGAGGAAGGCTGTTCCAGAGTCTAGGGGCCAACACAGAAAAGGCCTCCTTGCATGTCTATAGCAGTTTGCAGTAAAAAATAATGGAAATAGATCCCACAAGCAGGATTAGAAAGACACAAAATCACAGCACAAAACAAGGGGGAAAAATCTAGACAACAATTTGTTTTCAGTTAGAAAGAGCCAAAGTATCCTATGGGTTTGAGGGAGAAGAGAAGAGAAGTACTCTGCACGTACTCAGAAGCCCTCTCGTTTCCTGTGGCAGAAGGGAAGCACTCTGCACGTACTCAGAAGCCCTCTCGTTTCCTGTGGCAGGAGGAAGTCCCGAGTAAAACGGGGGCAAAACAATACTTACTTATTTTTACCTGTTTCTGTGATAGCTGAGGAGAAAACCGAGCCCTGACCTGTGTGAACACAATCGACCGACCTCAATTATTCAGCTCCCATCATTCTAACAATCAATCAAAACAATCGATCTTTCCCGGTGGATTTATCCAATTATCGAATTAAAGGGCAAGATTTTTTACAAAAAAAAGTTAAAATCTTATTCTACTCACCCACAGCTCTCCGGATTCTTCTCCCGCAAGTGGGATTCGAACTCGCAAACTACCGCGCGCGACGGAGAAGACTACGCTCAGATCACACGCCGCCCCCGCGCCTCTTCTTCGTCTTCGCTCGCGCGTCGCTCGGCATGACGTAAGGGGGCGGGGCCAGACGGAGCCACTTCCGGCCTCTTCAGCGCGTTTATAAACACCCCCGTCACAATTCAGCTTCTTCTCTGCGCATGCGCACTCCGGTTTTTTAAAAGGCGGTTGTCGTTCAAGAAATTACGCCCACTTCCTCAAATATATTTCCAGAAAGGAAGACTATCATTCCCGGCGTGCTCTCTGCTGCTGAGAAAGCTGTGCCATGTAATCCGCCCCTTAGCCGGACGCTTTACTTGACCGCAGTGACGACTGCGGGGGGGCTGAGTTTGTCTTTCGCTTTGCATCATGGGCAGTCCTCCGCTCAGTGTGTCTCTATGGCAACCGAGTAACAACACCCATCGCCTTGCTTTTGCGCAAGGCTTGTTGGGAAGAATAGTCTTTTCTCTACCTAGAATCGCCCGAAATGCCAGCACCTCCTTCCTTGTTGGACTACAACTCCCGTGAAGTTTAATCAGCGGCTGGCTATATTAACGCTGTAGCCAAGCTGTGTATTGGCATTGTATATAAGACAATACATGCAGCTACTGCCCCTGATTAGGGTGAACAGGCACAGAGCAGAGCATGGCTCCTTCATCTTTAAACATTGGTTATTTATTTATTTTATAGTGTCCTTTTGCTTCTTTATAAATCTATGGTGAGGCCACATTTGGAATATTGGGTACAATTCTGGTCACCAGACCTCAAAAAGGACATTGTGGGACTGGAAAAGGTGCAGAAAAGGGCAACCAGAATGATTAAGGGGCTGGAACAAAATCCCTTACAAAACCAGGCTGCAACATCTAGGCTTCTTCAGTCTGGAAAGACGGTTGTTTAATTGGGGACCTGATTGAAGTATATAAAATCATGCATGGTATATAAAATGTGGATAGAGAAAATTTCTCTATCGCACAACACTAGAACCAGGGGGCATCTATGAAGCTGATGGGTAGGAGAGTCGGATCCAACAAGGGGAAGCATTTCATCACCCAGAGGGTCATCAGTCTATGGACTTTGCTGCCAGAGAAGGTGGTAACAGCTACCAGCCTTAATGGCTTTAAGGAAGGGATAGACAAATTCATGGATGACAGATGTATCAATGGCTACTACAATGGATGCCTACGTACATCTTTCAGGCTGGGGGGACAAGCAGGATGCCTCTAAGTCCATTTGCTGGGATTCCAGAGCAGGAAAAGCTTTGTCCTTGTCTCTTCTTGAGATGCCTATCAACATTTGGTGGACCACCGTGTGTGACAGGACACTGGACTAGACGGGCTGATCCCACAAGGCTTCTCTTATGTTCTTATGTAACAGGATGAAAAATGCCTTTTTTGTGGTGGCCCCCTGATTGTGGAATATCTTCCTAGTGGAGGTACCACCTACCAGGCACTAACTTGATATGGTTTTTGATGCCTGATTAAAACATACTGCTTTACCTTGGCAAGCCTTTGATACTTAGTTCCAGTGTGGGAAAGGCTAGATTTAAAATATATTTCAAGTTATAGGCAAAATACTAAATAAATCTTCTCTGCCAACCATCTGGTAAAGAGTGACAGCCCACAAACCCTGGAATTCAGTGCAGAAATCTGCAAGATGCTTTTGCTAAAAGAATGTGGTGGAACTGGACAAGAGCTGACTTACCAGATCGCTTTCTGATGCAAATTGACTTTCCTGCCTATACCTGCAGCTGGCAACCTCTGCTTTCCAGCAATCGGCTCTACCACCGAGTGGCTTCCCAAAGGATGCACTGACCTGACTCGGGAATAATTCCTTGTTATTCTTTGGACGCCCTACGAGTCACTCTCTTGGCAGTGACACAGAAGAGGAGGTGACCCCTGGGGAAATGCTAGGCTTCTCTGCCGCCCGCCCGCAGGTAGAGATCTGACCCCTTTCCAAATCCAGGCGGTGCGCTCGCTCGCTCGCACGCAGGCAGCCGGTGCTTTCTGCGGCAGCAGCCTGCAGAGGGCAGGCGGAGTCCTGCGTGCGTAGCCAGATCTTCGCCCAGAGCAGGGTTGTTGTGTGCGGCGGGGTGTTTTGTTTCCTTCAAAAAAACTTTGGAGCTCCAGCCGCGTCATGGAACAGATCAGGCGGTGACCTGGAGCGGCGCGGGAGAACAAGGAAGCGCCCAGGTCGTCGACCTAAGAGGGAACAACCGAGAAGAGGAAGGGGGGAGTGAAGAGACTGGAAAGGAGGAGGAAGAGGAAAGGCTCCAGGCTCAGGCGCTCCACCTCTGCGGCCAGGTGCAAAGAGAGGCCATCGGAGTGAGGCTGCTGCCTGCAGGAGCGCAGGCGAGGCCCTTAACGGGAGGAAAGGAAAGGACCCTTTGCAGAGAAGCCTAGAAGACTATAGCCGGCGCAGCCGTCTCGACTTCCGCGCCGCTACTCCGGGTCCGAGAGAGGGGAGCAGCAACAGCGCGGGGGGACACAAGGGAAGGACGGGATCCACTCAGCCAGTGCACGAAGGCGCAGCTGGTGGCGTTGCGCCCAAACCAGCCCAGAGAGTCTCAGCAACGCGCGCTGGAGCCGGCACGGCGGCGGCCGCAACAGCAACAACAACAGCTCCCGCCGGCCTTCCCGGCCGCTTTCCCGAGAAGCAGGATCCTCCTCCTCCTCCTCGCCACTTTCCGGGCGCCCTGGGAACTCCCAGTCCCAAGGAAACTTGCATTCGGACCTCTGATCCGCCTTCCAGGGCAGAGCTCTGCAGCCAGCCCCAGCAGCGGCCCGGAGAGCCTTTTGTATTTTTGGTTTTTCTCCTCTTCTTTGCGATCTTCTTCTCTCTTCCTTCACCGTTCTTTGTCACTGCTTCTGGCTCCCCCCTCCCCAGAACCTCGTCTGCAGCGCAACTCCTTCGGCCGCTTGGCGACCGCGAAAAGCAGCAGCTTCGGTGAACCGTGAAAAGCTCGCGCAGGAGGACTCGCCTGCTCCGTGGCGAATGCGGGAAGCCTCTTTTGATGGCTTTCCCTTCCTCGCCCTATTCTTCCCTCTCTCCCTCCTCCTCCTCCTCCTTTGAGCAGCTCTGAATATAATTTGCTTGGAGCTGCGCGGGTGGAAAGTGACCGAGAAAGAGAGAGAGAGAACGCAACAACAAAGGGGCCTCTTGCGCCCCAAAGGGATTTTTACGCACAGCTGCCGCCGGCTCTCTTGGATAAGAAGCCGGGTTTCCGTGCGTGTGGAGGCAGGCAAGACATTTTCTATTTCAGGGCTGTCTTCCCCTCTTCCTTCTCCCCCCATCCTGGAAAATAGCAGGTTTTTGTTGTGGTTTGTTTGCTTTTTGAACATTGCTTTTTCCTGGGCAAGGAAGACGCAGCTACGCTCAATCACCCAAGTTCGCATGAACTTTACGCAGCGGCGGCCGGAGCAAGGAGGGGTCGTTCCAGCGTCTCCATCCGTGTTTTGTTTCTTTTTGCAGCCTTAAAGGCGTGACCTGTTCAATTCTGGATTGATTTGTGGTTTTCTTACATCGCTTCTCCACCCCTCTGGAGAATTGTGGATTTCAAATCGGGCCCAGCAGGGATTACTAACACTTTCAAAAACATTTTCAACCTGTATAACCACGGATATACTTTCCTGTTTTGCTGCTGTTTTTTTTTTGTGTGTGCTTTTAATAGACTTTTCCATCCACAAAAGCACTTCATTATGATAACGGGACTTGGACAGCGATGGGTATGTGGTTAAAAGAAGATGAGCCAAGTGTTTTACCTTTTGCTGTGCGTATATGTGGTGAACACGGATGTCTCTCCGATGGAATAGCTCCTCTTTTGCTCAAAAGGGCCAAGACCAACCTGTTTGGCAGATGAAAATCAAACAGGCATGACAAACTTCTGCTTATCAAGGCCTGTATCACCTGAAAAGGGGGGTTAACAATGCCGTTTGGTTTGCTCTGAGCGTGTCCTTCTCCCATGACATTTATAAACTGCAACTTTAATTCTTAAGCAGGAGGTCAGTTCTTTTTGCTTCTCACACAGGAGGCCTTGGGAACCCCTCTTTGCTTTCTACCAGCTGGAACTCTCCCAGCCAGAAGGGTACGGGGTTGTGTTTTCTGCCCATTTGGAGTGGCTTCAAAGCTGCCAAGGCCACGGGCGCTGCTGGTGAGAGAAAGGGACATTTTTGTGCCAACTGGACAGTTGGCTCGCGAGGAGTCACCATGGCAACCAAAGCCCGGGCACTATACAGCTTCCAGAGTGAAAACAAGGAAGAGATCAGCATCCAGGAGAACGAGGAGCTGGTGATCTTCAGTGAGAACTCTCTGGATGGCTGGTTGCAGGGAACCAACAGCCGGGGAGAGACGGGGCTGTTCCCCGCATCTTACGTGGAGATTCTTCGGCCCCGATCTACTTCCATGTACACGGATTATTCCGGTAGCCCCGCGGGGTCTCCTGGGAATGGGACATCCTTCTATATGCCCCCTTCCAACCCAAGCATCTCCCACCAGGGGAGCTTTGAAGATGATGACGGAGACGATTGGGATGATTGGGACGACAGCTGCACGGTGGTGGAGGAGTGCCAGAGCAGGCCAGGCACCAACGGCCACCCGTCTCCCAACCTCTCGTACCATGGTTCGTACCACGGTTCGTACCCCCATTCGAACAGCCTGGGGTACCGGCCCAAGCCGTCTTTGGAGAGGCGTGACAGCATCGGTTCTTCCAAACGGGGCAGCGTGGTCGGGCGGAACCTCAACCGTTTCTCCTGCTTTGTCCGGTCCGGCGTGGAAGCTTTCATCTTGGGGGACGTGCCTATGTTGCCGAAGATCACAGAGGCCTACTACATCGACATGGGCCCCAAGGGGCCCCAGTGGCGGCCAAACCCGCACCCGCTGGTCTGCGCCGTGGAGGATCCCACCAAGCAGACCAAGTTCAAAGGCATCAAGAGCTACATCTCCTACCGGCTCAGCCCAAGCAACAGCAGCACACCGGTCTACCGGCGGTATAAACATTTTGACTGGCTGTACAACCGCTTGCTGAACAAGTTTACGGTCATCTCTGTGCCGCACCTGCCTGAGAAGCAAGCCACGGGCCGCTTTGAGGAGGACTTCATTGAGAAGCGCAAGCGGAGGTTGATCTTGTGGATGGACCACATGACCAGCCACCCCACGCTCTCCCAGTACGAGGGCTTCCAGCACTTCCTCACCTGTGGCGACGACAAGCAGTGGAAGATGGGCAAGCGGCGGGCCGAGAAGGACGAGATGGTGGGCGCCAGTTTCCTGCTGACCCTCCAGATCCCCACGGAGCACCAGGACTTGCAAGATGTGGAAGATCGGGTAGATACCTTCAAGGCCTTCAGCAAGAAGATGGACGACAGCGTCCTGCAGTTGACCAACGTGGCTTCCGAACTGGCGCGGAAGCACGTGGGAGGTTTCCGCAAGGAGTTCCAGAAGCTGGGCAGTGCCTTCCAAGCCATCAGCCAGTCTTTCCAGATGGACCCACCATACAGCTTCGATGCCCTCAACAGTGCCATCTCTCACACGGGCAAGATCTATGAGACCGTGGGGGAAATGTTTGCCGAGCAACCCAAAAATGACCTTTTCCTCATGCTGGACATGCTTTCTTTATACCAAGGGCTGCTCTCGAACTTCCCCGACATTATCCATCTTCAGAAAGGTAAGCGCTGTAACCGGCATCGCCTGGAGAGATGTTTCAGCCACGCCACAAAATGTAGCCTATAGTTGAGCACCTGTGGAATTGTGGTTGGCTGTTTTAGCGTTCCACCCTGTTGTGTATAGTGAAGGAGGGAGAAGATGGCAGGCCGTGACTTATGTCTTTTGGTAGGCCTGGTACAAGACAAGGTGGAACAGAACAAATTCAGCCCTGTAGGGCAGCGATTCTTAACCTGGGATGCACCAACACCCAGGGGTATAAGTCAGGACATTTAGGGGTATGTGAAAAAAATTGAATCAGGGTGGCATCCAATTTCAGTCGGACCCCTGTATCTGCTGGAGATACGTTCCGGCTCCTACCATGGTTATCTGAAACCATGGATAATCACAAACAGGCCTTTCCGATTCTGGGATTGTGTTGGAATAGGAGAGTGTAACCCCAGAACCGGAAGTGCTTTTTTGGCTTCTGGAAAGCCTGTTTCAGCCTCTGGAAAGCATTGGAATAGGTGGGGAATAATTATTGAGGGTAACCTCTCTTATCCTCAATAATTTGTATAAGGATGAACGGCTCGCACTATTGCAAAATGGAAATCTTTTACTTTTTTTGCATAGCATTCTTCTCGTCTCCTGTATGATAGAAACAGGTGAAATGGCAAGCGCTTATCCAAACAGATGTTTGAAGTGTCGTCCACACCGCAGCATACACTGCAAATGGATTATTGTACATTTTCTTTCAGGGAAGACGTGAGCCTTCCCTTTCCAGCCAGGGGCTCCCAAGTTGGCCGGGTACTGAGTCTCAAAAAGGAATCTCAGGATAGGGATTTGCACAAATCTTTGAAATATTCAAAATTTGATCGAATCGAATGTCTATAAATTTTAATTTAAACATTCAAACAAATTCTGATTTTTCGAATCTCTTCGGTCAGATTATTTGGACGTTTGAATGTGCACGGATACGTAGGCGATGCGTACTTGCCTGTATGCATCTTTCCCACATCTGTATGTGCACATTTGAATCAATAGATTCAGAGCCACTCAATTCGAATTGAATGTGGATAAATTCGAATTTTAAAGATTCACATCAAATCATATTTTCAAATAGCCCAATCAGATTGAGTCCCCAAAATGGCATTTGTGCAGACCCCTATGTCAGGACCTGCAAAGAACCATTGCATTTTATTTTACTTTATTTTCCCTACGGCTCCCTGAGAACATGACAGGGTGATAGCTTCCATCCAAAGTCCCTGCAGGGCTTTGCATCCAAAAGTTCTTGAGTCCAAACCCTAGGCCTTCTCCACAAACGGAGGAGGTACCTTACCTACCTTATCCTGTTTGTGAAATGGTGACAGATGTATAATTGAATCACTAACCTGGTGAACGTCGAGCGTGTGAAGGCAACAGCTCTTTTAATTTCCAACCAGCCAGGAGTATTGACTAATCTGGCTAGTATTTGAAAACCAAGAACAGGTTTGAGCTTTTATAGGTTGAAAGAGCCATGAAGGAACAAACATGCTTCCGCGCCATCTGTTATCGTCAGTTCAGAGGGAGTTTTGCCAGGTGCGGAAATGGAATGCAGAACAATTTTTTTTGCATTTATTGGTGGGTTTCCCTGTGTTTCTGGAATGGGAGTGACTGTAGCTTAATTCTCTTCAGAACAAGCTAAGGGTAAACCAATAAAACGCTGAAGATATTTCACACTCAGCTTGGTTCCTGTGCGTATCCATCAGTGGCAGGAAGAACCAATTGTCTCTACTTATTTAGTAGGCTTGTTTCCGCACTTATTACGGTTAATCTGGATTAAGGAGATCCACATCTTTGAGATCTGGTGTTCGCTCAATCTGGTCCATCAAGTTCCGGATCTATACGGAGACCCCATGTGTCTGCATGGGGGTGCTTAGCATCCGATTGTGCGGACGCTGTAGCACGCACCTGGATACCCCGATTAGGCCTGAGCAGAAAGTCCCACCGGCATTGTGGTGTGTTTGGTCTGCGCGACGGTCGCTTCTGTTTACAGTGTGTGTGGCAAAGAGACATGGCTGCGTAGTTGCCTACATAGCAACTAGGGAGTTGGGTACCAATTGCATAGGGAGTGTGGAGGGCTGGAGCCGGAGCTGCCCTGCTGCAAATGGTGGCCTCCAAACCCACCCCTGAGGACCCTAGTGACCCAAAATCCATGCGGAAGCATGCTCTGGAACCTGGTCTTCATGGCACAAGACGGGATTGAAGACCTGTTTAATGGGATCTACTGCTAATCTGGATTTAAGGGCCCAAAGACCCCACTGAATCTGGAACTCTGCAGAAGGTGCATTCCTAACACAGTCCTAATGGCGTTGTCAGTGCGGCAGGTGCATAGCGAATCCGTCCTGAATGCACACCTCTTCAGGGCCCGTGCGGAAACAGCCTGGATTTGAGATAGTCCTGACAGAGAGCAACTGTAGCGGTTTACAAAAGTGATGATTTTAATTGTCTCCTGTCTGTTCCTTGCACTTGCTGCTGAATGCCTTTCCAAAACCTCGCGTCTTCTCAGGGCCATAGCAGCGATGGCAGAGCCTGAAGGCGAGAAGTGTGCTATTTTGTTTGTCAAAGCAGCTACTCCGTGAAGTTCTCAGTTCTGTGTCTGCAGCACAACTGTTTCCCTGTGCCCAGTGCCTGCTTTCTGTAGTGATGTGTTTGTTTGTGGCATAATTAATTCAGCACAGTTATTTTCTTGCGTTTTTCATGTGCCTTAACTCTTGGCAAGCTTGAAAGAGTTTTAGTGGAACAGGTCACAACCAAAATTAAAAAGATGTGGTGGTGGATGGGTGCCAACGAGTCGTGTCCGAGTCCTGATTGACCTCATGGGCACCTCTATGCAGTTTTCTTGGCAGGGATACACAAGTGGGTTTGCCATCGCCTGCTTCCGGGGAGAGGCTCGGGATTGAACCAGTCTCCCTCTGCTTTCCAGGACATTTGTTGTATATTGAGCTACAGCCACTCTTAGACTCAGCGGCACCTTTATGCAGTTTTCTTGGCAGGAATACAGAAGTGGGTTTGCCATTGCCTATTTCCAGGTTAAGTTTGAGAACCGAACCAGTAGCCCTCTGCTTTCCAGGAAGTTTGCCCTACCACTGAGCTACAGCCACTCCCAGATTCCACGAGCAACTTTATGCAGTTTTCTTGGCCGGGATACAGAAGTGGTTTGCCATTGCCTACTTCAAGGGAGTGGCTGGAGATTGAACTGGCCACCCTCTGCTTTCCAGCCACTGTATTGGTAAACTAGGGAAGGGTATCCATTTGTTTCGTGGATTCTTTTGGAGATGTGTTGGTAGTAGATAACGTCCTTACTGCATTATACAAGTTGCGTTAGGGAAACTAACTGGATGGACGATTCCCCAAACTACCGGCTCCGCACTTCATATGATGGATTTTTATTCTGTTTTTGTGCCATGCAGTATAAGAGAAAGCATTACAAGTAGGGATTTGCATGAATATTCCTAACACTGGATATTCGGACGAATCTGGATGAGTATAAAATCGAATATTACAACATTCGTACATCCGTATTCGTTCAAACTTTTCAGACCATTCATGAACCTGGGGAGGTTGGGAAACCGGTTGCGCCAGTCCCATCTGCAATGCATCCATAGTGCATTCGACATGGATTGAAAGTGGATTCAGGGCGGATTTGATGCTTTCAGAGCGGATATGGTACGGGATATGTCTCAGATACATTACAGGATCCGTACGCATCTGTCTCGGATATCCGTATGAATTTGTACAGATACAATCGTATCAAATAGAATCTTGCCACATTCAAAGGGGATCTATTTGAACAAATACAAATTTTCTTAAACGTTCGATTTGTTACGGATCGGATGCAGAAAAGCCCACATTTGTGCGCATCCCTAATTGCAGACTACATCTTCTGAAATTCTCTCTTCTGTACAGTATACGCTGCATGCGTTGTTGTGCCCGGTGCCATTCTGCTGTGCGTATCTGTCCCTCCCTCCCTCCCTCCCACCCCCTCTCTCTCTTTAATGCGCCAGGGTGCTTGAGAACTTTGATGAACTCCCGTTGTGCCGGACGCAGAGAGAAGGCCGAAAATGGCACGGGGACGGAGGCATTCACGGGGACAGCAGGGCATCCTTACACTAGTGTGCTTTATCCCTGCGGCATCCGCGTAATGCTGGGTTGCGCTGCCAAGATGTGCATGGCAGGGATAGCAGTGAAGTCACTGCCCAGAGTGCTCTGGGTAAATACTCCTTTTGTGCAAAAGTGGGAGAGAGAACTCCTTTGAGCAGAGCCATTCCGGATCAGCTCGGTACTGGAATGTTTTGCTTTCGGGGTCAGGAAGGCCTTGTTCCGGACAGGGGTTTCTTAGTAGGTCTCTGGCTGGGCTAATAGCGATTTGTCCCTTCACCGGGAAGACATCCAAGGTGTGCTCCTTTGCATGTTTCTGTTGTTTCCTAGTTGAGTACCATTGCGCCGAGGCTGTCTTCTGGTTGCCTGCATGGGGCCCCTTTGAGGGCACTGACTTGCAGCTTTCTTGGCAGAGATACAGAAGTGGTTAGCCATTGCCTGTTTCCGGGTGGTGGTGGTGGTGGAGGCTGGGGATCGAACTGGCAATCCATTGCTTTCCAGGCCGCTTGCTCTACCACTGAGCTACAGCCGCTCCCCGATTCCATAGGCAACTCCACACAGTTTTCTTGGCAGAGATACAGAAGTGGTTTGCCATTGCCTGCTTCCAGGGCGAGACTGGGGATTGTACCAAGGATCCTCTGCTTTCCAGGCCATTTGTTCTACCACTGAGCTACAGTCACTCCCAGACTCCATAGGTCCCTCTGTGCGGTTTTCTTGGCAGAGATACAGAAGCGGTTTGCCATTACTGCTTCTGGGAAGAGGCTGGGGATCAAACTGGCAACTCTCTTCTCCTGGGCATCTGAAGCTGAAGGCAAAAGGCCAAACCTTCATCTGCTCTTGAATCCTTGAACGTGGTCTTTGGAGGCGGCCTGCCTGTTCTAGGGGGACAGGTGAGAGATTCTGGAATAGGGTCATTGGGATGCCCCTCAACCCTCTTTTAGATAAAATATTTTGATCTAGGCTTTACTCTGCAGAATAGTCTTTTGAGCTATGTTTCCCATGGTGACTTTCCAAATGTTGTGGCCACACTTGATCTGAGGTGCCGGCCATGTTCCAGAGTTTATCTGATGAGATGATGGAAAGAATGGCTAACATCACTCACTCACTCACTCACTCACTCACTCACTCACTCACTCACTCACTCACTCACTCACTCACTCTCACACCACCTTTACACACTCTCTTACTCACGTTCACTTTCACTCTCACACTCACTCTCACACTCCTTCACTTTCATATTCTCACACTCATACACACACATTCTCACACTCACTCACTCTCTCACTTTCATACTCTCATACACTCTTACACACCCACACTCTCACACACTCTCACACTCACTCTCCTACTCACTCTGTCATACACACTCTCTTATTCACTCTCTCACTCACACCCCTTTACACTCTTTCTTACTCACTTTCAAACTCTCACACTCACACACACTCTCACACTCTTGTACTCACTCTCATACACACACTTTCATACACAAACACTCACACACTCACTCACTCACACCCTCTTTACACACTCTCTCTTCCTCACTTTCACTCACACTCACTCTCTCACTTTCATACTCTCCTACTCACACTCTTACACACCCACACCCACACTCTCACACTCACTCTCCTACTCACTCTCTCATACACACTCTCTCCCATACACACACACTCTTACTCTCACTCACACCCCTTTACACGCTCTCTTACTCACTTTCATACACTCACACTCCTACACACGTGTGTGTGTGTGTGTTGAGTTTCCTGAAGCTCAGGCTGTTGTGTTTGACTCACAGCCCAGTCTGCCTTTCCACGCTGACTCAGGCATGGCAGCTCAGCCGCACCTGTGGATTAAAGGTGTGGTCTCGAATGACGGGTTGCACTTTCCTCCCAGGCAGGAATGATTCAGTGCAGGTGAAAGGGAACCCGTGCTTCAGTTGGCGACCAAGCTCCACCTTGTAAGATAGGAGAAGAATGGAGCGGAGAGCCAGCCTGGTATGAAAAGGAGGAACGGATTCTCCTCCTCCTGTCCCGGCATCAGAAGGGAGCCCAGAGGTCATCCAGTCTGACCCATCCTACCAGTGCTGAAGGCCCATCCTGACAGCGTTGCTGACTGTTGTGTCGTTGTCTGTCTCCTCATTTAAAAGGCAGAACTCTTCAGAAGGAGAACTATTTGTTTTCCGAGAGAGCTGTTGCACTGCCGGATGGATGTGCAAAACAGTGTGAAAAAGAAAGTGTCCGGCGCGGTGTTCTAGGGCTGCGATGCTGTTGGACAGCCCAGATTTTCGGGAGATGACCTCACTCTGCTGCTCATTTGGAAATCCCCTCCCAAATGCAGGCCCCGTCGCTGTTTTAGCTTGACTCATTTTATCTGTTTTTGTGCTGATTTCATTGTGACCCGCCCTGAGACCTTTGGGTATAGGGAGGGATAGAAATCTACAAAATACATACCTAAATACATAAATGGAGTCCAGGGAATTTGTCTGACTCTAGTACTTCCAGGTGAGTGGAAGGCTGAGCTTGAACGCCTTCCAGGATCATGCTAAATCCAGGTTTCCCAGTGGTGTTGGAGGGCCTCCTGGAACCCACCTCTGCGCTCTTCTTTTGCATGTCTTTACCAGGCAGCGTGAGAGGTTGCTACTAGGATGTGCATGAATATTCGAAAAAATTCATTTGAATTTGGACATTCAAATTCAAATAGAATGGCTGTAAATTTGAACATTCAAACGAATTTTGAATTTCGGATCTATTCGTCCACCATGCGTACTTGCACGTACTTGCATCTTTCCTGCATCCATATGCATTTGTAGGGATCCGTACGGGATGAAAACGGGTTGCCTACGGGATAAATACAGGATGCATACGGACATGTACGGACGCGTATGGGACGCGTAACGATGTGTATGGGGACATACAAATGCCGACATTCGTAAGTGCAAATTCGAATTGAATTTGAATCCTGAAAATTGCATTTGTGTGCACCCCTAGTTGCTACATCATAACACCTAGCTGAGATTCCATTTCGGATCGCTTGAATGAAAAACAGCATGCATCAGCTTGGGTTTGGGATGTGTGAATGATCCGGAGCCACTGTGAATTTGCTGGGCTTCAAATTCCTGCTGCCATCGGCCACGCCTCCAAACCCGCCCCAGAGCTTGGAACGAAAGTACATAACCTTTCATGTCTTGTGGAAAGGCCAGTCTTTAAATATAGGGTGTTTTTCCACCACAGCCCTTAGATTCGGATCTAAGAAGATCTGGATCTAAGGAATGGGTATATTTCTTAATCTGGATCTAGTAGATCCGGATTAAGGGAAGCACCCAATGTGTTTCCACAGGAGGTATTGCACCCATGTGGGGAATCCGGTTTGACCCACAAGGGGTCTGCCTGTTACCCCAGGTGTTTTGGCGAACAGGGGGTACAGTCTCTAAAGTCCCTCCGAAATCCCTCTGAAGTTGCCTTCGAAGGTTAGCAAAGGCTCAGAAGTTCCTCCAAAGGCAACTTCGGAGATTAGGAAAGGCTCTGAAGACAAACCCCTTGCGAGAGCCTGCATATGAATTAGCTCTTTGTGAGCAGGGATGAGTCAGCCTCATTAAATATGCATCTCTTTCCATGCCTGAAGGTAACAGTCTGCTTTGATCTCCCTTTGTTATCGGAGGGACTTCGGAGCCTTTGCTAATCTCCTAAGGCAACTTCAAAGTAACTTCGAAGTGGCTTTGAAATGATTTCAAATCCTAGGTTTTGGGGCTCCCCCCCATGGGTGCCCCCTCCCCCTAGCCTCCTCTAGACCCCATTGCCAAACTAATGTGGAAACAGGCTCCCTTTAATCCGGATTTTCTGGCAGAAGACCCCATTGTAGACCCCATTAATGGGGTCTACAGAAAATCCGGATTAAAGGCTGAGATGTACCCATATGATCCAGATTTCCCCAGCGGCGGTGGAAACAAATGTGTCCCAAATGAGTGCAGTGGTGGAAATGGGGTCATCCGGCTCACACCCAAATGAGTCCTTAATGCGTGCAAAAATAGGTACTTTCTGCCAGTGGAAAAACACCAATTGCCAACATTTGATCTGAATCCAAAAGTTTTGAACATTTTTCACCCATCTGTAGCTCTGGGTTTTTGGAGGAATATATATAAAATGCCGAAAAACCATTTGTTGATTTGAGGTCAGCCCTCCGGGGCAACCCAGTGTCCCCTGGGTCACGGTCCTTTAAGCATTTAAAGATGCCCCTTGTGTTGACTTTGTCACTGGTAGAAATAATGGGCAGTTGGGTCTCCAGGGCAGGAGGCATCAGATGAGCCTTTGAGTGTTGAATTTTTGCATCTGCTGAGCAAGAGAAGCTCCTATCTACATATTTATGTAGATATCCAGCAAAAATAGACTCAGCTCTTGCATTTAATGTTTGTGTGAGTTTTGGGAAGAGCTGTGGCCATTCCTCAGCTTTCTGTGCCAAAGATCTTGGGTTCAATTGCTGATTTTTCAGCATTGTCCAGGAAGAGCTTGGAACCACGGACAGCTGCCACCACCCTGTTTAGATCCATATGTCCGTCCGTCCGTCTGTCCGTCCGTCTCAGGATGGGTTACAACATTAAAAACCAAATGTAAAACGAGCATCCTAAAACACGTAACAGGGCTTGAAAAGTGTGGGGAAATTGTGTGGGCAAAGAGGTGCATCTTCACTGCTCTCCAGAACACGTGAAGTGAAGGAACGGCTATTGGAGCCCTCAGTGAGAAGGCGCTGTTATTGGAGCCATCACTGAGAAGGCCCTATTCTGGGTGCCCACCCCTTTGGCTACTGAGGCTGGTGTTATGCTGATGCTATTGGCACCTCAGAAGTGGAGATTATGGGACCTCAAGAGCAGTCTTCAGTGCTCCAGATAGTGGCTTAAGATGCAGTCCTTTGAAGACCTAAGGACAGAAGGAGGGTTGCTTATGTCTACCACATAAAGGCCACCCAAACAAAAGGTAGTCTGTGAAAGGAATGGGTAGTATTAATGTTTGTTCTAGTGGTTAGGGAGCCAGACTCTTATTTGGGAATACCAAGTTTCATTCTGCCTTCCTCCATGAAGCCAGCGGGGTGACCTTGGGCTGGTCACAGCTTTCTTTCTGACCTCAAACAGCCCCACCTACCTCACAAGGTGTCTCTTGTGGGGAGAAGAACAGAAGCTTTGTCAGCCCCTTTGAGTCCTCTTAAATGGGTGAGAAAAGCAGGGTAGAAAAGCCAAATCTTCTTCTGTGACCTCTAGTAACTCCTTCTCGACTCATGTATTCTGTGATTATATGAAATATTTCATTAGAAATCCACAACTTCTCCTTGTGTCAGTTAGCTTTTTTCGTTTTGGCCTGGTCACTCTTGTTTCTTAATATCTGATACCGCAGGGACGTTGTCTTAAAAGCTGCCCTCCTCTTTCTGTTCTAAAAGAGGATTTTATTTTTTATTTATTACTGCCCCCCCCACCTCCCTTTCTCTTGGCCAAAAAACAAAAGCACAAAACAAAACACCCAGCCCTGAAGATTTATAAACAGCCCACTTATTTATGTGCTGTCGACAGACTTGATCTTCACCCTGGGCTGTCGCTTCAGTGAATGGATGGTTTAACCTTGGGTCAGCCACGGGGAAGGATGCAGACGCTTTGGAGATGCAAAATCTTCTTTGCAGGGCAGCACCAAAAGAGGGAAGGGAAAACTACAAGTGGCTTCTGAACGCCCTTCTTGAAAGCTTGCTGTGGGTTCAGGAAGGTTTGGCCTGGAATCTCCTTTGCAACAAGCAAACTGTTTTGGTTTTGCTCTTTGCCCTGGAAAAGGACATGGCAGCAAACAGCAGATGATGCTTGCAGGGCCACTGCAGCCCCCACAGGCTGCTGTCTCGTGTGACGAAGAAGGAAGAAGAGTTGGCTTTTCTACCCTGCTTTTCTCACCCATTTAAGGGGACTCAAAGCGGCTGACAAACCTTCTGCTCTTCTCCCCAAAACAGAACACCCTGTGAGGTAGATGAGGCTGTGAGGGCTCAGAAAGAGAGCTGTGACTAGCCCAAGGTCACTCAGCTGGCTTCATGGGGGAAGGAGGAGTTGGCTTTTCTACCCTGCTTTTTTCACCCATTTCCAGGGACTCAAAGCGGCTGACAAACCTTCTGTTCTTCTCCTCACAACGAACACCCTGTGAAGTCAGTGGGGCTGTGAATGCTCAGCAGAGAGCTGTGACTAGCCCAGGAACACCCAGCTAGCTTCATGGAGGAGGAGGAAGTAGAGTTGGCTTTCTACCCCGCTTTTCTCACCCATTTAAAGGAACTCAAAGTGGCTGACAACGCTGTGTGTTCTTCTCCCCACAACAGTTACACTGTGAGGTAGGTGGGGCTGTGAGAGCTTAGAAAGACCCCTGCCAAGCATATATGGCCGGAAGTCTTGCCGTCCTGCAAATGTTGGTCTCGAGGTCCGCCTGAAGCCCTTTGGCTCAGTATACGTGTGGAAGCGCACTCTGTGATCCAGTCTTCATGGCACAAGACTGGATTGAAGACATGATTAAAGGGGACTTGTGTTAATCCGGATTTAAGGGCCTGAAGACCGCATTAAATCTGGATTTTGACAGTCCTTGAGCGGACAACGCGGTCCTGAGGGCAGAAGGATGCGTAACTGATCCATACCAGTTGCACGCCTGTTGGGTTCCTAATGGGGTCTTTGTTGCATGTGGGAAAAGGGCCCATTGTTGTGATCTGGCCGGAGACTTTTAGGCCTAGGGTTGGGAGAAGAAATGCAGCTAAATAGAAAGCAAGTCCAAGGGGAGACGTTGAAAGAACTCGGTATGTTTTTCCATGAGAAAACAAGACATCCTGCTCCTGTATGCTTCCCGAAGTACGCTGGTCATAAAAGTGCAGCAAACAAAATAATATAAATAGTTGGACGGATGCCGCAGCGAAGGGGGGCAGTGGCCGATGTTAGATCCGCCTCAGACACAGGATATGGAGTAACAGCCTCAAGTTACAACGAGGGAGATGAGTGCTGAGTATCAGGAAAGGCGGGGAGAACCTTTCCTAACACTAAGGTCAGTGTAGCTTGCAGATTACCGAACTTCTGGGGAAGGGGATCTGCTACAGATGCGCACGAATATCCGCCACATTTGACATTTGGCTGGATTCGGACGTTCAAACTCGAATAGAAGGTTAGGATATTCGTACGCTAACATTCGAACAAACACGTATCAGAAACATGTATCTATTTGCAACAGATATGTATCTGTTCGTATTGGATACGTATCAAATGTTTGTATGAATATGTATGGATAGATTTGTATCGAATAGAATAATACTGTGAATCGGCACAGCTGCAAAACTGGGAAAGAAGGAAGGTGGGAAACCTGTTACTAAATGCACCTGCCTTCTGTGGGGAAATTGAGGAATTAGTGGCAAATAAGAGCATAGATCTAGTGCTTGCAGACCCAAAAGTAATCTTCACTGAGTTCAGTGGGCATTTGTTGTTAGATATCACTGAGTTGTGGCTGTTCCTGGTTCACTCCATGGGCCCCTCTGTGCAGTTTTATTGGCAGAGATATAGAAGTGGTTTGCCATTGCCTGCTTCCGGGGAGAAACTAGGGGTCAAAGCAGCAATCCTCTGCTTTCCAGACAGCTTGCTGTATCACTGAGCCGCAGTCGCCCTCAGACTCCATGGGCCCCTCTGTGCAGTTTTATTGGCAGAGCTGCAGAAGTGGTTTGCCATTGCCTTCTTCCAGGGAGAGACTAGGGATCAAACCAGCAACCCTCCGCTTTCCTGACAGCTTGCTCTACCACTGAGCCACGGTCCCCCTCAGACTCCACGGGCCCCTCTGTGCAGTTTTATTGGCAGAGATGCAGAAGTGGTTTGCCATTGCCTATTCTGGGGAGAGGCTATGGAACTGAGCCAGCAACCCTATGTTTTTCAGACTGTTTGCTCTATCACTGCAGGGCAAATAGTTTCTAGGACTGTGGGAGAGGGAGAGATGAAGGTTTAGTTGCTGTCATATTAAGCCTGAAAGCAAGAAATGGGAGGAATTCTCTGAGAAATGTTTATTTTAAAAGGAGCTGTAGTTCCCGAAAGCTGTTGTCGTGTTTTGGGAGACTACCATTGACCAGCATTTTAAGAGAAATTTTAAGTGGATTGCAAATCTGGTTGTGGGTGAAACCCAGGAAATCCAGGCCAATACTGTGTTGACTTGGCAGCGGTGTTTAGATCCGTGAGAAGCAGTGAATGAAGAAAGGTTGGAAATTTGATTCTCAGTTAATGCTTTGAAGCGGCTTAAAAGACCATAAGCCCAGCTTGGAGGCTGTAGTCACTGTCTTGGAATCTGAATGGCACACCCTTAAGGTCTGTAGGTATGACAGGCCAGGAGAGATGATTTCTGTACATGCTCAGAGGGACTATGGTGATGCAACCTAGATCCACATAAAACATAGTAGCCATTCTCAGGATGGTGGACTCTAGGAGTAAGTGTCCCAATGAGATAAGCTGGCATGATGGTCAGAACATTTGGAGAAAGCTTTGCTGGGAAACTCTGAAGGGTTCATAGAATCATAGAGTTCCTTGAAGTTCCATCCCACTGTTTCTAGTCCTCCCATCTTGGACAAGTGAGAATAGGGACAATTCACTGTGACAGCCCTCCAAGAAGAAGTAGGAGAAGAAGAGCTGGCTTTTCTACCCCTCTTTTTTCACCCATTTATACTAGCCCAAGGTCACCCAGCTGGCTTCATGGGGGAGGGTAGAATCAAACCTGGTATTCCCAGATAAGAGTCAGGTTCCCTAACCACTAGACCGAACTGGCTTATGCTATCATGTCTCCTCCCAGTCTTCTGCAGGCTAAACATTCCTAGATCCTTCGACCTTTCCTTGTAGGACTTGGTTTCCAGACCATTAACCGATTTGGTAGCCCTCCTTTGGACTTGCTCTAGTTTGTCAATGTCTTTTTTGAATCTGGGTGCCCAGGACCAGTTACATGATCCTTTTCATCCTTTTGTTCCATCCTTTACTTGTTGTCTTCTCCTTAATGATGATTTGTGTTCGCCTCCATAAGGGTGACCATTTTGTTGTGTTCTTTTTCCATTTGTGTATTTTTAAATTTTTAATTTTGCACCTTTCCTTTGTGCCATGTTGTTTTTCTTGCTCTGTGCTTGCAAGTCCTGGCGTGGAAAAGAGCCTGCAAAATATAAAGCTTAACAGCAGTGATTGTAGCTTGGAATGGGGTTCATGCTCCCTCGGTTCTTCTCTGCGGTGGAGGGAGAGATTTAGCCATTGAACAGGAAGCTTCCAGAAAGATCCAAGTATCTTGCTCCCAGTTTCTTGGCCTTCACCAGATGTACAGAAGGGATGCGTGTTTATCTCCTCCAAGTTGCAAGCCAGTTTTGTTGCCTTTAGGGACCTTTCCTGCTAATTCTGTGGCGTGAGGCTCTGGAATTGTGTTCTCAGGTCATGGCCTCAAAGATCTGCTGCTTCAGAATTCTCAAACTTGGGACACATTGATGGGCCAGAGCTGACGGGGTGGGCTAGATTTTAGATCCAGGAGGCAGGGTCATTGCTTCGTGGAGCAAGCCTGCATTCAAGTTTGGCATGCGGGGAGCTGCAGAGAATGAAGAAATCTTGCACAACCTGGATGCTTGTTGTTGACCTTTTGTTGTTTACTTTGGTTGTGTGACTAGGAGGTGCCCAGCTGCTCTGAGACTGTGAACTGGGTGATTTCTCATGTGCCTCTCTTGTTTGTGAACTTGTTTGCAAAAGCAGGCTGCAGGGCCTAGAAGGACCGTTGGCCTAGTGGTTAGGGAGCCAGACTGTTAGCTGGGAATACCAGGTTTGATCACGATCCTCCACAAACCCAGCTGGGTGACCTTGGGCTAGTCTCAGCTCTCTTCTGAGCTCTCACAACCCCACCCACCTCACGTGTTCCATTGTGGGGAGAAGAATAGTAGCACTGTTTTGGAAAATAGTTACTCATAGCATAGACGGAAATAAGTGAATGGGTCAAATCTGCTCTCAATCCACTTTGAATCTGCTTTGAATCTGTTGCTGATGTGACTGGGCACATTTCCTGCCTCCCCAGGTTCGCAAATGTAATGAAGCTTCATACGAATGTATAGAAATATTTGGTGCGTATTTAAATGTCAGTCTTCAAATGTACCAATTTTTGTTTTGAATTTGAATGTTTGAATTTGGACAAATTCGTATGAATTTCTAATGTGATGAATATTCGTGCCCCACCTGGCTCACAGGGTGTCTGTTGTAGGGAGAAGAACAGAAGGCTTGTCAGCCGCTTTGAGTCCCCTTAAATGGGTGAGAAAAGCGGGGTGGAAAGGTCAACTCTTCTTCTTCCTCCACGAAACCAGCTGGGTGGCCTTTGGCTAGTCACAGCTCTCTTCTGAGCTCTCACAGTCCCACCCACCTCACAGTGTGTCTGTTGTGGGGAGAAGAACAGCAGCTTTGTCAGGTGCTTTGAGTCCCCTGAAATGGGTGAGAAAAGCGGGGTAGAAAAGCCAACTCTTGTTTCTATTCTTCTTCTCTTCTTTTTCTTGGGAGATCTCTAACTTTGCTCTCTTTCAGAGCAGCTGAACCGGTTAGCACAGTGCTTTGTGGATGATCAGAATTCAGTTTGATTGACTGTAGGTCAGTGCTACGGCCTCTGGCCTCCATGGAGAGAGTCTCATTAGGGCTCTGCAGAATGGAAGCCTGGAGAATGCGGGTCGCTGTCAGCAAAGCTCACCGTCAGCAAAATGCGTTTTTATCAGGGCAGCCTGAAAACAGCCTGGATTCCTAGGGCAAGAGAACTATCTGGCCTTGAAGCTAGAAGGCTGTGAGGACCCCCAAATCTCCAAAATAGGGATGTGAACAAGTAGGAGATTTTTGCATTCAGTTCATATTGAAACAAATGTAAGAAAATTCATGTTCGTTTGCATGTGGTAGGATATTTTTGATACAAATGTATTTGTATGACTGTCTGATATGAACACGTATGTATCCAATACGTATTTTGTAACACATCCCCTCTGAAAGTGTCAAATCTACTCTGAATCCATTTTTAATCCACTTTCAAACCATGTCAAATGCACTCTGGATGCGTTGCAGAAGTGACTGGCGCAGCCGCTTTCCCACCTCCCCGATTCATAATAGTTCCAAAGCTTCATAGAATGTTCCAAAACATTGTTATGGATACGAATGCCAGTGTATGAATGTTGTAACATTTTATTTGCATACAAATCTCCGAATCGATCTGAATATTTGGACTTCAGAGCACCACTGAACACCCACATAGAGTGCTGGGAATTGTTAATGGAGTGCTTTAAATAGTGGGTTTTTTATATGATGGATATTGTTGTGTTTTGATTTCTTCCTCCTCTTGTATTGGGAATTACATAGATGATTTCTGGTTTTGTTTTGTTTTTAAATTTGTCCATTGACTTCCTTTGCAAAGGAAAGACAATTACATTGCAAGCATGCGATCACACAAGGTAAAAGGGGTGGCTGTGGGTGAAGTTGAGACACGAGGGACAGAAGAATAGTTTAAAAAGAACACTTAGGGCCTTTCTGCACTTGGCTTTATTCTGGAATATATTCCAGAATAGGGACATTCTATCTGCATGTTAATGCAGGCTATGGAGGACCCCAGGTGAGGCCTACCATGGTCTACATCAGGGATGTCAAAGATACGGCCCGCGGGCTGTATTAATAAGGCCCGCGGCCACCGCTGCCTGCTGCCACCGCCTGCCACCGCTGTCCTCCTTGGGTGCGAAGGAGGCGAGGTGAGGCGAGGCGAGGTGAGCGAGCGCGCGGCGGGACCCTCCACTGTCCGAGTGCGCGGGCGCCGCCATGGACAGCCAGCCCCTCCTCTGTGCCCTAGCCACACCCTGGCCACGCCCCCAGCCACGCCCCAGCCCCTCCTCTGTGTCCTAGTCACGCCCCCGGCCACGCCCCCTGGCCCTGACAGTACTTTTTTTTTTTAATCCGGCCCTCTGCAAAATTGGGTTTGACACCTCTGGTCTACATTGTGGCCAGCATGCTGCTATCCCGAGATTTACTCCAGAATAAGGCCAAGTGCGGAAAGGGCCTTACTATATCCCTAAGACTCTGATTATCCATCCCTTTCCCAGATGGGAAAGAATAGCTCTTGGGTTGAGAGGGGGGATATGCATGAATATTTAAAACATCTGAAATTCGATCAGATTTGGACATTTGAATTTGATTTGAATGTCTACCCATTTGAACAAGTTTTTGAATGTTTCGAATCATTTGTGCAAATTATTTGGACTTTCTTATGTGTACACATGTGTACTCATTACATACATACCTGTGTGCATCTTATTTGTATCTGTATGCATTTGTATGGATTATGTACGGGATGAGAATGGGATGCATATGGGATAAAAATGGGATGTGTACGGATGCGTACGGACACATACAAATATTGTTGACATTCGTATCTTCAAATATGAATTGAATATTCATACAAATAGGTACGGATGTATTTGATTCGAATCGAATGTGAATACATTCAAGCTTTAAACATTCTAATCAATTCGAATCTTCGGATATTCGATTCAAAGCGAATCCCGAAAATTGCATTTGTGCACGTCCCTAGTTGAGAGTCTCGTTTTGGGTGAATGGGCCAGGAAGCTACAGAAATGGCTGCTAGGGGCCGACCAATCAGGGAGCCAGAAATCTGGCCAGTGGGCATCCAGTGAATGCCCAGCACTTGTTGTTGCAGAAGGGTTTGAGGTGAAGAAGCTGGAGAATGTTCTCTCTCTGTTTGAACGCTTTTTTTTTTTGGATGGGTACCCAAGGGATGGATTTTGTGAAAGAGCCATTTGAAAAGAGTCCAATATTATTTATTTATTTATAATTTTATCCCGCCCCTATACCCGGATGTCTCCGGGTGAGTAACAACATTTAAAATTAAACATTATTAAGACAATAACAGTATGTATTAAAACCATAGCATCTGCAAATGGGAAGGAAAAGTGTATCCCCATTTAATTGAAGGCCAAGGCAAAGCTGTGTGTCTTCACTGAAATACACTGACAGAAGCACCTCAAGGGGGAGACTATTCCACAGCTTAGGGGCCATCACTGAGAAGGCCCTCTCCCGGGTCCCCACTCCTTTTGTTGCTGTGAGGGTGGTAGTACAACCAGGCGGGCCTCCCCTCCAGATCTTAAGGCACGGGCAGGTCAATATGGGAGTAGGCGTTCCTTTCGATACTTGGGGCCCAAGTCATTTAGCGCCTTATAAGTCAAAGTTGGCACCTTGAATTAGGCTCGGTCGCAAATCGGCAGCCAGTGCAACTCTTGCTGTGCATCCGGCCAGCTGAACCAGTCAGCAGTCTAGCAGCTGCATTCTGCACCAGCTGAAGCTTCCGAACCATCTTCAAAGGCAGCATGATCACACCCTAACTACAGCAATATAAGGTTGTTAAAGTCCGTCTCTGCTGCACTCTGTGCTTTCTAAAGTGGAAAGAAAAAGCTGCCTGGAAGGTTGGCCTCTGTCCTCAGGAGTGGCTTTGGCTGGTTGCAGTCTTTCAGCCCTTGGTGTAGCTTTTGCTTGATGCTCATAGTTAGGTACAGAAGGCTGTATAATTAATTCATTGCAGATACAAAGTGCATTTCAAATTACCCTGGTCTCAGGATCATTCAGCCTGGATTCTTTGCTTTTGCGACTGTCTCTTTTTCTTTTTTTATACTCAGAGGACCAAATTTTACACATGAGTAGTTTTGGTGGGTGGTGGGACCATCACAGAAAGTGAGCCTGTGCTACTGGGACTGCCTGGTGTTTTAGGTAGTCAGTGTGAATTATTTAATATGGGGGAAAAAAAATCCTGGGTTGTTCTTCATTTGCATTATAGCCGGGCAAATGTTCAGGATGCGTGATGTCATTCATTTTGACTTTGAGCCTTAAGAACACAGTTTTTTCTTTGTGCTTTTAATAATGTTGGGCTGTATTTTATGACCTCTTAGGCCATTCTAAATTTATTGTTGCTGGGTGCTTTAGTGTACTTTGGTTAATGGGATAACTATACACTTAGTTGTGTTTTTACTGGCCTTGTAATGCTCTGCTGTCTCAAGTCTCCGGGGAGTAAACACTAAGTGAGTAAATAAATCAGGAGATCTTCCCAGCTCAGATGGACGAGTTCTAGCATCCTGTTTACTAAGATAGCAAACTATATAGATATTCTTCCTTGACCTCGTCTTAGATTAATGGTTTGGTAGCAGAGGGAAACTGTTTTCCCTGCCAGGGAATCACATCCCACATTTTCTAGCATCTTACAGATGAAGCGGATGTTTTCAACAGTGGGTGCATCTCCGTGGCCATAATACTCCCTGCACTCAGCTGATCAGCTGTCAGATGGAGGTATAGGGGCTGTCAAGCGATTGAAGCCGCGGCTGTGTTTTAATTATTTTACCAGAGCTCCACTCGTGTGCTTGACAGCCCCTATACCTCCGTCTGACTGCTGATCAGCTGAGTGCAGGGAAGCTGTCAGGCACCCATGCACTAAACCATGCCCTTACCCAGGCGTGCCGACGGGATTGTGCGAGGCACCTCCGGAGGGGGTGGAGAAAACTGTGGCTTCCCGATGCAGAGGTTTACTGTGGTTTTCATGGGGACAGGTGGGTTTGGCTTGAACCTGCGCTGTCCTCAATTACCATGGGGACTTCTTAATGCAAAGTACAGTTTGCATTAAGGCTGCCCTGAATCTACCGCGAAGTAATGGCAGCCCATGGGGATGCACCCAGTGTGTCTAACCAAGTGTCAATGCTTTGGTTGTCCCACAACAGTAAATGGAATTCTGATGTTTCTCCTGTGCATCCTTTTGGTTTTGTTGCTGTTGGGGACCACCAGGTTGTGGCTGACTGCTGGTTGACTTCAAACTGTAAACATTCTGTGTAATTGACTGCCCTAAGAGTATCTCAACGACCATCACTGGGTTGTTTCAGGAGAGTGTGTATCAGTGGCTATGAGAACGGATTCCCAGGCCCTGCCTCTAGGTTGGAGAAAACAGGCAGGATGCCTCTCCAGGCCATTTTCAGGGAACTGAGAAGCAGGTGGAGGTTTTGATTTTCCCTTTGGCTTGTGATGCCCAGAAGAACTTCTTGGGACACTGTTAAGATGGGATGCTGGACTAGGTAGGCTGTGGTCTAATCCAGTAATGCTCCTGTTAGGTTGCTTTTGATGAATCTGTGGAGGACAGGTGTATCCATGGCAACTAGAATGGATGCCCAGGTGCTGCCCCCAGGTTGGAGAGACAGATAGGATGCTTCCAAAGACCATTTGCAGGGGGTTGAAAGCAAGTGAAGGTTTTTCCTTTGTCTTCTGCTTGAGAGGTCCGTAAGTAACTGGTTGGCCACTGTATAAGATGGGACAGTGGACTAGCCGGGCTGCGGCCTGATCCAGCAGGGCTGCTCTTGTGTTCATATGTTCTTAGGGCTCCCTCTCTCTATCACACTCATGCAGTCACGCACTCACTCTTACACACACTCTCACACACTTACTTGCTCTCACACACTGTCACTCATACTCTCACACATACACACTCACACTCACTCACACACACACACTCAGACACATACTCTCACATATTCACACATTCACACACACAGTCTCAAACATACTCTCACACACTTACACTCACTCTCACATGTACACTTACACAAACACTCTCACACTCACTCTCACTGACATACACTCACATATACTCACTCTCACACATTCACACTCTCACGCACTCTCACACACACTCATTCTCGCTGACACATTCTCTCTCTCTCACACACACACACACGAGGGTTGGGTAGACCTCAGGGTTCCATCCAAGCTGTGTGCTCATCCATGGGTGGTGCGCTTTTGGCTACAGAAGCCTTGGCACTTGGAACCTGAACATTAGAAATCTCAGGATAATGGTGTTCCAGGCACACCCAGTGAAATGATAAGTCAGTGTGTGCGTTTTTTGCAGCTTTGCCTACATTTAGGGCCTGGAGTGCTGGAAAATAGTTGCAGATTTAGATACAGATTTATTTTAAGTGAGGCAGGAGGCAGTAAAGATTATTATATGATCTGAAAGAGAAACCAGAGTATTATAGCTATGAAGCACTCATGTGGAAGGAAGTCTTGCTGAGCTCAGCGGAACTAGCTTCCTTGTCAGGATCTGAGGGGTTGCCTTGAATCTCGTCCATGCTTTTTTTTCTGAGCAGGGAAGAAAGCCACCCTTTTACGCATAATTATAGCCTTCATCCAGGCAGCATTATCTGGATAATCTGGAATAAATTGTGTCTGGGTGAGCTTTAGGCCGGATTATCCAAATAATACGGATTAAGTCAGTGTTGTTGGGTGTATTGGAATAGGACCGCCGCCTCAGGGTTGGTATAACTCATATGTGGGTAAATGTATCACGTATCTTATTCATGTAGGATACATATGTGTTCGCATCAGATATGTTTCTGTTCATATCAGATACATATCTATTTGTATCTCATACATTTCTGTTCATATCAGATACGGATCGAATGCTTGTACAAATGTGTACGAATCAATTCTTATCGAATAGAATTTTACCACATCTGAGTGTGATCTATTTGTACGAACACAGATTTTTGAACATCTGGTTCATTTTGAATCGAACGCTGAAAACACATTAGTGCCCGTCCTTAGAACAGGCAGAACGTCTCCATTGTTTCACCCTTAGAGAATTATGGAACCTTTCCAGCACCCCTGTTACATATGAGAGGGTGTAAGTCCCCAGGTGGGTGGGGTAGATGCTTCTTAGACCCCTCAATCATGAAAACATTGGGTAGATCACATTGCTGACATGTTTTGAACTGTATTGTAATATTTTGTTGGGGGTTTCTTAATCAGCTGGGGCACTGCAGTAAAGCGGTAAGTTCCGTTTTCCAAATCTGCCCTCTGTCCCCTGGTAAGCCCACCGCTGGATGTACAAATGTGAAGTTGTATTGCAACATAATGGGGCACCTCAGAGGTGACTCATAGAGACAGTGTGTGGCCCTCATGTTCTCAACCTTTCTCTAAGCACCGGATATTCCCAGCATGGGATATTCCGGAGAGGTGAGGGGGGTAAGACAGGTGTTTGAAGAAGAAGAGTTGGCTTTTCTACCCCACTTTTCTCACCCATTTAAGGGGACTCAAAGCGGCTGACAAAGGTTTTCTGTTTTTCTCCCCACAACAGAACACCCTGTGAGGTGGGGGGGAGGGGTTTTGAGAGCTCAGAAGAGAGTTGTGACTAGCCTAAGGTCACCCAGCTGGCTTCATGGGGGAGGGCAGAATCGAGTCCGGCTCCCTAACCACTAGACCAAACTGGCTGAATAATCCCACCTCGAGCTCTTCTCTAAAGTGCTTCAGAGGGGCCTCAGAAACTGTGTTCAGACATAATGAAAGAGGCACCTCAGAAGACCAGTATTTGGCCCTCGTGTTCCCAACCTTTCTCTAATGCACTTTTCCTAGCAGAGAATGTTCTGGAGAAGCGAGAGGGCCAGACTGCTGTGTGAACAATCCCGCCTTGAAGATGCCTCAGGGGGCTTGTATATGTGTGTGTGTGTTTGCTATATCTGATCACAACCTCAGACCTACCTGTGGTGAGCAAGGAGTAAAACCCAGCAGGTTATCCCCTCCCCCAGTTTTGGATTCCTGAGGTAAATGTGGCTGCGGCCCATCTCGTTCTTGCCCGTCCTGTAGCACCTAGACGTTGACGAGAGCAACGCCCACCTGACACTGTCCAACGTTGTGTGCGCTTTCTTCCCCCCAGGTGCGTTCGCCAAGGTGAAGGAGAGCCAGCGGATGAGCGACGAGGGGAAAATGGACCAGGAGGAGGCCGACGGGATCCGGAAGCGTTGCCGGGTGGTGGGCTTTGCCCTCCAAGCGGAGATGAATCACTTCCACGAGAGGCGCATATCGGACTTCAAACGGATGATGCAGTCGTACCTGAAGCAGCAGATAGTCTTCTACCAGAGGGTCAGCCAGCAGCTAGAGAAAACGTTGCGGATGTACGACAATCTCTAGCAACTTTGGCCCACCTGGCACTCCATAAACCCAGCTTATTATTTGGGCTGGGGATGTTGGTTTGAAAGAAGCCCCTTCTGCTCATCTGCCATTAGCTGGGACAGCTTCCCCCCCTCCACATACTCTTCTCTCGTTTTCTCCCTGAGGAAGAGTACCTCTGAGCATGTGAAAGCCAGCCTCTTCTCAAGGTTTACCTGGCTGTACTGGTGGGGTTTTTTTTGGAACTGCGGTACCTCATGTCTGAGCAGACTTGAGTCTCTTAATTGACCTGATCTGAAATACTGAGCAAATAAATGAATGAATGAATGAATAAAGGTGTAAGGGAAGGACTGGGAAAAGCAAACCCATGGCACTAGTGACCAAACTTTGCACTGAAATGTTTCCATTTTTGTGCTAACCAGTTGTGGCACAAAGAACATTCCAGTGGAAATACCCACCCACCCTTCTCGCTCCGCGTCCTCCGTTACATTTGTTTACAGAGAAAGTGAGACATTCCCTTCCACAGGAATAAAGGGAAACAAAGTTTTTCTTGTTTTCGGTTTCCTCCGCCCCATTTTCTTCTCAGGCTTAATTTTCTAGAGTTACATCTTCCGAGTCATTATACTTCACCTCAGTCCTCACCAAAAGAGTAAATGCGGTCAGAATTGTAAACGGCTTTGCACAATTCCGGTAGTGTATAAACAGACTGTGATGGTCTTTAATAAAAAAAAAAGGGAAAAAAGAACAGCAAAAGAAGACATTTAAAATTTGGTGCACTTGAACGGCTGTTTTTCTAGAGTTCTTTCTTTCTAGAGTCCTTTCTCTGCCTCTCTTCTTTCTTTCACACACATCTAAGAAGGCATTGATGCCTTTGCAAACTCCTTTCCTCCCTGAAATAATAATAATGTGCAAAGGGAATTCGCTGTTTCTTATTTTTGTATTTTTGGAACCAAAACAATGCTTAAAAACTGGAGCTGCGTGTTTTCCTTGTTTTTTGTTTTTTGAAGGGTTCTGTTCTGAACAACATACAAAATCGGTCTCAATCCTCAGATCAATAAAGATAGAAAGTTAAAATGCAAAAAGATCTGAATCCAAGTATATGTTAATAGAATAGATAAAATTATAAAAGGACAATTTTTGGGCACTTTAGGAGGTATTTATTTGACCTCTGACTGTTCAGGTCCTTTTATTGTTCTTACTATTTTGCAATATTTTTATCCACTGTTTTTTTAAAAAGATTTATATGTCCTTTTATAATTTTTATCTATTCTATTGGGTTCTCTTCTGAGCCAAACCCAAATACTTCATGTAACCTTAGCCCAAAAGGCTGGGAATTAATAAAGCCGTTTGTGGCGGTGATTTGTTTGTGTTGAACTGGCGCAAAAAACTTTGTAACTAGAGCTGCCTTCAGATGCAGTTTAAAAACCATTATTTGCCACACTTTCTCATGGCAATCCTGATATGCTTCTGCGTGCACAATGTAGGCATGACAGAAAAACCAGCTCTGACTAGGGATGTGCACGAATATTCATAGGCATTCAAAATCGGATCGAATGAGCCGAAGTTCGACATTCGAACTTGAATGAATGTCCCAAAATTTGAATGCAAACATTCAAATTTCGGATCTATTCGTTCCAATTTATCCGGACGTTTATATGTGTATCGGTTTGTACACGATACGTATTTGAAAATCTGCATCTTTCCTGCATCTGTACGCATTTGTACAGATCCGTACGGAATGAAAATGGGTTGAATACGGGATGCATACATGTGGGGAAGATGCATGTACATGTACATACAAATGTCAACATTTGTACATGCAGATTTGAATAAAAAATTTGGACGAATTGATCCGAATTTGGTAAATTTGAATTGAATCTTGTTTAATTTGAATTTAAAAAATCCGAATTGGATTTTTGAGTATTCAGTTCAATTCAAATAGAATGTCAAAAAAGCATTTGTGCACATCTCTAGTTCTGACACAGTTTTCCATCATGCCAGATTGGTTGTCTTTTCTGTCTTTTTCTTGTCCTGCAAAACTACTTTGGATGTAGGAAGCCCGCAAAAAACAAAACAAAGGGAAGTCAGTGAGTGCTTTCTACATCCGGGTACTTTTGTAAGAGCAGTGATTCCGCAAGGAAACGGCAGAGAAGATAAGAACCTCGGATTGCCCTCCGATTACCTCCTGCCGTTTGCCAGGAGCAATGAGAGGCAGTTGTGGGATCTAAACAAAATTCCGCAATTTCCTCTCACTGTCTGGAGGCACTTTAGATGGCTGATGGTTTGAACAAGGAATGCACAAATGGGCTTTTTGACATTTGATTTGTATGGAATCAAATGTTAGAAAATCTGTATTCATTCAAATAAATCCTCTTTGAATATGGTAGGATTATATTCGATATGAATGTGTTCGTACAAATACCCAATACATATCCAATACCAACGAATATGTATCTAATACGTATCCGCTAACAAATCTGTGCTCTGAAAGCATCAAATCTGACCTGAATCCATTTTTAATCCACTCTCAATCCACGTTGAATGCAGGCTGGATTAGGGATGTGCAAGAATATTCAAAATATTGGTTATTCAGATGAATTTGGAATAATTCGAATATTTGTATACGAACTTCATGTCCGGACATTTGGATTTCTGAATCCGAACAAATACAAATATCGCGAGTTATTTGTAGAAATAATTTGCACTTTCTTATCCCTATGGATATATAAGCATCTCATACATACCTGTATGTATCTGTACACATTTGTATGCATCCATAAGGGATGTATCAACGAGACGCGTAAGTGAATCATATGTCCAGTCATTCATTTTTCCTTATTTGTACATAATCGGATTTTTTGAATATTTGGTTCATCACGAATCGAATGTCGAAAAATGCGTTCGTGCGCAACCCTCATCTGGATCCGCTGCAGATGTGTGGCGCAGCAGTTTTCCCACCGCCCCAGTTTAATGAATGTCTGAACTATTCGTGCAAATGTCCAGAACATCCGTATGAATGTTAATGTACAAATGTAACGTTAGATTTGTGTGTGAATATCCAAATTCAGATGAATTCCTGCGAATAACAAATGTCATGGATATTGGCGCACATCCCTAATTTGAACCCAAAATGGGACTCTGAAACATTTTGGAAGTTTCTCTCCTGGTGCTTTGGTCCCTTGATGTATAGAAAATGACTCCATTCTGCTGTTTGTCTGCCTGACTGTGTCACAGCGCAGATCCCTTCCTCCTGATCCTCCAAGAAAATCTGTGTGGAATTTTTGAACTTGGCTCAATTGGGCTCAAGTGGGATAGAGGACTTTACCCGGATTTCTAGCTGTATCACTTTGGATGTGCTAGTCTGTGACTCAGCACACGCCCAACTGGAAAATCATTGCTTGGATGCTGAATTGGGGTGGGGTGGAGTGGTAAGAGATGCATCAGAGTCTCCACTTCCCTTTTTTTTTCCGCCTTGGCCCGGTTCTGCTGAAGGTCTGTGCAGATGTTGAACATCTGCAGCTGTCTTTGGAATTGGCAGGTAAATGCTGAGATGGGGTGTGTGTTTTTGTCTCTGCAAGTGCCAGATGCTGCTGTTGTAGTATTGTTCTTGTTTGGTGTTGCTGAGGGTGGATTCACGAGCACCAAGAGTGTGTTCTCACATGGGATAATTTCTAGGCACCTCATCTCCTTTGGGCTGAATCTCTTGCTAGGTATCATCAGTTTGAATTGGGAAATTTTTACCAATGCCGCTGCCTATAGGAACAAGATTTCAGCTCGAAGAGTTCCTAAAATGCAACACTCTCATCCTGGGCTGTAGATAACACTCTATTCCAGTCTGTCACTCTCAAAGGAACATGGGAATTGTAGTTCAAAAAAGAGGTCTCCATCAAGCTCTGGTGATGAGTTGGAAATTTGCTCCTTGGGAGAATTTGCAGAAGTTCTTTGTTTTGTACTACAGCTGCTGAGATCCGTTGCTCCCTTTGCTAAGGATGATGGGAGCTGTTAGCAAAACAAAACCCCACCCAGACTCCGAAGGTGTCGTGAGGACAAGAGTCTCCATGCTTTCAGCTGTGAAATGTGCAAACACATGAGTCATGTTGAGGGAAAGGAGCACTTGCAGGAAAGATCAAAGGTCCATTCTGGACACTTCCGAATCGGGTTTACGGAGAGGGTTTTGGGGGGAAGGTGCATGTCCTTAGTAATTATTTCCAGGCAGACTCTGCTCCGTGGTTGCTGTCAACACATGCGACGGCTAGCCAAGAATTCGGCCTCATGCATGAGTTTTGTTTTCTCAGGAAAATCTTGAGAACAACTTCCATAAAGGAAACCAGGCATTGCCTGGAGTCAGTCCAGAGACGTGGTATCAGTGCGTTGTTAAAGCCTCAAGTCAGCAACTAATGCAAATGAAAAACATGGCGTGACCTAAAGGAGAACCAGCCAGTGGGTAATTTGTTTACAATGTTATCTCAGTAGCACAGTTTGCTTTTAAGATGCTGTTAATCAGATGCAGAGTTAGTGCGCCGCTACCGCACAACATGGGTTTATTTTGGCTTTTTTTGGGTCATTCCGAAGGCCAACACAGCGGTTAACTATTTTGACAGGCTAGTGTGGAGGAATGGTGGAAAGTTATCCAGATAACTTCTGGAGGGGCTGCCTAGAGTGTGGTAGACCGGGATGCTCAGTGCACGAATGCAATTTTTGGGATTCGACTAGAATAAAATACTTGAAAATTCTATTCAAATCTACACTTCAAATTTAACCAAATTCAATTCGAATTAAGCAAATTTGAATCTATTCAGTTGAATTTTTTATTCAAATTTGCTCTTAAGAACGTCGGCAACATCCTTAGATGCCCATATGCATCTTCCCCAGGAGAATTTCGAATGTATTCAATTATTCGTGCATATCCCTAGTCTATTGCCTTCCAGATATTCCTGAACTACAACTTCCAACAGTCCAGCTTGCAAAGCCAATGGTAAATATAGAGAGAAGATGCTTTTCATCAGATTCAGGAGGGCCATAGTTTGCACATATGTGTTCTAGATCACACCCATGATGTTGCTCAAGAATTCTGCCCCTCCAGATTTTGCTGGGTCGCAGCACCCACCAGCCCTATTGAGTCTGCCCAGTAGCAACAATCACAACTGTACTTCTAACAACATCTGGAGGGTGGCCTGATGGAGGCACCTGGAGAAAACCCCAAAATCCTGTGCCAGCCCTGATTATTAATCACTGAATTATCTTGTGGGGGGGGGGAATCAAGTTAGCTGAATTCATTTTGGTAACTGATGAGGTGACTAATGTCACAGATAGGTAGCCCTCACTTCATTCCAGTCTCTCAGTGTAGAAGATCTTCTATTGTGTACCTGCAACAAGGGATTTGCAAGGTGGGGTTTTTTTTTGTATTCTATTTGTGTTGAATCGAATCCAAGAAAATTTGTATTCGTTTGAATAGATCCCCTTTGAATGTAGTGGGATACAAATTTGATATGAATGTTCAGCCCCATGCGATTCCCATACGAAGCTTCGTACGAATGTATCAAAACATTTGATTCGAATATGAATGTCCGAATTTGACCAAATCTGCACAATTTTAAAATGTTGTGAATATTCATGCGTATCCCTACTTGCAACACACCTCACTCCTTTAATGCAGGAGTGACTTATCACCCCACTGGCCCCAGGGTCCCATGGGCTGCTTCGTGGGAGGCAGCCTGTGTCTTCTGTTCTTTCACTTTCTTTCACTGCCTCTCTTTGCAAAATAAAGGAACGCCGGAGAGAAGCCAGGCCCCATTCTGCACTTGGGCTTATTCTGGAATATATCTCAGGATAGAGGTCTGCTAGCCTCATGCTAATGCAGACTATGGCAGGTTTCACTCGGGGACTTCGGTAGTCCGCACTAGTGTGCAGATAGCAGGTTTCTATTCTGAGATATATTCCAGAATAAAGCCAAATGCAGAAAGGCCCCAGAAGGCGGCGACGGGTTCCATTGTGCATTGTCAGAACAGAAGAATGTGATTTGAACAGGCAAGAAGCTGGACAGATGTATTATTGGGACATCTGGTTTCAACATGTGGCGAAGACAGAGGCTGCTCTAGCCCCTCTGGAGAATCCGCATCATGCGTCATGTGCCGAGCCATTCAGGGCCATAAACAAGCTGTTCACTTTCCTTGCATGCCGGAAGGGGCTGAGAAACAGGCCGAGATGCTATCTCCACCGAGATGCTTTTGCAGAGCCATCAAAACCCACTTGCCTGTTTGCCTTGTTCGTTTAGAACAAGTGTGGAAACGTTGGTGGTAGCCGAGAAGCAGCAGCAGCACCAATGGACACCGTGACTCTGTTCTCAACATCTCTCTAGGAAAGTCGCTAACAAGGAGGACTGCTTTTCTTTTCTTTTTAAGGCACTAAACTTAAAATAAATGCAAGATTTTTTCCTATTTAATTTTATTTATTACATACTATTACATCCGTCCAAAAAACACAACACAACACAAAAATACTCCAAGTTCAGTTCTCTCCACCACCACCACCCGCTACTAAACGAGGGGTCCCACTGTTAAATAAACTTGAACTTTCATCAGTCCATCTTTCATCCTTTCTGGTAGGGAGGCTCGTTCACTGGCTTCATTTAGGGTATTTTTCCACTGTCACTAAAAGTACCCATTAATGGGTACAAAATGGCATTTTTGTACCCATTAATGGGTACTTAATGGGTACTTCTAGTGACAGTGGAAAAACACCCACAATCATCTCCAAAAACCCTATAGCTTTGCTTTGGCCTCTCCCCAAATGAAGGAGAGAAGAAGAGTTGGCTTTTCTACTCCACTTTTCTCACCCGTTTAAGGGGACTCAAAGTGGCTGACAAACTTTCCATTCTTCTCCCCACAACAGCCACTCTGTGAGGTAGGTGGGGCTGTGAGAGCTCGGAAGAGAGCTGTGACTAGCCCAAAGTCACCCAGCTCTTCTTCCTACAGGAAGCCAGCCGGGTGGCCTTGGGCTAGTTGCAGTTCTCTTCTGAGCTCTCACAGCCCCATCTGCCTCACAGGGTGTCTGTTACAGGGAGAAGAACAGAAGGTTTGACAGCTGCTTTGAGTCCCATTAAATGGGTGAAAAAAGCAGGGTAGAAAAGCCAACTCTTCTTCTTCCTCCTTCTTTTTCCCTCCCTCCCTCCTGTTTTAAAAAATAGGATTTTCAAATTCCATCCTTGAGATCTGGAGAAAGAGTTTAGCTGCCTGGCTGGACCTCAATAGAAGCAGCAACAGTTGGCTGGCAGCTTGAGGAAAGAAAAAACTGCTGTGTGCGATTTTTCTCTAAAGGAAGGCTTAACGTGGATTTGGAGGACGAGGCAGTGCGCTCCCCCCTTGGTGTGACTGCTGTGGCAAGAAGCCCCCATTTGCAGACAGCGCCATGCATGTGGCCTTTGGTCCTATTATGTGATCTTGGTGTTGCTCTGGAATTCCTTTGAGATTTGAGACTCACTGGACTGGAAGAGCTGTAAGTTTTCTTTGGCCCGGATGCTTCAACCTATAAGCCCATGTCTCCACTGTGGGAGAGACAGACAGAGAGAGAGATGGAGAGAGAAAGAGATTCACCCAGGGAAAGATGCTCCTCGTTGAATTCTGGAATTATTTTCACCAGGGATGTGCATGAACTGAAATTTAGTGGTTTGGTTCCAGTCGAACCAAACCATCTTTGCTTTTGGGTTCGCTTCAAACTGGGTTTGGGTGGTTCGGTTTGCATATGAGCCGGGTGAACTTCGCAGTTTGCGGTGAACCACAGACCAAGCGAACCAATTCAGCAGATCTCTCATTCTGCACAGCCTTTCATCTATGAAGCTGGATATAACTTAATAGCTGTGTTCACAAGCAGCAAAAAGCTCCTCTGAGGATGCTTAGAGTCTGTTCCTAGGAGGAATTGCCACCTTGCTGGTCTGCCCCTCCTTCCTTCCATGAACCTTTTAGCTTGGAAAAAGTGAGTTAGGCCATGCTCCCACCTTCACTTTAAACCTTCTTCAGTCTGTCTTCAGGTCTGACTGTTCACACTTTTTAATTTCTACCTGTCTCTCTCTCTCTCTCTCTCTGTGTACTTCACATTCTCCATTTGGACTTTCCTGAATAGAAAAATCCAAAAATAAAATGGACAGAACTGGAAAAGGTGTGAGCATTCAGATCTGGAGATGGACTGAAGAAAGTTTAAAGTGAAGGTGTGATCACAGCCTTAGAGATAGGATGTGAGAATACAAGGGCCACATAGTACCACCTCTAAGGGCGCATCCCCATGGGCTCCGTTTACTGCGCCGCTGAATCGGGGTAGCCCCAATGTGCATTCTAGTGCGAATTAACGAGTCCCCATGTGACTGGGGACAGCGCAGGTTCAAGGTGAATCCGCCTGTCCCCATGAAAGCTGCGGTAAACCCCTGCATCAGGGAACCACAACTTTTTTCCTCCACCCCATGGTGCCCGGCCCAGCCTTCTGCCTTCTGCAGATGGGGTAAGATGGAGGCTGCAGCAGGGCTCACTCTGTGCTACCAGCTGCCTGCTCTCCCTCGGGTGGGGGAGGCGATAGGAGGCAGATTGTTCTCACCAAACCCCTCCCACAGTAAACAGAATGTCTCCATGCTTAGAAGAATAATATGTGCTTGGCTGCTAATTCACAGTGAGAACAGTTGCAAAGAGGGGTTTTTTTAACGCGGATTTGTGCCTTTTGTCCCATGTTAGCCCGGATTAGAGGCTCTTCACGGGGACCCTCCAAGGCAAACTCATGTTTGCCTAGGAATATACTGATCATGGGGACTCCCTCTAAGTCAGTGGTTCTCAACCTGGGGGTCGGGACCCCTTTGGGGGTCGAATTACCCTTTCAGAGGGGTTGCGACGAGTCTCCACTGCCCCTCTCTCACCCCTCCCAGCTGCCCCCCCCCCAATGCTTGGGGGTCTCCACAACATGAGGAACTGCATTAAGGGGTCGCTCTAAGTGCTTTTGGGATGCTTCTTTTGCTACATGTGAACTCCTTTAAAGTCTTCTTTAGGAGCACTTTGGTGGGAGCTTTTGGATTTTCCTTTTAGAAATCAGGGGCTGCTTATTTTTGAAGGAGCAAGATTGCACCGGAAAACCTTTTCTTCTTTCCATTGTCTTTTTAAATGATAAAAAGCAGTGCCCACCTTGTGCACACGACTCATTCTTTAGACCTCAACATGTCTGGCCCTTATGTAGTACCTGGAACCAGGGCCAGGAACAGGGCCTTTTTGTTTGTAGCTCCAGCTGAGATAATGACTGTCTCCTTCACTATTTTTTTTTTAAGGTTAGAAACATATTTCTTCACCTATGGATTTGACAATGTTCAACAGAGTGCCCATTATTTACTTTTAACATCTGGCTGTATCGTTTTGTTTTCCGATCAGGTTCATAGAATCTTTATAAACTAGCAGTAAACAAATCCAACAAATAAGTAAAGAGAGAAATACAGAGCTGTAAGCCAGTTTAGGCTCTCTTTTTTCTCTTGCAAAAATGAATAAATGGATTTTAAATCTGCGCCGGGAACTCTCTCCAGGCCTGAATTTGGCGAGAGGGATTACATCAGAGGCAAGCTATGTGACTGAGCAGGAACGCTAGCAGGCAGTTGCATGCATCTTTGCAGATCCTTGCTGACTCTGGCAACGAGCTTTGCTGGAAAAACCTTAACAAATGTCTCCGATCTTTGCACGGAGGAGACTGACTGGATACGAAGCCAGCAAAGAGACGAGAGAAACAGGTCTCGGAGAATGCTATCGAAGGAAGGGGCAATACGAAAATCCAAACCAATTTTTAGAAGAAGAAGAAAGAAGGCTATTTAGAGCAATTGTTGACGTTCAATTCCAATAGAATATTCGAATGTTCGAATTCGTACGAATGGAGAAGAGACGAATGTATTCGAATTCAAACCGATTCGAATACAATCGTATCTATTCGTACAAATACTTGGTTCGTATTTGATGATTCGAATGTCGACAACATTCATATGTCTCCGTACGCATCCTGTTTTTATCCCGTAAGCATTCCGTTTTTGTCCTGTATGTATCCGTACAAACGAATAAGATGTGCATGGCTATGTCTGTAATGCGTACGTATCCGTACGCACATGAATGTCTGAATAATTCATGTGAATGATTAGAAACATTTGAATTTGTTTGAATGTTTAAAAAACGAATGTATAGACATTCAATTTGAATTTGAATGTCCAAATTTGAATGAATTTGACCAGATTTCAAGTGTTTCAAATATACTTCCACATCCCTAATTTAGAGTTCAGTGTGGGAAGCTCCGCGTGTTTTGGTGTGCCACCTTCTTCTGGGCCTGTGTGAAAACTACAATTAAGATTGCAATTTAAATACTAATGATTTAGTAAGAGAACTTGCAAATATAAATGGAGGACCAAGGGAAAAACCTCAGGGAGCTTCTCCACCATGTCCAGCAGCCTAGGGTGTGTCAAGATGAGAATGCCTTTACATCCGCCTTTGGCACAGGATGTGAGTTGGCCAAATTGCAGTCCCTAACTCCTGTTTTTAGAGCTGAACTGTTGGCTCCAAAGGCAAGGCTCTTCCTCACGCTGGATGAGGCTCAGAAGATGGCCTCCAATGTGACACCTACGTAATGTAGGCTTTCTGCCCCCATTTGCCCATCAGAGCCATTTTCAGTGCTCTCACAGAGGATCTAGGAATGTTTAGCCTACAGAAGGGAAGAGGAGACATGATAGCAGTCATTAAGTATCTGAAGGGCTGTCACAATGCAGAGGGATCATCCCTATCCTCGCACAAGATGGGAGGACTAGAAACAATGGATGAAACTTCAAGGGAGTCAATACAGATGTTAGGAAAAACTTCCTGACAGTGAGGGCAACCAGTCAGTGGAATAGGTTGCCATGGGAGGTGGTGAGCTCTCCTTCCCTGGAGGTCTTCAAGAAGAGGCTGGACCCACACCTCTCTGGGATGGTTTAGGACAGGGGTAGGCAAACCACGGCTCGGGAGCCACATGCGGCTCTTTGGCCCCTTGAGTGTGGCTCTTCCAGCTTAGGAGTACCCTAATTAAGTTAATAACAATGTACCTACCTATATAGTTTAAGTGTACAAAATTTGGCTCTCAAAAGAAATTTCAATCATTGTACTGTTGATATTTGGCTCTTTTGACTAATGAGTTTGCCGACCACTGGTTTAGGAAATCCTGGAGGTCCCTTCCAACTATTCTGTGATTCCGTAACTTTATCTGGGAAATGCAGGGCTAATGAGGGAGCATTTATTCTGCAGACATTCATGTGAAAGATGCTTGTTCTAGTTGGGTGGAAGCCAAGCGTCGTGTGACCTGATTTTCCGCACCAAACCCACAACAATTTGTGGCCATCTAAAAGTCCCTCCGGCTATTACTGAAATTAATTGGAGGAAAGGCCACATCCAGTGTTACGGCCTACTTGGGACTCATCCAAATTTATCCAGGCCTCCTGCTTTCTGGGTTGGGTGAAGAAATGTCAAGGACTCTATCTTCCATCCACACTAGATTAGGAAGCTTGGAACCTTCTTTTTGTTTTTGATAGCAACCGAGGAAAACAAACTCCATTTCTTCTCATTTTTCTCCTCAATTGTTTTAATTCGGCAATATCATCCTCAAGTCAGAGAGCTGATTTTGTAGGTCTAACATAATTAATTTTAAAAAATAATGGTCAGGGATACCTATGTGTTTTGTCTTCAAAACCATGTAGTCAGACTGGGATACTAGTTAGGATGAGGCATGAAAAGTGCAAAGCTTCATTGTCAACCACACCTGGATGGAATACCATCATTTCTAGAAAAGAGGTGTCTTATGCATGCCATTTGTACGGATTCGTACGGGATGAAAACAGGTTGCATACGGGATAACTACAGGATGCATACGGATGTGTATGAATGCATACAGATGTGTACAGACCCGGGGAAGATGGGTACGGGCATCTATGAATGTTGTTGACATTCGTAAGTGCAAATTCGAATAAAAAATTTGAACGAATAGATTCGAATTTGCCTAATTCGAATAGAATTTGGTTAAATTCAAGCTTTAAACTTTTGAATCAAATTGAATTTTTGGGTATTTGATTGGAATCGAATCCCAAAAATTGCATTTGTGCACCCCCCTAGTGTTTTCTGTTCGTTGTAAACCACCTTGGGCAAATTTTCTTTTGGAAAGGCAGTATACAAATGAAATGGAACGAAATGAAGACCCAACACTCAACAGGGGTATTTCTGGAATAGCGTGGAAACCTACCTGTCTGGACGCCCAGAAGGATGGTCCTTTTTGAATAAAATGGCTCCCTGCACATGTGCGTGGCTGAATCGGATGGGAAAACGGCCACTGCGCATGAGTGCAGGCCAGCACGCATGCATGCTCCTGGGTATTATTTGTGATCAACTACCTGGATGTGCGTTCGATGCCAGGGTGGGAAAAGGTGCTTTCCCTGCCCTGTTGCCTGGGCAACAAGAAATGATTTTGGAGGACATTTAAACATGATTTTCTGGAGGCAGCTCCAGCGTGCTTTCTGTAACTCAAATTTACATGAGCCAGTTTGGTCTTGTGGTTAGTATGTCAGATTCTTATCTGAGCCTCACCCGGTTTGATTCCGCCCTCCTCCATGAAGCCAGCTGGGTGACTTTGGGCTGGTCCCAGCTCTCTTTCTGGGCTCCCACAGCCCCACCTACCTCACAGGGTGTCCGTGGTGGGGAGAAGAACAGAAGGTTTCTCAGCAGCTTTGAGTCCCCTTACGGGTGAGAAAAGTGGAGTATAAAAGCCTCCTCCTCCTCCTCCTTGTGCAGTGCCCCTCACAGGTTCTAGCCCGTGCCCCTTTGGCTGTCCATGTGGAAAACTCACACACTTTGTCATGAATACACCCTGTGAACAGGTCTGTAATTTCCAGCTGAGCCTCTCCTTGCTAGAGAGATGCTTGTGGTGTATATGTGTGTTTATTCACCAGGAATGCGGAAAAACAGCACTCTAATCTGCATAGTGACTCAACACTTCACACAGCCACCTCTTCTGTTTCCAGCCCTGCCACGAGACCTCAGGGAAGATCCATAAATTATTGCTTCTGGAGGCGGCTCCTACAGAGAAGAACGTCTCCAAATTCCCCACCATCTTATGGTACCCCTTTCCAGAGGCAAAAACGAGGACAGCGGTTTTCCAAGGGCACGGGCCAGAAAGGACGTATCCGCTCTGGGTGTTTTTCAAAAATCATAATGATAAAAATACGCATGTTTGGAAAGTATGTTGAGGGATGGAAAGTTTTGGAAACTCCAAACAGACCCAGGGCCTGTCCTTAAAGACAAAACAGTGTCTGCAGCCCCACACATCAGGTTTCCAAATCAAGTTGGGTTTTATTAACTTCTCCATTGGCCGTGTGTGAACCGCATTGCCTCCTGGCTGCACACGTTTGAGGGGAAGTTGGAACACGGGGGAAGCAGTTCAAGGGACGAACGCAGAAATAGGATGGAGATTCCAGGCAGGTGGCCAGGCGGTCACTCTGGTTTGCCGAATGGGGCTCAAGCCGGAAACCGTCAGCGAGAGCTAGAAGGTTGTTTTAGACTTCCTGAGGCTTTAATAGTTACCAGCTGTGGGGGAGTATTTCCCCCTGCTTAACTGAGCCATGGCTTTGTGGACCAACTACTTGTAAATCCATCACCATGATGTTCCAGGGGAAAGAGACAGTTTCTCTAAGAATAGAGCAGTTTTCAAGTATTTTAGGAAATTGCGAGGAAACACCCTCCTCTGACACATGGACAACTGCTGCCTTACTAAAAACATTTGAAGACACAATCCTATAAGAACCGGAGAGCCTAAGAGTGCACTGTTTTAAATCTGTTGAATTTTCAAGGTGTTTTTAAACGTGCATTTTGTTTTAATCTGTATCTGTTTTAATTTGTATCCTGTTTTAATCTGTTTTAATCTGTTGTTACCTGCCCAGAGACCTTCGGGTAGGGGGCGGGGTAGAAATGTAAATAAATAAATAAATAAATAAATAAATAAATAAATAAATAAATAAATAAATAAATAAATAAATAAATAAGATTAGCCCTGCTGGATCAGGTCGCAGCCCGTCTGGTCTAGGGATGCACAATTTTTGGATTCCATTAATATTCTTACACATCCTAATCTGGTCCAGCATCCCATCTGATACAATGGCCCTCTTGTTCCTTCTGGGCATCTCAGGCAGGAGACACAGGTAAAACCTTCACCTGCTCTTGACTCACTGCAAATGGCCTCTAGAGACATCCTGGTGTTGGTAGCTAGGCGTCCATTCTAGTTGCCCTAGATTTATTGCAGATGAAAATCTAAGAACAGAAGCTTCTCAAAGCCAGTTTGGTCTCGTGGTCAGAGTGCTGGACTCATACCTTGTAGTGACTGGGTGACCTTGGGTTAGTCACAGCTATCTCACAGGGTGTCTGTTGTGGGGAGAAGAGCAGCAGGTTTGTCAGCTGCTTTGAGTCCCCTTAAATGGGTGGGAAAAGTGAGGTATAAAGGCCAGTGCTTCTTCTTTTCATAAGAAGCTCAGTTTATACCAAAGGTTTAAATCTAGACAATGCAAAAAAGCTCAGCTATTACAAGATATATTGTTAGCACAAAACTGGAAGCAGTAAAACGGTGGAGTCTACAACTCTGGCATATTGTTACAATGGAATGTGTTGCCTATCAAAGAATTTAGCAAGATCGAAAACCTTATATGGATTTTGAGAATGTCTGGTATCTTTTTTTTAAAAAAAGTTTAATTTCACCTGAAAAAGATATTTCAGATGCTCAGCCACATCTTTTATGGAAACATGAACCAATGGTTGATTCTATATAATTTAAGGATGATGAAGTTTTTCATGTTTAATATACATTTAACTTAAAAAATTTTGGACAGAAAAAAGGATCTTTTGTGTGCATTTAGATGGCGGGACCACATCCACTGCTTTTAAAATATAATGCCTATGCTGCATCCGCACCTCAGTTTTAATCCAACTCCAGTCCCCTTTCAGAGTGGAAAAACACATCATCAAAGTGACCAGTCACTCCCTTCCACCTTATGAGGGTAACTAGTGAGCCAGTTTGGTCTAGTGGTTAGGGAGCCAGACTCTTATCTGGGAATACCAGGTTCGATTCTGCCCTCCCTCATGAAGCCAGCTGGGTGACCTTGGGCTAGTCACAGCTCTCTTCTGAGCTCTCACAGCCCCACCTACCTCACAGGGTGTTGTGGGGAGAAGAACAGAAGCTTTCTCAGCTGCTTTGAGTCCCCTTAAATGGGTGAGAAAAGCGGGGTAGAAAAGCTGACTATTATTATTATTATTATTATTGAACTGAAAGGTAGATTTCCTGAGTTAGATAAACCCAAAAGCAAAGAGCTTGTTGCTTTTGACGACATGTGATCTCAAAAGTGGACCGAAGCTGGATTAAAATTTAGGTATGAACGCAGTACCCCTTTTAGCACTAGCGAGAACAATACTGAAGCGGTGCTCTTGGAGATGGCGCAGGAAACTCATCTCTGGAAAACAGCGTGGAATTTCACATACAGCCCCACCAGAACCCACATGGGGAAATGCATAATCATGAAAACATGCTCTGACATTTTATTGCACTCTGGTGACTGAGCAACTCCCAGTTTTCAAATCTGTATCTGAGTGTGCTAATTTCTTCTTGCTTTGTAACCAGGAGGCAAAAATTATAGAAGAAGAAGTGTTGGCTTTTCTACCCCACTTTTCTCACCTATTTAAGGGGACTCAAAGCGGCTGACAAAACTTCTATTCTTCTCCCCACAACAGAACACCCTGTGAGTTAGGTGGGGCTGTGAAAGCTCAGAAGAGAGCTGTGACTAGCCCAAGGTCACCCAGCTGGCTTCGTGGGGGAGGACAGAATTGAACCTGGATACTTATTGGCTACATATGCGTCCGTGTTGGATACGTATCAGATAAGTATTGGATATTTCTATGAATTCATGCAATTACTGTATTGAAAAGAAGGGGATCTATTTGAACAAATATGAATTTCCTTGCATTTTTTTTGATACAAATCAAATGCAAAAAAAAAAATTGTGCACATCCGTACACTCTGTGTGTTTTTCTAGACTCCGTACAAAAGGACCACCTTGATTTCTTTTCCAGGACCCATTTCATCCTAGCTAAACTCTGCTGGCTTGGAATGTTTTTTAGCTGTCGTTTGTCCTGGCTGTGAGTATCAAGTTCGTCTCCCACTTTGTTTTTCTTTCTTTCTGTTTTCGTTCTTTGCTTTTGAAGAAATGAATCACCCTGTCCCAGCCACTGGGTTCACGTCGGAGCTTCTGGAAACATCTCTGCATCTCTGCACCTAAGAACTGGCTCTATCCAAGATATCCTCGATAGGATACTTTCTGTGCCATTCCATTATCTTCCCCCAAGCACATGATGCACACATTGCTCCATCCCACGATGCCGGTCAGACTCCCTCTCCTTCCCTTCTGGGCGATGCTCCCAAGAGCGTGCCAGGAAAATAGAATAATAATAATAAAAGAAACAACAGGATTCTTTTCTTGCTTGGAATCCAAGGAATGTGATCTCTCACCCCATCAAGATCTTCCACAATAAACACCCGTAAAATGCAGAGAGAGAGCTAGAGGCAGCATGGAGAGATTGAAGCAGACACACATAGGAAGAAGAAGAATAGAAAAATAAAAGAGTTGGCTTTCCTACCCTGCTTTTCTCACCCTTTAATGTTCCAAAACATTCGTTCTATCTGTACGATTCATATCTGTACGAATCTCCTATGTATCTGTGCGCATTTGCGCTGATAGTACAGGACGAAAACAGGATGTATACGGGATAAAACGGGATGTGTACGAAATGCATACAGATACGTATAACACATACGAATGTTGTCGACATTCATCTCTTCAGATTCGAATCTAACATTCAGACGAATAGATTCAAATGTATTCTCTTTGAATTGGATTCTGTTGCATTCGGATTCTAAACATTCAAATCGAATAGAATGTTTGGATATTCAAACTGATTTGAATTCGAATGCAAAAAATACTTTTGTGCACACCTCTAGTGATTGCCAAATGTTTCTTCTTACATGGGGTTTTGAACCCCTTCCTGATTCAGCATCAGAGCTACTGGGAAGAAAGAAAATATTTTTGTAATTATTGTTAAGTGACATTAATAATGTGAAACGCTATTCTCAGTTCATAAATTATACAGAGGCCCAATCAAAAGAAAAACACAAGTAACATTAGAATGCGACTCTGGGATATTTTATGAAGTAGCAGAATGGAAGTGATTTGTTTCTTAGAGAGAAATAATGTAAGATTGTTGCTCCACTGCGTAAAATGGACAAAACTGGGCTCAGATTGCAGGACTGTTGAATAGATATCAAAGCCAATTATTATTATAAAACGTACCAGCTATTTAAGAGCGAGATGCCATCCAAACATATGAGCAAATGCTACTCAAAAGAGCTGTGAGTCAGGACTATAAAGGAGGACTGAAAAGGTCTGGATCCTAGAGCACATTGACTCTCACCTTTGACCCAGCCAGGTATTAAATAGGTTGCAAAAAGTTAGTTGGCCAATCAGAGCTGGCAGTGCGTGCAGATGCAGAATGCTGCTGGCCGGGCCTGCCACTTCGAACCCGGTGACAAAGAAGTAAGTGGCGTAGGCCCATGCCCAGGGTTGGTGGGTGGGTGCCCGGGATGGGGTTCCTGTGGGCTATAGGGGACCTGATTGCGTCACCTAGAGCATGCAGAAACCCAGGGAAAGGAAGAGACAGGCCTGCTTGTCCCTGGGTCGAACCTGACCCAATGGCGGCAGGCACGGGCAGGGCCTGCAGCTGTTCCAGTGGGAGTGTGCAAATGCTCTCCCTCCCAATCAGCTGTGGGATGTCCCGGGACATCTGGGAATGGGTGTAGAGCACGATTTCATGCTCTATACCCGGAATGTGTGTAGAACGCCCAGGGACAGGCTGGGGCGGTTCTGAAAAAGCTCTGTAGAAATGGCATTGCTCTGACGGGTCATCTTCGGAGCCTGTGCTATTCTACGGAGCCGTCTTTGGAGATTGTGCACAGGCTTTGGAGCTTCAGGTTTTGCCCCCCCCCCCGGAGCCCACCCCTAGACCCCATTGCCCGATCGCGGTGGAAATGCATTCTGAATAATCTGGATTTGATGCCTGAAGACCCATTGTAGACCCCTTTAATGGGGTGTACAGGAAATCCAGATTATAGGTCCAGAATGACCCATTTAATCTGGATTTCCCTAGAACTGGTGGAAACAAATGTGGCTGTAATGGGGTCTGCAGTGGAAACGGGGTCTTCCTGCTCTGAGCCTAATGAGTCCTTAATGAGTCCCTAATGGGTACTTAGTGCTAGTGGAAAAAAACCCCTATGTTGCTCGCTTCCTCAGGGATAACATGGAGACGATACAGTTCCAACAATCTCCTGTTGCAGAAGGGCTCATCCATATTTGCTCTGTGGAATGCCGAACTGTGTGTACAAGTCCCACTGGAGACTTGATGATTTGGGGAAAACGTTGCCAAGCCACAGAGAGAAAGCATAGTTTGAGCTTGCACAAATAATGTGGATATTGACAACACTTTGCGAGAAGGTCAGTTGAAGGTCGGAATGAGTAAGCCCTTGGTCCAGGAGCATTCTCCTTTGAAGTAAGAGTTGGAGGAACAGTGGGCCAGAACTCCAGTCATTGCATCTGGTGCATTGTGTAACCAATCTGTCCTTCGCCTCCACTTGTTACAAACAAGCCCAAAGCAAATTTCATGCACACATAAAAAAGTTGGATTACAAAGTAGTTTTGGCATGAAGACCATAGACTCCCAGTGGGCACCCGGGAACGGGCCTTTTCAGTGGTGGCCCCTAGGCTATGGAATAGTCTCTCCCTTGAGGTGCGTCTATCACCCTCACTGTATATGTTTAGGAAGGCAGTGAAGACGCACCTCTTTGTCCTGACCTTCAGCTAAACGGAAGACACACTTTTCTCTCCAATGGCAGATGCTGTTATTGTTTAAATGATGCTTGATTTTAGATGTTGTTACCTGCCCAGAGATTTCCAGGTATAGGGCGGGATAAAAATATAACAAACAAACAAATAAAAGAACAACTAGAGGAATAGGAAATGAGATACGGAAGGCATGGGTATCTATGGTATGACAAAATTAATGCTAATTCTGACCTTAAAAATCATTATGTGAGAAATGCCTTGTTTAGAGTGTGGTCCAAATACAAGAATGACCTATATTGGGAAATACCTTTGTGGGTTTCACCGCACGAAGGGTTCAGGAAAGAATAAGGGGGAGGTGAAGTTTGGATTATGAAGATCAGTTAAGTATAGATGCAGTAACTAATGAACTTCCTTTAAAAACAAGAGATGAATTAAATCTAGAAAGTAAAAATATGCACAACTATGTATGCACAACTTCTGGATATATTCAGAGAAGATAAAAATAGGTTAAATTTTGGACTGGAAAATGGAACATCGGGAGGAGGGAAAGTGGCTGACTATAGATGCAGTGGTCCAGGGGTGTTTTTCCACTGTCACTAGAAGTACCCATTAGTACCCATTAATGGGTACTTAATGCCATTAATGGGTACCTAATGGGTACTTCTAGTAACAGTGGAAAAACACCCCAGAGCAGATTTGAAGTGGATCCAGAGCAGATCTGAAGTGGATTCAGAGCAGATTTGTAGGGGATCTGTAGGCACAACCGGAAGCAGGGATTCGAACCGGACTTGAATAGCAGTCAAAGAACATTTGAATCAAATTTGGATCCTACCACATTTGGAGGGGATCTATTCGAATGAATGCAAATTTCCCTGCATTTTATTCAATTTGAATCTAACATGGAAAAAACTCTTGTGCACATCTCCAAGCCCCCTAATCATTTCTTCGTTTCAGGCTAGCAAAGAATAATGGTGGGAGATCAGTATCATGTGTTATCCTTGCTAAAGGGACATTTGGCCACTGTCTGGACGCAGCGGTGATGTCATAGCATCTGCAAAGTGGATCCAGATGTGCACGAATTTTTTTGACATTCTATTCGAATCAAATACAATACTCAAATTCAATTCGATTCAAACCTGTTAAATTTGAATTTAACAAGATTCAGTTCGTTTTTGCCAAATTCGAATCTATGCGCCTGAATTTTTGATTCCCAACATCCGTGCGCATCCGTATAGATTCGTAGTTATCCCGTATGCAACCCATTTTCATCCCATATGGTTCTGTACATATGCATACGGATGCCAGAAAGATGCGGGTCTTTAAGTACGCATCATGTACGAACCCATACACGTACGAATGTCTGGATAATTCAAACAAATAGATCCAGAATTTGAAATCTGATTCAAATGTTTACATTTGAATTTCGGGACATTCTATTCGAGTTTGAATGTGAAAATTTGGCACATTCTATTGGATTTTGAATGCCCACGAATATTCATGTGCATCACTCCTGGGTTGCATGTCGTTGAGGTTGAGAGAGGGGAATGAATAAGGGCTGATGGAATTTGAAGTCAATTCTAATCTTGTCCAGTGCTTTCTCTCCCCCTCCCCTGCTTTGCTTTTTTATCACTACTTATTTACATTCCTTTTCTCCCAGGCAAGAAACAGAGTCGGAGCTTAATTTAGAGCAGAGTTCAGCAGGGATGCAGCATGACAACATATTTTGAAACGGAGTCACAGGCCTCGTGCATGTTTGCACCAACAACAGACCTCAGTTGAGATCTAGATGCAGGCCTGACTTTTCCTGGGGAAATGTGTTTGCGTATGCTTGTGCATGTCTTTCTGTCTAGTGGTCTAGTGGCTGAGGAGCTGGACTCTTATCTGGGAATACTGGGTTTGATTCCGCACTCCTCCACGAAGCCAGCCGGGTGACCTTGGGCTAGTCACAGCTCTCTTCTGAGCTTTCATAGCCCTACCCACCTCACAGGGTGGGGAGAAGAACAGCTTTATCAGCCACTTTGAGTCCCCTTAAATGGGTGAGAAAAGCCGGGTAGAAAAGCCAGCTCTTCTTCTTATTATTAATTTGCTTCTTTCCGCTGCAAGAACAGAAATTCCTCCCAGTTGAGATGACATCCTCCATGTAGTTTTTGTGGCTTGCAGCTTAGAAATCCTTATATGTTCAGGCTGTAGCTGTAAGGACATTGCCCTGGGGGCGAGAACAGTACCAGAAGCATAAAATCTTTTGAGCCTTTAAATTGCTGTCCATCACAGGGCATTTTTCCCCCAAAGCCAGACTGAAATACAACCCGACAAGCTTGGTTCATGTGCAAACTCTTTCAGAGTCTTGCAGCATGGCATCTCTCTCTCTCTCTCCCTGCCTCCATAAAAATGCATAACTTCTCCCCCGCCAAGAAGTTTCCACATAACCGTGTTCTTTAAAAATAACTGGTTTTATTTCAAACATTCTTTGCAAACTTGGCCACCTCTTTTTAAAAATATAAATTACTAAATCAGTGTGAAGCAACATTTTACAGGTGCAAAAAGGGAAAGAAACTCAGAAAACTCATGCCTAGGCATGTAGGCATGTTACAGCTTTGGTTCGTCTTCTGCTTTCTGCTCTTACAGACTTTTATGACTTCCTGCACAAATCAAATAAAACAAAGGAAAATCCATGGCCTTCTCCTTAAAATATGGCATCTGCTCATGCATCAGAAAGGCAACTTCACATAAACATGAGTGAGATTGGGACAGAGGGTGAAGGAAGGAACCTAAGAGTTGCACAAGCACATGAGGTTTGTCTAGGAACTTAGGGGTGTTTTTCCACTTAGCACTAGAGTACCCATTAAGGACCATTAAGGGTCCTTAATGGGTACTCTAGTGCTAAGTGGAAAAACACCCTAGGTTTGACTTTGGGTTTGTGTGAGAACATAGAAGAAGTCCTGGTGGATTGGGCTACAGCCCAACTTGTCCAGCATCCCATCTCACCTTCTGGGCGTCTCAAGGCAAAAGCAAAACCTTCACCTGCTCTTGAATCCCTGCAAAGGACCATTAGAGGCATCCTGCCCATCTCTCCAACCTGATGTACCTAGGCATCCATTCTAGTAGCCATTGCTATACCCGTCCACCATGAATTGGCCCATAGGCACGTGAGAGAAACTTTGCTGGATAAAGCCACAGCCCATCTAGTTCAGCATCCCGCCTCACAGAGCGTCCTACCGACTGCTTCTGGGCATCTCAAGCAGAAGGCAAAAGCAAAACCTTCACCTGCTCTTGAATCCCTGCAAAGGACCATTAGAGGCATCTTGGGTAGATTGCCGTTGAGGACCAGAGTGACTCCATGTAACATTGTTGGATAAGATATAGAAGTATATCTCCATTACTTTCTTCTGGGGTAATTGATGGTAACTGGAACTGAGGAGTGGTGGCATTACTCCAGATCTAGGGTGTCTTCACACTTCCCTTCCCATCTGCTGGACAGGAATGGAGTGTATATATTACATACATATCTGTACAAATATTATCCGTATTTGCGCTTATAATACGGGATGAAAATGGTTTGCATATGAAATTTGCACAGATACGTATAACAGATACGAATGTTATCGACATTCATATCTTTAAATACGAATCTAAGATTCGAATGCCACGGATTCAAACCAGATTTCTTGACATTCAGATTTTAAATATTCAAATCAAATCTAATGTTTTGACGTTCAGTTTGACTCAAATTTGAATGCAAAAAAACCCATTCATGCCCATCCCTAATTAGGAATGCAATTGCTGAAGATCAGAGCTGGATTTTGTCTGTACTCTTTAGCTTGTATCACCAACAAATAAACAGCCAGTTCTTGCTTTAGGATCACCATCAGTGAGAACTTCACCACCTTTGAGGTAGGTTATATAACACTAAGAACAAATGGCTAGGAGGAGGTTCCTCCTGAAGTTCATCACAGTCTTTTTGATTGCAATTTCCAGAGGACCCATTGTCTACTTTTTCAAGGGCAGGGATTATATCCCTTTTAAAAACCCCTTCTTTAAGCTAACGCATGCCTCATGTTTCTGATTACCCCTCATCAGAAATTGCAAGCCCATGTTCTAAGCTAGGCTATTAATCACTGCTGAACACAGAGGTCCACCAGAACTGTACAAGATGATTTCTTGTAAACTCAAGTGCAGAGTGTTAGGAAGGCTGCGTTCCTGTAGGCATTTAAATCTGAAGTGAATCCGAATTCAGTATGCAGCATTCCCATTACTTATGCAATTAATCCGAATTTGGCATCCAGCGTTCCCATTCAAGTTCTTATTCCCAAAGTTTATGAGGACTATCCTGAGAAAATCCGGAGGAAAAAAAGTCCTGAGAAAAACTAGACTTTTCCTGAAGGCAAGTGCAGAGAGATGCTAACCATCAGGGCCAATCTCCCCCCTCCTCTGCTGAAAAGGCAAAAGGCTTGGATTTTTAAAAGCTGAAGGCAAATGCTGAGAGCTGCTAACAATAGGGTACATTGCTTTCCTGTCTCTCCCAGGGAAAAGGAAAGTGCGATTGCTCTGATTGCCTGGGTTTCCTCCGTTCAGCTGATTTTTACAGGCAGGCTGCTTTGAATGGAAGCAGGGTTTGCACTGGGGATGGGGATTTTAAAAGTCCTTCACTGGTCTGCTTGAGAGCAGGAAGAGGGTGTGAAAAGGAGAGAAATCAGAGAGTTTAGAAATCAGAGACAGGGTTTAGATTTTTCTTTTTAAAGTGCCAGCTTTTAACTCTCCGCCTTCAGCTAAAGTAAAGGCTGCTTTGACCAGAGGCAGTGCGCTGGGGGGTGGGGTGGGGTGGGTTAAAAGTCCTGGGAATTGCTATATTCGGATTTTCTCTTTGTGAGTGGGAACGGCTATAATCGGATTAATCTTCAGGGACTCTATTAGGATTAAAAATAGTCCTAACGGGACTAAAAAAATAGTCCAACTGGGACTAAAACAAGTCTAAAAAAGCTAAGTGGGAATGCACCCAAAGAGTTGTAGCATGAACAAAATGCAAAAGACAGTTCAATGCATGGAATATCATGTACACAAATTAAATAATAAAATAAAAAATTATTTTATGAACACTTTGAGGATGAAGGTCTAGCATTCCTGTCAGTTTTGCCAGGGCCCTTGGCTTTTTGGCTGGAACCAGAGCATTGATAGCATTGAGTGAACGGGTAGGGCTTTGCTAAGATAAAAATAAAAGGTTTAGAGTTTTGCAGTGTTCATGTAAATTCAAAAAGGGGCCTAGAATTCTCTTGCTATTAATAAGTAACAAAATTCAAGACCTTTTTCTCCCTGGTCTGGTCCCCCCAGCCCATTCAGAAAAGAGACACTCAAAGCATGATGGCAACATGTCATACGTAAGGATATGCACAAATGAAAATCACGTGTTTGGTTCACTGTCGAACCGAACACCAATTTGATTGGCTCAATGGCAAAGCATTTAATGGAACAAACTGCTGACTGTGTCTGACTTCAGACTAGTTTGAAAACAAACAAACAAACAAACAAACAAACAAACAAACAAACAAACAAACAATCTTTCCTCCCATTAAAAAACCCTTTTTCAAAAGCAAAAACACAGCAAACACGAACTGTTTCATCACCACAAAGTTCAGGTTTGTGAGCAGTGGGGTGGGTTTGGTTGGGCTGTTTTCATCCTAAGGTCCTCAAATTATAGAATTGAAAGAGTGCATGCAAGCTGTCCAATCCTCCGCTTCATGTAAGAATCCGGATCAGAGGCTAACACCTTCATTTTAAACCTTCTTCAGTCCATCTTCAGCCCTGACTGCTCACACCTTTTCATTTCTATCTGCTTTATTAGTGGACAATTGGTGGGCCACTGTGTGCGGCAGGATGCTGGACTAGATGGGCTGTGGCCTGATCCAGCAAGGCTCTTTTATGTATGTTCTTATGGACTTTGGTCTAGTGGTTAAGGAGCCGGACTCTTACCTGGGAATACCAGGTTTGATTCTTCCCTCCACCATGAAGCCAGCTGGGTGACCTTGGGCTAGTCACAGCTCTCTTTCTGAGATCTCACAGCCCCACCTACCTCATAGGGTGTCTGGTGTGGGTAGAAGAATAGAAGCTTTGTCAGTTGCTTTGAGTCCCCTTAAATGGGTGAGAAAAGTGGGGTAGAAAAGCCAACTGTCCACAAAGGAAATGGATAAACATGAAAAGGTGTGAAGACGGACTAAAGAAAGGTGTGACGAGGACCTTATTAGTTTCAATTCCTGTAATAATTTTTTTCACACTTATTAAGCGGAATCTACCTCACCTCTCCAACATGAAATGCTACGGTTTTCTGATCCGTGTGATTTATGCTATGTGTGTAGAAAACAATTAGGATTGCAACTGTAGGCCATTTACGCAGGAGTAAACCTCCAGGGAACTCAATGAACTATACTAATGAATAGACAAGCTACTTGTCTTATAGACAAAATGCTTTGAAGGTGCTTTCAGGGAGTGTGAGAACTAATATTTTCTTGAATTTTGCTTTGGATTAGTAGAATACTTGGGATTCAGTAGAATATTTGAGCAAGCCTCACCTCCACCCCCAGAAAGCAATGACATCAGCCAATGTCCCCACCACCACCACCACTTTGTCTTAACCGAGGAGAACTATTTCATCTCTATATGGAAATCAGGGCAAGATGCTCTTCATCTTCCAAAATTTGGGAAACATCTGTGGAAATCTTTACATCTGGGGAACTCCAGCCACCGACTGGAACAAATAATTCAGAATGAACCATCATAGTTGAGAGGAGTTCAATGCTTGGCTCACTTGAAACAACCAGCCAACACGCTCTGCTATGACTTTCCCCAACATCACCTGACATTTCATTGCTTCATTGCCCAAAATATTTACTTGGGAAGGGAGGGAGTCAAGTCACTAAGAGCCTGCTGAGACCTGCCTCGCCAACTGCATAGATCTCTTATTCTCCAGAGTTTTGCAGTGACTTCAACATTTGGGACGGCACGAAGATCTTGCAGGAAAATATCCTTGAGAAGTTTCGTCCTGTGCTCAGCTCAGCTTGGCAACTCCTAAGAAGTAGGATCAATTATGCAGCCGTGGACAGGTTCTACCATTTTGTTCAACAGAGAACTAGCTTAGAAAGGAAGGAAGGAAGGAAGGAAGGAAGGAAGGAAGGAAGGAAGAGAAATTGAGCTTCTCCCAGTCATGATGGAGAAGAACTTGCTGAAGCACAAACTCCTGGAAACTTAAATCTCACTTTGGGTCCTGAGACTTCATAGTGTCTGCATATATCCACAGTGTTGCATCTTGCATCCCTAGGAGCATGGAAACAGCTTGGAATCTCCAGTAGTTTACACTCTCTTGAAAGCAAGCTGACTTTTATTTGGTTGTCATATGATTCCATACTAGGAAGATCCTCATGGTGAATCAGTGCTTTTAGGGAAACCAGGAAGGTTTAGCACCATGAAGGAACTTCCTGGTATCTCAGGGTCTTTCTTGTATAGGCATCAGCAAAGAGAAGGATGGGGTGGGCGGGAGCCAGACATAGGCAAGAGGACCATGGTGGACCATGGGGCTCTACCTTGAAATAGTGATGCTGTGTATAGTCTCTCGCCTTGACCCTCAGACCCAGTACTGGCTGTTTTTTAAAGCTGGATTAGATGTCCTACAATACTGGAGCAGTTCTGGGTCCTGTTGCCCTCCTGGCTCTGCTCCTTTGGAGTTGGGCCCTGTTCCTTTGGCATCCAACGAGTTGACCGTCATGAGTGGAATGCCTTGACCATGGTCTGTTTTGCGGAAGGTTTCCTGGTCCACCACTGTCCCGTTCTTGTACTTGGGAGGCGTTCCTTGAACATTGTGTTTGCCCGTCTTGTTCCGCTTGTGGAGGTAGAACAATAAAGGCAAGATCAAAGCCAGGAGCAAAAGGATAAGGCAAATGGGTAATATGATGCTGAACATATTGGCTTCGATGAAGCCAAGGAGTGAGCCCTTCTCCGCTGGAGAGTCCGTGGTCTCTGTTCCTTGGCCAGGCCCAGCTGTTGGTAGGATGTGTGGTTCGCTGGAATTGTAAGTGGGTCTTTCTGACTCTGGTGCCCTAGTGGTGAGCACCTGGACGGTGGAGGTTATGCTCTGAGGTGTAGTGACATCTTCTTCTTCTTGAGAATCTGGCACTTTGAGCAGTGTTGCTTTATAATCTGAACCAGAATTGAAAGCCTCAGTGGTGTAGTCTAACATCTGCTCAGCTGGTGGCACTCCATCAGCTATCAGTTCAAAAAGAAAACCATCCTGCTGGAGATCTTGCTCAGGGTCTTCTGTTTCCCCAATTTCCAGTCCCACCAACCCTCTCTCCAAATCATGTTGAGTAAAGGCATCAATGGAGGCAGCTTCTCCCCTGTTGCCCCTAGGAACATTCACAAAACGACCCCCGTGAGGTGCCTGGAGGATTTTGAACCTTGGGACACTGTTTGTTCTGTTTGCCAACTCACCTGCATCAAGTATGGTGGTGTCAAACTTGACCGTGGTTCCTCTTGGCCAAAGGATGTCTTTCTGGGCTTTGACCAAGGCTTTGACGGTCACGTTGACCACTCCCGATATATTGATCCCTCCTGACGTAGCAAGGAATTGGAATTCATCCTTTGGGGACACAAAATCTGTGAAAGTAAATGTCACTTCCCTGTTGTCTAACTGCTTCTGTGAGAAGCCTTTTGCGAATTTTTGGTTCACGGTGATTTGGCCAAACTGTGGTTCCCTGATAAGTCTGTAGAAAGTATTTTGCTCTGCTTGGCTTGTGGTCCCTAGAAGGTGATAGTGAGTTAGTGCAGCCATGTTCAGACCCTGTGGTATTTCCAAAGGTAACTGATCTGTTGCCCATCTTGCAGCTGGAAGAATTATGATTTCCAAAGAAGTTAAGATGGGTGGATTGTGTCCATCAGAGATTGCAAAATCCAAGGTTTCGAGAGAATCAGTCCCATTGGCAATGAAGATTAGATGTCTAGCATTGATATCTGCTTGAGTAAACTGAGTTAGAGGTATCTGCTTTTCATGGATGCTGGCCACATAACAACCAGAAGACCGAAAAAGGATGTTGTATTTGATTTCCTCTGGAGAACTGTCGGGATCTGTGACATTCAGTTGTTCTTGTGAAAGCACCAAGGAGGAACCTGGGAGAACTTGCAAAACCTGGCGTTGGCTGGCTAGCTTTGGTGGCATCTCATTGCTATCCCTCACTGTGATGTTGAACGTCCCAGAAATGACAAATTCCTCTTCTGGGATCTGAATAGATCTGTTACTGCTGTGTCGGAGCCAGGTTGAGAAGCTAAAATAATCATCCAGTACACTGGAGCCATGGTGGGCATACTCCAGACCACCTCCCAGAAGATCAGACTGGAGGAAATAGGGGTGCCTTTTATTAACTGGCCCATCAGGAACAGAGAGGGTCCCATAGCTGGGCAGCTTTGTAATTAAAAAGACCACATCATAGGATGCTCTCTTGGAAGTAGGTTCTTGAGCAAGGAGGTTGGAAGCATCCAGGACTGAGGTATCAATCACAGCACTTTGAGCTTCTGGAACGGTGAGGCCTGAAAGAAAGGGAGGGGGAAAAAGACACCAGATGATGGAATGGACAGCTTTTGTGGGCCCAATATTCTCCAAATGTCTTGGACTACTATTGGCACAAGTCAACATGGGTGTTCTACTTGGAATTGGAGGAAATTGTCATCCCTAACATCTGATGAACATGGACTTGTTGGGATGCTGATGGAGGGAAAGATAGGGGAGGAATTGGGATATCTCCCGAGGTTTGAGGACCAAATGAGCATTTAGGAAGGATGGGAATTTGGTTGGAAGAAGGGGAGAACCAGCAAGGATGAGAGTGAAGAAGGGGTCTAAGAAAGAGCATATCGTCAACCCTCCGGAATAGGGATGTGCATTAAAGTACTTTTGGTTGAAAGTTTAAGGTGATTAGAGGTCAACGCTGCTCAGCAAGACATCCTCCCTCCCCCTCCCCCTCTGCTTCTTTCCCCTCCCCAACACCAGGACAGGGTTTGGGTTTCCTTGTTTACTCACTCCTAAGCTAAGGTAACAGAGGGTAGACTTGGGTTGGGGGGGGGCAGGTGGCGAGGTGATTAGTGAAGATATAGTTGAAAATAGCCAGGAATGTGGTCACAAACAGCCTTGACCTCCAAGCATCTTAAACTTCCAAACAAAAATACTTTTGTGCACATACCTACTCTGGAATCCTGGGGCATAGTTTGTGTGAAAATCCACCCACCCACCCACCCACCCACCCACCCACCCACCCACCCACCCATCCATCCATCCATCCATCCATCCATCCATCCATCCATCCATCCATCCATCCATCCATCCATCCTCCTCCTCCTCCTTCTCATCATCATCATCACCTCCCCCCAGGTGCAACTCTGTGTACATGCAGACATGCACATTTATGCATTTTGTACAGCACCAGGTGGGAAAAAAAGGTATTTGGTTCAGCGAGAGAGAACTGGAACCAGCTTGAAAAACTGGAGGATGAACATGTGCGTCGAACTGCATGCAAGTGCTTGCATCCATCTGCATTTCCCGAGGCTATGGCTGCGTCTCCACGGCGTCGTTATCTCGAATTCAAAATGTTTTGACTCCGCCCAGTTCAGACGGCAGTTCGGCTTAACACGCTCCTTCCGTGTTAAACCACCTTAAACCATTTTAAAGTAAATCCTGATTTCAAGAGGTCTCACTCCGGAACGTGCCCTTGATACGTGTTTCATTTTTTACTGTGTGGACAGTATCGTTTTCCGGGATGAGATTCCGTGTCCAGGCTGTCCCGCCCCCAATCGCACTGTAACCAATGGCTGTCCATATTCGAGGCACGTCATGTTTAGGATTCCCTCCCCCAATAGCTCGCTTCCAAAGAGTGATTCCATTGAAAGAATCCAGTCTCGAAACAGCCACTGCCTCTGTAGCGATGTAGCTTAATAACAATGTTGCAGTTTTGCGCAGTTCTGAACTTTAAAAAGGAAAGTAAAGGGGAGTCCCCGCGGAACTTTCCCAGCCCACTCTCCCCGCTCTCTGAGTTCCCTCCCGGCCCCCGGGGGAAGAGCGAGCGAGGAGCCCCCTTCGCCCTCCCCCGCGGTGGGCACGCTGAGCCCGCCCGCCCTCTCGCCCGCCTCTCGGCTTTCCTCCTTTTCCAGCAGCGGCGGCGGCAGCGGTGAAGTGGGGCAAAGCGGCGGCAGGCAACGAGGAGCCCCACGGCGAAGCTGCCCGCGCTGCAGCGCCAGGATGGGTGGATGAATGGATGGATGGATGGATGGATGGCGCGGCGGGCGCCGGAGCCGCCGGCGGGGGAGGCAGGGGCAGCCCGGGCTGCGAGCACGCTCCAGCCAGCGGGGCGAAAGGCGCCGAGAACGCGGCAGTGGCGGCGGCGGCGGCGGCAGCGGCGGAGTGGGGCAAAGTGGCGGTGGGCAACGAGGAGCCCGCAGCGCATGGATGGACGGATGGATGCTGCTGCTGCTGCTGGTGGTGGTGGGAAGGGGGAGGGGAGAGAACGGGAATCCCCGGCGGAGCATGGATGATGCAAAGGGAAGGGAGGGTGGGATCCTGGGAGGGAACACCAATCAGAGAGAGGGGGTGGGCAATGGGTGGGAGGACAGGGCTGCCGTCTGGACTCCCAGGATTGATTCCAATTTAAGGCTGAAATCGGAATGCCACTGAACCGGGTTAACTTGCAAGTCGTGTAAACAGGATTAACCCGGTTCAGTTATTTCGGTTTCCTTAAACCGAATTAAGGCATCCCATGTGGATGCAGCCTATGTCATTCCGTCCCTGAGCTGCACATATTCTTCCTGGGAAGAGGTTTTCTGCTGTTTTGCAACATCTCCCTAAGCATGCAGGTGTGACAGATTTTGTGAGGTTTCACCTGTGTTTCTCCAAAGCCGAGTGGTGAGCTGGGGACAGTCTGCTTCAAAGGATATTGACACCCGGAGGACATAGAGATCTGTGGTTGTGGATGCAAAGGATACTCTGAAGCGGAAGTCGTCTTCAAGGATCCAGAAGGGCTCCTCTGGCATGTGATGCCGGTACAAGATGAATCCAGAATCCACCTGGTTGGGTGTGCAAAGAAGCTTATTTGTTTACTTATGTACTTATGTACTTACTTACTTACATACTTACGTACTTACATACTTATGTACTTATTGATTTACTTACTTACCTACTTACCTGCCTACGTACTTATTTATTTATTTATCAATTAATTATGTGCAATTTCTAGGCTGCCTTTCGTGGTAGCTTCTGGGCAATGATAAAATAAAAGAATGCTAAGAGAACAATAATTAAAACAGCAGAAAAAATCAGAGCAAAATGCTCAAGTGAAAAAAAGAGGGAAAATAAGAATATTGTTGACTTCATTTCACTTCTTTATAAATCTAGAAGAAGAAGAAAAGGAGCAGAGTTGGCTTTTATATCCTGCTCACCCAATTAGGGGGATTCAAAGCGGCTGACAAACCTTCTGTTCTTTTTTCCACAACAGACCTCCTGTGAGGTGGGTGGGGCTGTGAGAGCTCAGAAAGAGAGCTGGGACTAGCCCAAGGCCATCCAGCTGGCTTTGTATATGAAGATTTGGGCTCTATACCCTTCTTTTAGTCACCCATAAGAGGACTCAAAGCACCTCACAAACCTTCCATTCTTCTCCCCACAACAAGCACCCTGTGAGGTAGGTGGAGCTATGACTAGCCCAAGGCCCCCCAGCTGGCTTCATGGAGGAGTGTGGAACCAATCCCTGTGATTGCCAGATATGAGTCCAGCATGCTCACCACAAGACCAAAATGGCTCAAAGCTTACCTCTCCTTGGGTGAAGTTTGCCAACTGCTGTCCTGCACCATCCTGACTGTTCACCAGCTGACCAAACTGTGGAGGCTTTTCTATGATGTAGTGGACAGGCTGACCCTCAGGCCCATCACTGGTCACTGCTTTCAGGTTCTGCTTCCCTAGGGTCTGAGAAGAACCTTTTGAGAAAATGGCAAGAAGAGATTGCTAATTAGGGGATGAGGTGGTCACAGATATTCAAAACATCTGAAATTCGATCAAATTCGTTCGGATTTGGACATTTGAATCCGAACCAAATGTCTATAAATTCGAATTTAAACATTCAAACGAATGTTGAATTTTGAATCTATTTGTGCCAATTATTCGGACATTCATGTCTGTACGGGATGCATACACGATGCATACTTGCCTGTACACATCTTTCCCACATCTGTACGCATTTGTATGGATCCGTACGGGCCCAAAACGGAATGCATACGGGATAAATACGGGATGCATACTGATGCGTACGGGCACATATGAATGTTGTCAAAGCTTTTCATGCGGATTTTCAATCCGTATTTGCACATACAAATGTTGTTGACATTCGTACGTGGAAATATGGATTGAAAATTCGCAGGAAAAGATTCGAATGTATTCTAATTGAATCTAATGCGAATACATTTGAATTTTACACGTTTAAATTGATTTGAATTTTCAGATATTCAAATTGAATCAAATCCTGAAAATTGTATTCACGCACATCCCTAATCAGGAGGACTTGTTTGCCACATCTTCAGTCCCTTTCTAAAATAGTCCTGTGATGTTGCCGATGACTTACCTGGACATACTGTGAGGTCTTCCTTGTTTTCCAGAGAAATGACCAATCTCCTTTGAGCTCTCACTACAAAGAAGTGCCCGGGAGACATGTTCTCCCCGTCAGATAGATCAAAGGAAAACCCTCCAACCAGAGGACCTGCAGAAATGATAATAGAGAGGATGGGTGAGACATTATGCACCAATGTCTTGGCCTTGAGGACTTTTGGGACATGGAATGGTATAATAATACCAGTCCAGTGAGCCTAAGATGAAACATGGAGACGTGTACATTTCAGGGGTCTTTTCCCACTAGGACTAAGTACCCATTAGGGGCCCATTAAGGACCCATTAGGCTCAGAGCAGGAAAACCCCATTTCTACTGCAGACCCCATCAGAGCCACATTTGTTTCCACCAGTTCTAGGGAAATCCAGATTGCATGGGTCCTTCAGGACCTATAATCCAGATTTCCTCTAGACCCCATTAAAGGGGTCTACAATGGGGTCTTCAGGTATCAAATACGGATTATACAGAGTGGATCAGGCAATGGTGCCTGGGGGAGCTCTGGGGGGGGGGGGTGCCCCCAAACCCCAAACTCCGAACCCTGTGCACAATCTCCGAAGTTGGCTCCGAAGAATAGCACGGGCTCCGAAGAGGACCCCACACGAGAGTGATGCCAATCCTACGGACCTTTGTCAAAGGCTCTGGAGAATCTTTGAAGAATCTCCGGAGCATCTATGGAGATTGCACCCCTTGTCCCCCCAAAAAGCTGGGGTGATGGGCGGGCCCCACGTGAGTCAATCTGGATTCGCCACATGGGTGCTCCGGCGTTTCCACTGCGGACAGGCTAGCACCCATTGCTATTGGGTGCTGCCTGCCTGTGGGGATGCATTGGGTACCTCCATTAATCTGGATCCTTCCTTCCCTACTTGATCCAGATTAGCTGAAGGAGCCATTGCTTAGATCTGGATCATCTTAGGTCCGGATTAAGGGAGGTCAGTGGAACCCCCCCCCCCCCCCGCAGTGTCCCTCTTGATAGACAGCCATCTGTTGGAGATGCAACTTAAGTTTAAGGCCAGATTAAAGAACACAGTCCATAAAAAGCCCAAGTGAGTCCCTGGCTGCCAGATATGTACAGAATTTGGCACGTTATCCGATTTCCATAATTTAAATTCAATGCTGTCTTTGGATTTTTGTCTTTTGATGATTCGATGTGCCAAGCAAAGCAGCAGAAAGAAGAATAACATTTTTGACTCCAGTGGAATTCCTGCCTTTCTGTGCTTTTGGGAATCTGAGCCCAGTGGTCCTGCCTTACATCCATATTCTACGATGACTTGTAAAACTATATGCTGATGGCACACCCAGATGGATTCAAACATGGGAAGTCTGCAAGGACGGTATTCCCCTGGATCAAATGGAATTATTAGAAAAAGTTCAGGGGGAATATTTGTGGTCTCATTGGATGGAGCTCATTAGAGGTGTAGCTCAGCAACATCTGGAAGACCAGGTTTTGGTTAGCCTTGATGTAAAGGATCTTAAATGTCACAGAAAGGGACCAGAGGGGGGGGGGGAGGCGGGGCGGGTTCTGCTCAAGGCAGCTTCCAAAATCCCTCTACTTGCTGACTCAGTTGTTACTCCTTGGAGGTTTTTCCACTTACCTCCCATGAAATGGGTCCTTCAGCTAATTCAGATTTAGAAGATATGGATCTAAGGAAGTACCAGATGCATCTAATCTGGATTTGATGTCTGAAGACCAGATTGTAGACCCCTTTAATGGGGTCCACAGGAAATCTGGATTATAGGCCCTGAAGGACCAATTTAATCCGGATTTCTTTAGTACAGGTGTGAACAAATTGGGTTCAAATGGGGTCTGCAGTGCAAACGGGGTCTTCCTGCTCTGAGTCGAATGGGTTCTTAATGGGTCCCTAATGGGAACTTAATGGGAACTTAGTACTAGTGGACCCCCCCCCCCCCCGATCCTTACCCACCTTTATGTATGAACTGAACAAGCCGTCTGTTTATCTGGGCCTGTGTGAATCGCTGGACCAAGGCGTTGGGTGAAGATTTCAACACAACTTTCCCATTGACTGGGACCCGGATGGAATAGACCAATTCCTCTGGAGGGGTGTCTTCATCTTCACTTTGAAGGAGGTCAGGATGAATCTCAGCTGTACCATCTTCCTCGATCTGGCGGGGAGAGTCAAGAAATTAATGGGACTGAATGCCCAAACACAAAATCTGCCTTTTCCTATAGAAACACATGGGAGTGGCTGTCGGTCAGTGGTAGAGCAAACTGCAGGAAAGCAGAGGATAACAGGATCAACCTCCAGCTTCCCTCCTGAAGTAGGGAATGGCAAACCACACGTATGTATCTTTGGAAAGAAAACTGCATAGAGGTGTCTATGAAGTATCCATGCAGCCTGTTTCAAATACCTGGAAGCGGACAGGCGCTTGATTAGAATCCAGAGCCCAATTTGCACTTGGTCTTGTAATTTATAATTAGTCAACATCTGGGCAAGTGCATCTGCACACACACTGGCACTATCATGTGCCACACGCAAGTTAACGTCAACCAAACCAAATCCCTACCTGATGCATCCAGCAGCAACCATCTGCATCTTTTCTGCTGCAACAGGGGCCATCGGAGCCACCATGCAAGCACGACGGCAGCTCAGATGGCCCCTGCCGCAACTGCACTTGTGCAAAACATTAGTGCCGCTGTAGCGCTGGCATACATTCAATCGCGCAGGATGCCACATTGAAAAATGGGCAGGAAAGCAAGGGCAGAAATGTCCCAGGTGTTTGCAACAGGAACTGTAATGCTGGGAGCTGGCAGACGGGGGGGTAAGATCCCACGATCGCCTCCTGCCATCTGGAGGCACTAGGGATATGCACAAATCATTTTCTTTTTGCGTTCAACTTATATCAAATCGAATGTAAGAAAATTAGCATTCGTTCAAATAGATCCCCTTTGAATGGGGTAGGATTCTATTCGGTACAAATGTATTCATACAAATTTGTATGAAATTGTCATGATCCCCAGTGTTCCAGTCAGTGCCTGCCCTCTCTAGGAGTAGCTGGGCCCTGTTAGGAAGCTGAGTTTGTGCAACGGCCGAGTGAATACTACAGTGTGGACACAAAACACAGGTAGCAAGCGGTTTGAACAGTAAACTAAAACAAGTTTATTATAACACACAAGCAATACTAGAAAGATAATAAGGTTCAGGTAGTTGTTGGCTTAAATCAGTAAGTCTCTTAAGGTAAGGAGCTACCCCTATCGCTAAAGGAAAATAATTCCCCTTTTAAAGACAAACCTCTCCACGTTCCTCCCTCTCTGGCTAGCTCTGCCTCAGCCCAGGCCTAGCCGGTGTACCAGAATGTGGCTCTAGATGATCACAAGGCCCAGACCGTCCTTGCTTGACCAATCATCCAGCCTTGGTCAGTTGCTAGCGAAGTCTCCCTCAGAGCCACAATCCTTCACGATTGTCTCCTTCAGAAATCGCTCAGCCAAAAGACCAATGGTCAGCTACTGGTCCAGCTCCCTCAGGTTCAGCTCTCTTCTGTTCCCTTCAGCTTCAGTCCCAGCACAAAGACCCCCTCTGCTGTATCCTGTGTTCCTTTATACCCTTTTCCCCCTGGCCCTGATTGGCTGTCACCTCCTGGGGAAAGCTGCTGGAATAAAATGCTGCTGGAGACTGCTGATAGAAGCTCCTATCCCTCACGCCTGATTGGTGGAAACTCCTCCTCCAGCCCCTCCAGCTCCTAGATCCCCGGACAGCTTTTCCCTCCAAACTTCACCTGCAGCCAATCATTGCACCCGGACCCGCACGGGACTTCCCACCCTTTTTGCAGCCTTTGCCCAGGGCTTGCAAAAGGCTGTTTGCACAGAGGCTGTCTAATGCAGCTTGCTAGAAGCCTGCAAAGACAGAAAGCAAAGCAGTTTGCAGCCTGTACCCTGAAACCGTCACAAATATCTGATACAAATGCATACATGTCCTATAATGTATCCTCTGAGAGAGCCAAATCCGCCCTGAATCTGCTTTGAATCTGCTCTCAAACCATGCCAGATTTACTCTGCATCCTCCTCTTCCAGGTTCATGAATGTTCCGAGGTTTCGTACGAATCTTCCAAAACACTCGTATTCGTACGGATGTCAATGTGAAATATCTGTACACATCCCTTGGAGGCACCCATCTTCTTGTGTGGGGAAGAACCTACAAACAACAGCCCCCTCCATCTCACCCGTGATGTGCTGCATCCCTTTGTTGAGTACATGCAACTGGAGCTCTTGGAAAACAAGATCTTCGTTAATAGGTAATGGAATGGAAATGTCTTGCTGAAAAGCCATTGCTCCGAGCCTACGTGCATTCTGAATAATTCACGCTTTACGCTTCAGCTCTGCTCTTATTTTATTAAATGCACAATGCCTGCTCATGTTCGACGTTGCCTAATAACTTTGAAGAAATCCCTCAAAGGCATCTGGCAAAATTTATCCATACTCGCGATATGCACAAATGGAGGGGTTTTTTGCATTCGATTTGCATGTAAGAAAATTTGTATTCATTTGAATAGATCCTCCTTCGAATGTGGTAGGAGTCTATTCTATATGAATGAATCCGTACTAATTCATTTGAGAATCCAATACGTATCTGATGTGTATCCCATAACATTTCCACTCTGGTTTTTTTTCTTTGCATGTGAATTGTATGAAATCGAATGTAAGAAAATTAGTATTCATTTGAATAGATCCCCTTTAAATGTGGTAGGATTCTATTCAATATGAATGTATTTGTATGAATATCCAATACGGACATGTATCCGATACATGTTCCATAACATATCCACTCTGAAAGGGTCAAATCCGCCCTGAATCCACTTTGAATCTGCTCTCAATCCATGTTGAATGCACTCTGGATCCATTGCAGAAGTGATTGGTGCAGCCACTTTCCCACCTCCCACGTTCATGAATATTCCAAAACATTCGTATGAATACAAATGCCAATGTACGAATGTTGTAACCTTTGATTTGTACATGAATGTCTGAATCCATCTGAATATCGAATGTTAACAAATATTCGTGCAAATCCCTAATACATACTTCTATACGATGATTCAGAGGATGGGGTTGTCCATTCATTTCCAGAAATACTGCCAGGATCCCTGAAACACCCATTAAGACTACCTTGTATGTAGTCTTTTTTTTAACACCCATTAAGCACACAATAGAGACAGATAGGAGCCGCCGCTGCCGCCCCTGTCTGTCTCTAATGGGTACCGCTGTGCAGATGCGGTCCACCCATTCCGTTCTTAATGGATGCTGCTGTGTGGACCCGGTTTCCCACATATGTGCTTAATGGGTGTTACTGTGCGGATGCTCTGTACTAAAAGCTGCTTAAAAAGGTGCCGCTGCGAGGCTGCGTGCTTCCACATGCGTCCTTAACGGGTGTTTAAGGGCATGTGCGGAAGCACCCTGTTGCTAAACTCCCCTATGGCTTTGCAGAATGAAAATGCGTCTCTTGAGGGCCTGCTGGTGAGTGTATACTTCCAGGCAGGTTGTAAGTAACTTTGGCTGTGGTTACACCTAAGGCTTAATCCAGCTTCAGACCACTTTCAGAATGGGGGAACACATCAGCAAAGCGATAAGCTATGTTCTTTCAGTGTTAAATATCTCGGAAAACTCACCTCTGGGAATGATAATGTGGAAAGGAAATTTCTGGCCGCTTTGCTGATGTGTTCTCTCACTTGGAAGGTGGACTGAACCTGGATTAAACCTTAGGTGTGACCACAGCCAGTGGTTTTTCACTGATCTCAGGCCAGCATTATTTGTTTATTTATTTATATTTATATTTCTATCCCGCCCCATATCCGAAGGTCTCTGGGCGGGTTACAATCTTGAAACAGCAGATTAAAACAGAATATACATTAAAACACTTTAAAAATTCAACAACACTAAAACAATACACGTTATGTTTAAAATGATGGTGTCTGTCCTGGGTGGGAAATATAATCAGCTCAACCAAAGGCCAGGGAAAAGAGGTGCGTCTTCACCGCCTTCCTAAATACATATAAGGAAGGGGCAAGACGCACCTTGAGGGGGAGGCTATTCCATAGTCTAGGGGCCATCACAGAAAAGGCTTTCTCCCGGGTGCCCATCAGCCTCACTACTGAAGGTGGTGGGACAACCAGGAGGGCCTCACCACTTGATCTTAAGGCATGGGCAGGTCGATATGTGGGAAGGCGTTCCTTTAGATTTTTGGGGCCCAAGTCATTTAGGGCCTTATAAATGAGAATCAAAACCTTGAATTGGGCTCAGTAGTGAATTATTATCCAGAACCTGAAAGTAGTATTGCTGTTGGGTCAGATCAACTTGTATCAATTTATTACAGTCTTGATACATGATCTAGTATGACGGAGAGCGAAATTTCCTTCCCTTGCTCTTCTGGGTTTTGAGCCCACTTTCCCACCCATTCATAATACAAACAGGTTTGCATTAATTGACAGAAATTATTTTACGGCTAAGTATGTACACAGATGCAATTTTCAGATTCAAATGAAATATTTGAATGTTCAAATTTGTACAAACAGAAAAAACGAATGTATACAAATTCAAACAGATTAGAATATATTCGTATCTATTCGTACGAATATTCAATCTTTATTTAAAGATACGAATGTTGACAGCATTGTATGTGTCTGTACGCATCCATACACATTTGTAGGCATCCCATTTTTATCCCATATGCATCCTGTTTTTGTCCCGTACGTATCCGTACAAATGAGAACTGATATGAATAAGATGTGTACAGATACATATGTAATGCATACATATCCATACTCATATGAATGTCTAAATACTTCGTACAAAAGATTCAAAACATTTGAATTCATTTGAATGTTAAAAAACCCGAATGTATAGACATTCAATTCGAATTTGTATGTTTGAATTCGATTGAATTTCGAATGTTTTGAATATTCTCATATCCTTAGTTACAGCCCCACCAGTCTTCAATTCACAAATGGAAGAAAACCATCAACCATCAATAAAAATGCCGCTCTTGAGAAATCTGGGGGATTCCCTTTTCTGTCCCCCAGGCATGCGTGTCGCTTTGGGGAGGTTTAGAAAGAATCCCTGTTGTGAAATCGGTCTTGAATTGCCATGAGACCTTGGAGCTATGAAGAAAGAACACGCCGAGCCATCCCCTCGAATGATCCTGACCCAATTAGCATCTGTTCAACAATGAGATTGTATGTCATGAGAACACCAGCTTGGTCTATCACGTTAGAGGTATTCCTTCTTCGTGACACGCTCACCTCCGGCTCCCCTAGCTTTCTGTTTATAATCCAGCCTCTGGTTTGCAAAATCAGAATCGACTGACAACCCCACCCCTCCGTCCTGCTAACTCCAAGGGACTTGTCTGCTTCAGCAGTCAGCCAGTTTGTTCAAATTAGCTGGACTCTCTGGAGAAGGACACAGTCAAGAAATGCCAAAGGGCTCTCCGTCCGTCCTGCTAGAGTGGAGACGCTTTTAGTGCTTGCACTTAGTTAGAACTGAGGATGCTGGAGGGGAAATCTGCCCATGTGAACAAGCTCTGCTAATTACAGATGTGTTCCTTTCTTGCTGTCTTTGTGCTTTCCCCAGGGATTTTTATTTAAGCATTTGCAGAAATATCCCAGGACTGACTGAGATTAGGAGCTTAAAGTATTGGTATTTTTGGCCCCTCTTTCCCATGAGAACATAAGAGGAACACTGCTGTATCAGGCCACGGCCCATCCAGTTTAGCACCTTGTCTTGCATGGTGTGCTACCATCTGACTCCAGGCATCTTAAATAGAAGACAAAAGCAAAACCTTCACTTGCTGTTGATTTCTTGCAAGCGTTCCTTACCTGCCCAGGTGTGGATTGGGAATCCATCCCCTTGTGTTCTAGCCTTACTGCTCTACAGCCTTTTGGCTGTAGTGCGAAAAGGTTTCAGGTCAGGATGCCTTTATTGTTTAACAGCTGGTTGGGAAAAGGAAATTTCACTTGTAGCTTGCAATGCAAGCGGCACACGCTGCAAGAACCTCTTGTGCATAAGATGCAGAAATCTTGCACTCCTTTCCAAGTGGCAGCCTTGGATGGTTACCAGCGTATGTGCTTTGCTTTGGGTCATTACAACTTGTTCCTGTATTGTAAACCAGATCTCAAGAAGCACAGCTGCAGAACATCTTGGACGTACTGTGCTGTTTTCCAAGTACCTTTCTTTCTTTTGACTTGTTTTGAGTGAGGTATGGTGTATCTCCTCTCTCTCTCTCTTTTGTTTTCAAAATACTAGGGCCACCTGCTGACTCTGAAACCTGAGGCCTTTTCACAGTTAGTCCGGTAGTGAATAATTAGGGCACTTCTGGGGAAGGGCATCTGCACTTGGAGGAGGCTGCTACAGCCTCCAAGCGCCCCCGGCCTGCCCAGAGGTTCCCAAATCATGCACTACTTGTGGAGCATGAAATTGTGCACCACGCTTTTACTAACCTTACCCAGGAACTTACTAGAAGCTTCCAGGGGTGAACATCGGCACCTCTTCTGGTGCTCTGGGGTTGTCTGAGGCTCTGACACAAGTTCCTTCACAGAGGGTGCACAACCAAAATGGCAGCACCCTGAAGAGGACCGCCCCCAGGTGAGTGACCGATCACGTGGGGTATGGGCTGTAGTTACCCTAGCGCTTGCAAGTGTAAATGCTAGTTAACATGTGATTACACGCCTTTCCGGTCCAGTGCATGGGAAGGGAAGTGCAAAATCGCCCCTGGAAGAAGGATCCAGGCAAACTGAGGAAATATTTATTCACAATGTAGCCAGTTCAACTACGGCGTTGATGGCATCAGCGTAGGTTTGGACCATTGCATGGAGGAAAGGGATATTGGCGGCTGCTAGCCCTAACAGCTGCACGATCTCCTGTGTGCCTCTAAAGGTCCAGCTGCTGTGAGACTGTGACCATCTCATCCTGCTGGTGGCCTTCCGTAGGCAAGTCCCAAAAGCTCCAGGATAATTCACTCCAAAATAAGTATGCTATATAATTAGAGCAACAATATATGGACTTTACTGATGTGCATTGAAAACAATCATTTAAAAAATAATAAAATCAGAAATCATAAAATCACAGAGTTGGAAGGGACCTTTGGGTCACTGAGTCCAACAAGCCTTCTGTTTTTCTCCCCACAACAGACACCCTGCGAAGTAGGTGGGGCTGTGATAGCTCAGAAGACAGCTGTGATTAGCCCAAGGTCACCCAGCTGGGTCTGTGGAGGAAGAAGATTTGGCTTTTCTACCCTGCTTTTCTCACCCTTAGGGGGACTCAAAGCAGCTGACAAACCTTCTGTTCTTCTCCCCACAACAGACACCCTCTGAGGTAGGTGGGACTGTGAGAGATCAGAAAGAGAGCTGTGACTAGACCACGGTCACTCAGCTGGCTTCTTGGAGGAGTGCAGAACCAAGTCCAGTACTTCCAGATATGAGTCCAGCTCCCTAACCACTAAACCAAACTGGTTCAGAGGGAGTTTCAGCAGATATTGCCTGAAAGAGACCAAATACTTCCGCAGCCGGACAGGGCCCATGTTATGTAAAAAAGTCCATTCCCTTCAGAGCTTGGCTCTGTGGCTTTGGGACTCATACTATGGAGATCTGTTGCCACCGTGTGGTCAGAAAGCAGCACAAGGAAGAAGATGGGAAAAACAGATGTTCTCAGGACAACCACAGCTAGAGAGCTGCCCCTCCTGCCTCCTGCCTTGTTCAAAGTTGAATTCTTGGGGAAAAATCCCCGCCTCTCTACTGAAAACCCCTGCCACACCCTTTCCATGTCCTTGGCATTGCCAGGAACCAACAGCTTTAACAGCTGGGCTTCCAACACCAGCGTCACAGAGTCCCATTTCCCCTGCGAGGACTGGAAATGGAGGTTGCATTCTTGCCTCCTTGGGGTGTATATGAATATTCATAACATTCAATATTCATACAAATTCATCTGCTCTTTTCCCCCTGCAAATGGCCTCCAGAGGCATCCTGGATTCTGCCTGTCTCTCCAATAGGGATGTGCACAAATATTCGAAACATTCCAAATTTGATCGAATTTGGTCAGATTCAGACATTCAGACTTGAATCGAATGTCTCTAAATTCGAATTGAACATTTGAAAGAATCTTTGAATCTTTAGAACAGTGATGGCGAACCTTTTGAGCTCAGTGTGTCAAAATTCGCAAGAAAACCTAGCTTAACTTTGGTGCTGTGTCACATCTAGAAAAATCCATAATTTTGTGATATTTGTATCGCTAGTAAAAAAGCTATATTTTTGATATATGTATTTTATTAAAAGCAAAAACAAATAATTCTTTACATTAGTGACTTTTGTTGCTGAATTTCATTTGCTAAACCTTCCATTGAAAGTTGGTATTTCGTACACTTCAAGAACAAGCAAGCACTACACGCCCAGGTGCCAGGGTGACCAGGTGTGTCACCCAAAAGAGCTTAGGACCATGTGAGTCATAGGTTGGCCATCACTGCTTTAGAATCATTCGCATGGATTATTCAGACATTCATATGTGTACATATCCATACGCATTACATATGTATCCGTACGCATCTTGTTTGTATCTGTACGCATTTGTATGAAGTGTGGGATGAAAAGTGGGATGCATACGGAAGAAAAATAGGATGCGTACGAATGTGTATGGATGCATACTATGCATATGGACACATTAGAATGTTGTTGACATTTGTGTCTTCAAATACAAATTGAAAATCCATACCACCTCTTCTGGTAGTAAATTTGCTAGACTGATGACCCTCTGGGTGAAGAAATGCTTCGCCTTGTCAGTCCTAACTCTCCTGCCCATCAGCTTCCAAGAATTTATCTCCATCCACCTTTTCCACACCATGCAAGATTCCATCTACTTTCAAACCATTCAGTTTCCCTCTCCTACCCCAATACAAAGGGTCACCTGCAATTCCTTGTTGACCACCAAGACAGGAGCCTCATCATTGCTTGGGATGATTTCGATGTAGACCGTCTTGGGTTGGCTTTGTTGGTTGACCTCAGAGACGTTGGCCAACACGGTGAATTTATCAGTCAAGGACTCACTCCCATCGTGAACGTACTGGATGAGCTGATGTTCCACCTGGGGGAAAGGAAGATCAGGTCACATGGAGTTAGGCAATGGGTGGATCCTAGACAGGCAGTCACTTCCCAGTACAGTCCCTGGACAGGATATCCTTAGCTAAACATCTCAAAGGCTGTTGCTAGCCAGGGGAGACTGCAGAAGAGAAAAAGAAGAAAATGGAACCCATTGGCAGATTTTTGGGTGCATTTGGGAGTTGGTTGGCACAGGATCATGTTGAGCTATGAGAACAATTACTTTGAAGTGGCACAAAGCTGCTTTTTCATTCCTGTTTTCATTTTAGTTTCTCTCCCGCTCTGCCTCTCTTCTCCCCATTTTAACCTTATGACAACATCCTGATTCCAGAACTTGTATGATATAGAGGAGGAAGTGAGCTCAGGACCTTGCATGAAGATTATGGAAGGTGTGTCCCAGTAAAGAGTGAAAGTTGGGTGCTGCTGTTTCTGTAAGCTGCTGGCAGGCAGGCAGGCAGGCGGGGTGAGGTTAATAGTGCATACTAATTTTAGTAGAACATAAATGTTTTGCACGACAAAACAGAAGTTGGACTTTGTTCCTCTGTTCTTGTGTTCTTAGGGACTTCTTTTGAAAAGTCACCTGCACAGGCCACTCACCACATAGTGCCAACATAAACAATCCCATGTCAAACCCAGCATGGATGAGACCTCCAGTTCAGCCTACCTCATACCAGGAGAAGGCATCTCGGCGGCCCTTTTCAGGTTTCTCCGTGTTCTGGAAGACACCATGCTCTGGTTGCTCAAGAACAGCAAATTCCACAGGGACAGCAGTGAGGTGAGGACTTGGGATATTCAGGACATCCATGGAGAGCACTTGCGTTCCCCCTTCCGTCACAGTGATATTGTGCACTTCCAGTGGGATGGAGATAGGAAGGATCTCCAAGTCTACCACCAACCCTTCCAGGGCATCTGCCCCTCTGGCTCTGATGTCCACAGTGAATTGGTCGCTCTGGATCTCCGGACTGGAATGGAGGTAAAGAACCTTGCCCTCGTTGACCTCTTCTTGGGTGAAGGTCTGGATGGGGTCAAAACTGAGAGGGTCATCTAAGGTGGACCCATGAAGCAAAGTCGCCAGGAACCCAGAACGGGGAGGCCTGGTGACAGTGTAGACAATCTCTTGGGGAGGGATGCCTTCATGTTCAACCTTCAGAAAGGACAAAAGCAACCAATCAGGAGGCCACAAGACATGATTAATACATTCTGCAAATATACCGTTATGCCATGTACATTTCAATTCAGAGTTGGCTAATCTGTAGGGATGCGCACAAATATTCAAAGGTATTCAAAATTCGATCGAATTTGTCCAAATTTTGACATTTGAATTCAAATTTAAACATTCGAATAAACTTTGAATTTTAAATCTAATTGTTGGAATTATCCGGATATTCATATGTGGACGGGTTTGTACACGATGCATACTTGGCACATATGCATCTTTCCCGCATCTGCATGCATCTGTATGGATCAGTATGGGATGAAAATGGGTTGCATATGGGATAACTAAGGGATGCACATGGACATGTACAGGTACGTATGGATACGTACAGGATGTGTAACGATGCATACGGGCACATACAAAGTTGTCAACATTTGTAAGTGCAAATTCGAATTGAAAATTTGAATGAATAGATTCGAATTTGCTTACTGTGAATCGAATTTGGTTAAATTTGAATTTTAAAGATTTGAATCAAATTGAAGTTTTGGATATTCGATTTATATTGAATCGAACCCTGAAAATTGCATTTGTGCAACCCCCCCCCCCCGCTAATATGTAAATAACCCATTATATTTAGTGAGGTTAATTTTCGTGTAGTCTTGTGTAGATCATCAGCCTTAACAACGTCTCAGCTACAATTAGTTCCAGGCATTCTGGCTCTTCTACCATTTCCTTTTCCTTGTTCTCCTCCCTACCAGCCACAATGGATGGAAGCTACCATGATGCGTGAAGCCTTTTGCTCATTTTCCTATCATTCAACAAGATTGTGACAAAAATGGCTCCTACACTGTAGCCTGCTGAACATCTCTTCTGCTGGAGAAGATGGAGAAGAGGGTACCAAGGAGAACGGAAAATAGAGAAAGCGAGACTTACCAGCAAGTATTCTCTTTTAATCTCTGCAGCATCGCCTTGGAGAATGTGTATCTTCTTGTGGTGAATGATGTTTAGTGGGCTAGGTTGGGAATCTAGAAGAACTGTGATTTTCAACACCTCCTCGACCACCACCTGATTGGCTTCGATAGAGAGATGTATCTGATCCTGGGAGTTTCTGCTCCCATTGTGATGGTACAGAACTTCACCTGCCAGCAGATCCTTCTGAGTGAAAAGAGAGACCTCCTGACCACCTCGCAACACCATTCCCCATTTTGGGGGGACCACAACCCGGAAGAGAATGTCATCATTGTTCCTGATATCCATGTTGGTTTCCAAGCTGAGGATGGAGGAGTCAATCTTTCCTTGGTTGCCCTGGCGGACAATTATGTTGCTGATGTTGCTGATTTTGAGGTAGGGGTCTGACGCCTGCACTTCCAGAAGTGTGCTGACCTGATGCAGGCCATCAGAAACCTGAAACTGGATCCATCCACGGTCAGCTCCTGAATGGACAAAGAGGATCTTCTTCTTCCTCAGGTCATCCTGAGTGAAACGGTAGACCTGGCGGCTCCTGTTGTCAACGTAGGTGATGCTGCCGAAAAGGATGTCCTTTCTTACCAGTATCAGCTGAGTATCTGAGAATCCCGAATCGTTATCGATAAAGGCAATGTCATCGATGGTCATCAGGCGCTGCCCATTCCGTGCCACGTGGAAGACCTTGTTGACCAGCTGAACTGGGGGGTGGTCATTGACAGGCTGGATGGAGACCCTGAAGACTCCTCTCACATCTTCAGCCTCTAAACCAGAGCTTCCTTCATCTTGCTTGATGGCCACAAAAGGGATGTCATCTTCAAGGGTCTCAGAGTCATCATGCTGGTACACAAGGCGGCCTTGGAGTATATCTTCATTGGTGAAGGTTGTTATGGCCTCTTCGCTGGCCGCCAGATGTGGAGGTCTTTTCCAGATCAGCTTCCCATGTGTTGGGCCATCTATCACCTCATAGATGTAATTCATGCTGTTCATGCTTTTGACAAACAAGTGGTCTTTGGAAATGACAGCTTGGCCACCTTCTAGGACAGACAAAAGGACATTGGTCAGGATGGGGGCATCAGGATCTCCCCCAATCTGTATCCTGTAGGTGTATACAGGGGAGAAGTGTGCTTCAGCCATGACACGGAACTGGAAGGCATCTTCAGTCTCCTTTGAGTCCCGGATGGTGGCACTGTAGCTCAGCTCATGGGTTTGTAGGTCCTCTTGGGTAAAGCCAAGGCCTTCAGTAAGTCTAACACCACGGAGGTGAAGGTTACCCTTTTTGGGGGGTTGGATTATTATGTACTGGAGCATCTCTGGGCTCAAAGCTGACTCCTCCAAAATGGCCTCCATTTCAGCAGAGGTGATGTTCTTTTCTTTTTCATTCTTCATTTGAAGAGGAATTATGGTTTTCATCCTGATGGTGGCTCTACTAATTCTGATGAGGAACGTGTTGTTCCCCAGGATCTTCTGACCCACCTGGACTGTGAACTGCAGTTTCTCAATAATATCTTCTGCACGATGCTCAACATCTGTACTGAAATACTGGATGCGTCCTTGCTCAATATCCTGCTGGTGGAAAGACTCCACTGTTTTCCATTCTCCACTAATGCCTGAATGTTTTTGGATCTCACCATAGTGGAGTGGTGCACTTAAGCGATACAGAATAGGCACTTTTTGCTGGACTGCGTTGGTCTCCACAGAGAGGTTGGTTGTGGTGATTGGCACTGCGCCTCCTTGTGTGACAAAGAGCCCTGTGTTGTTGCGTACTTGGATATCTGGCTCCACAGCAACCACATTCAAAGTAGCCACCGGGCTCATGACCAGGCCATCATTGACTTGGACAATGATGGTTGACGTTGGTCCATCTTGGTGGACATAAACCACGTGGCCTGCTTCCAGGTCTCGGCAGGAGAACTCTTCTATCGGAACGCCAGGATGTAAGTCATTTTCTACGTAACCTTCTTCCATTCTCTTCCCACCAAGAAGTTGGAATCGTAAGCTGTCGCAAGGAGTGTCGTCATCAAGAGCTTGAAGGATGTCTGGGCTGAGATGCTTGCGCGTGTGCTCCAGAACAACCATATGATCTCCAAGGGGAAAGACCACTTCAGGAGCATCGTTGACTGGGTTGATCTTTATGGGCAGCAAGTAGATCTGGCCTTGCCATAGACACTCTGGGATTCCTTTCCTAGCAGTGACCGTTACCTCCAACAACAGCTGATCCATTGGTCTTTCAGAGCCGTCATGAATATACTTGACTTTCCGATTCACAATATCCAACAGAGTGAACTTCTTTCGATTCTTGGTCCTGGAGATTCCTAGCTCCAACTGTCCATGCCTTGGGTCCATGTTGACATTGAAGAGAACCTGAGACTGCCTGATGTTCGCACTGTTTAGGTCAATAGTTGGCTGGGTGTGCCGCCACTCCAGAAAAGCCGTGCCTCCTTCTGCCACCACCAGAGGACTGACATGCAGCAGTCTACTGAAATTAGCAAAGACCGGAGGAAGATTTGAGTCAAAACGACAGGGCTCCATAATAGGGCCCTGCCAGATGTCTGGAGGAGTGATTGTGGTGGCCTCATCCTGCTCATATGCATCATCATATTCCAGATATTGATCTAGCATCCTGCAGCCAGCTGTCATGTCCCTGGTGAAGAGAGCATCTTCCAAGCTCTTCTTCTCCTGATTTATCCTCAAGTCTTCCATACAACCCACAAAGGAGTTATTGGAGAAGGTATGACCAGACAAAAAAGCTATTCCACGCTCTTGCATCCTCTGTGCTGCCTTCTCATTCAAACCTCCAACAAAGAGAGGTCCCTGAAGGTCCAGATGGCTGTGGATTCCCTTGTTGGAGGTCTGCGATGCGTAATAATCGACAAGGATTTCAAATTTCCGGACATCCATGTAGACCTTAACATAGTGATCCTGTTCATTGCTGAGGTAGATGTTATTATGAAGCACTACAAGGCCATTCCCTTTCTCCACTATCCCTCTCAAGCGCCCATCAAAGATCTCCAGGTAGAAGAAGTCATTGTCAAGCCCTGACTGATAAATAAGAGGCGCCTGCTTGATGCTGGTAGTGATCACAAATTCAATAGTTCCTTCGTTTCTTGCACTCCAGCCAGGCAGGGCGATATAAGAATTTGGTCCCAGAAAGCCAAGGGGATCATCAGGGCCAGCAGAAAATTCAACACTGCAACCCTCTCGAAGGCCGTAGAACCTCTTGGTTCCTGTGGCAGATGCCAGTTCAGAGAGGATGTCGTGCTCATTAAATGTCACCGTGTGGATGCAACCTCTGAATGGCATGCTTGTTCCTGTGAGGTATGGCATCTCCAGGCTTCCTGTTCCTCCCACGTAGAGGCCATAATCAATGTCGAGCAGTTGCCGAGGCCTAGGGATTTCCACAGAAGAGTTGAAGAAGCCGTCCACGACCAAAGTCATCCTCCCATCTGCCACAAACAAGTCGGCGTCATGGATCACAAGGTTGTTGAGATGTGGTCCCGCCGGGGACTTGAGAGTTAGCTCCTCTGAGCCGAGGTCCATTCTGGCCTGTAAAAAGAGAAGAAACATCGTTGATACACACGTTTCTCTCTGTGAGGCTTCTGTATATCAAGAAGCCTATCAAGGGGACCTTTGGGGAGGCTGCAAATGTCTAATGGGAAGCTTAGCTATGGAATGTTCAGTGAAGAAATTCTTTTCTGCCTGTCAATCAACAGGAACTCTAGCAAATACTAGGAAGTGCCAGGTAGTGGTCTTTCCCTTGTTTTTGGAACCCTTTAATACAGTTCCTCATGTTGTGGTGATCCCCTACCTAACCCTAACCCTATCCACCAACCATAAATTTATTTTCATTGCTACTTCATAACAACCCAGGCTATGGAATGGTCTCCCCCTCGGGGTGCGTCAGGCCCCTTCTTTGTTCCTGTTTAGGAGGGCGGTGAAAACGTTCCTCTTCACGCTGGCCTTTGGTTAAATGTCCCCCACCCTTCCCCCATTGAAAATTACTGTTGTTTTTAACTATTTTTGTATTTTTCTAAAGTTGGATTTTTAAACTTGTTTCTGAATTTATGGCTGATACAATTTTTAAATGTCTGTTTTTAAATGTTGTGAGCCGCCCAGAGACCCTCGGGTATGGGGCGGCATATAAATGTAAATATAAATAAATAAATAAATAAATAAATAAATAAACAAACAAACAAACTCCTGTGAAACAGTAGATAGACTCCCAAAGGTGTCCCAACCCACAGGTTGAGAACCACTGTCCTAAACCATCACAGACAGATGTCCAGCCTCTACCTGAAGACCTCCAGCGAAGGAGAACCCACTACCTCCTATGGCAACCTGTGCCTTTGTCAGGACGTTTTTCCAAGTATCTAATCTGTATTGACTCTCTTGAAGTTTCATCCCGTTGTTTCTAGTCCTCCCATCTTGTGCAAGTGAGAATAGGGACGATCTCTCTGCACTGTGATGGCCCTTCAGAGACTTGAAGACCGCTAACATGTCTCCTCTCGGTCTGAGCCAGTTTGGTCTAGTGGTTAGGGAGCTGGACTCTTATCTGGGAATACCGGGTTTGATTCCGCTCTCCCCCACGAAGCCAGCTGGGTGACCTTGGGCTAGTCACAGCTTTCTTTCTGAGTTCTCACAGCCCCACCTACCTCACAAGGTGTTCTGTTGTGGGGAGAAGAACAGAATATTGTTAGCTACTTTGAGTCCCCTTAAATGGGTGAGAAAAGTGGGATAAAATGCCAACTCTTCTTCCAAACAGAGTTGAGAGTCAACACCCATCTCAACGGTCATATTTGGTTCCAGGAATGTCACCACAACGTTGGCTTGGGTATGGTCATAGAGGGACGTATTTCCACCTTTGGTGGGAATGCGATAGCAGTAAAAGATTTTGGAGAATGATTCAGAACTACATTACTAATATTTTAAATATAAATGTGGAATTGACACCTGAAATAGTTTTGTTTCGTGTGACAACAGGGAGAATAAATACAGATAAAAAGGTATCTATTTGAACAAATGATATATGATGCACAATCTATGATTGTATTTGGATGCAAAGAGAGAACTAAAGGGACATTAGGTAATTGTTCTAAGTACCTAATGGAACAATATAGATTTGAAAAAATGCAGGAAATAAGGTTTAAAAGCCAAGAATTGAAACTACACTCCAAGACAGAGAGTAGCTGGAAAGAATTATTGATCTATTGATCTATTTGATGAGACTTCGAGCTCCAGAAATTTTGAGAGATGAAATAATAAGACTATTTCTTTGTTCCAACTAAACGTATATCAAAAGGCAAAGGCGAAGAACTATATGAAATTGCCAGCTGAGTGCACTGAAAGTGGAGAGACGTACGTGTATACTACTTCACTGTATACTGTCACAATGTTAGTTTTATTTTTACATCTATTTATTTTGATATTATTGTAAAAATAAAGTTTTAAAAATGATTTTTTTAAAAAAAAGAATCATGGGAAGAATAATAATTGGCTTTTCTACCCCGCTTTTCTCACCCATTTAAGGGGACTCAAAGCAGCTGACAAACCTTCTGTTCTTCTCCCCCCAACAGAACTCCCTGTGAGGTGGGTGGGGCTGTGAGAGTTCAGAAGAGAACTGTGACTAGCCCAAGGTCACCCAGCTGGCTTCATGGAGGAAGGCGGAATCAAACCCGGTATTCTCAGATAAGAGTCCAGCTCCCTAGCCACTAGACCCAACATGTCTCTTTCTCTGTGAATATTGGAGCTTCAAGCCCAAGAAGCTTAGAGACAGGGCAGTCAGGTCTGCTAAGGGGACTCTAGGGCTGTGGTCACACTTATGGTTTAATCCAGCTTCAGCCCACCTTCAGAGCCAGGGAGCACCTTAGCAAAATGGCCAGTAATTTTCTTTCCACATTACCTATCTGGCTAAGTTTGTAATAAATAGGTTCCTCCACAAAATTTAGTTGGGTGGGGTTTGAGGTAGCTGAGCTGTGGCTTCCCTAATGTTGCTGAACCACAGTTCCCATCAACCTCAGCAGACTAAACCATGGTGACAGCTGATGTTCTCTAGCAACAGGAGAGGGCTACAGGTGAGCAAACCCCACTGAGATGTTGAAGAACACCTTACTGACCTGCAAGATCCCTGCCCGGAGTTCCAGTAGGAGATAGTCCGTCTGCCCCGCAGCCAGGAACAGGAGTCCGTTGCGTTGCCTGGTGTAGAACTGCAGGTGAAGATGGACGGTGCTGTAGGCATTCACCAAGGGCATCTCCACGTAGCCATCTCCAAAGAATGAAGCTGGAAGACAGGAAGGAGTGAGTGGTTCAGAAATCAGTTCTCATGCCTGCTGGTATCTCTCACATGGCAACCCTGGGACATTTTGAACGCTGTGGGGGGGGGACGTCAGTGAGAACATTGAGAACATTTGTGGAGGACACCACAGACTCGATCTGGGGACAAGTAGGTCTGACATTGGACGATAGGGATGTGTACAAATATTCGTAGGCATTAGAAATCCGATTGAATGTGCCGAATTTCGGCATTCTAACTTCAATAGAATGTCCTAAAATTCGGATGTAAACATTCGGATTGAATTTCAAATTTTGGATCTATTCGTTTGAATTATCCGGACATTCAAATCTGTATGGGTTCATACTTGAAGATCCGCATCATTCCCGCATCCGTACGCATTTGTACAGATCCGTACGGGACAAAAACGGCTTGCATATGGGATAACTACGGGATGCATACAGACGTGCAGAGATGTCGGGAAGATGTGTACATGCAAATATGAATCGAATACAAAAAGAGCAAAAACATTTGTTCACATCCCTAGAGACAGCTACTTAGACCTCTAGGGTGTTTCTGCATTTGCCGCCGAAAAACGGATCTAAAAAATTAGCTTTTCGGCAATCCATTCTCCTGAAGATCTGTTACAAATAGTGACGGATCTGAGGGACCCCCGCGCAGGGAGGATGGATTCGGGAAGACGGATGGAGTGGGTGCTGTGCGGACACATAGGCACCCATTCCAAAAGTCCTTCGACTCGCGCAGCACTGACGCCATCCCTGGAGCTGTGGACTGGAGCATGGAACTGCCATTTACTGTGTGTTTCCGGTGGCGCCCGGCATGCCGGGGAAGGGTTTCGGAAGCAGGCTGTCCTGCTTCTGCCCTTCCCAACATGGTGGCCGGAGGGAACCCGTCCCTTCGCCTGGCCGTGTGGGGAAGCGTCCTTCTTCTGCACACATCCAGGTGAAGTGATGGATTGAAGACCTGATTTAATCCAGATTTTGGTGGCAAAACCGGTTTTAAAAACCGGTTGTGCGCACCGAAATGTGGAAGCAGCCTCTGCAAAGGGTCGCAGAAGAGGACTCCAATGCGGAAGCCGTTGAAGGTAAGTGTCTTTAATCTTACTTATGGGGGGGATTAATCTGGTTTCTGCGCCTAGTGCGGAAACACCCCTAGTGTCCTGCAGCTTGAATTTTCACTTCCCAGGTACCTTCCAGTTGAAGTCACACGCTTCCTCTCTTTTCCTGCAAAGCCATAAGCTCGCTTTCCTCTCCTTCCCTTGGTCCTAGACAGGTTGGCACTGATTAAAAACCAGGTGTATCTTTTCTAATTGTCTTTGACAATACATAGTTAACTTCAGCTGTGCCCTCTCCACTTACGACTAAATGCTCTGATTGGGACTGATACCCCAGCAGACAAACATCTGAGGATGGGAGAAGGCTGGAAAATTACTACAAGAGGCATTTTCGCTGCTGGAATTATTCTGCCAGAATCTGAGTGCCTATGGCTAAGATGCTCAATCTTCCAGGTATTTCTGGTATTGGATTTTATTTTTTTTTGCATTTATATAATTATAATTTACATTCTAAATTATTTCTGGGAGCATGAAGTAGGGATGTGCACAAATATTTTTTTTTGGTTCGATTTGTTTCAAACTGAATGCAAGAAAATCTGTACTTAGATGAAATTTGAATGCAGATTCAATACTAATATATGATATGAATTCGATTCGAATCCCCACTTTAGATTGCATACAAATCCCCTCTGTATCCCTTACAAATCCTCAATAATTCCCTGTGTATATGATACATATTCCCTGGGGTTTTTTCCACTGTTACTAGAAGTACCCATTAAGTACCCATTAATGGGTACTTAATGGGTACTTCTAGTGACAGTGGGAAAAAAAACCCCTATGCATCTGCTCTGAATGTGTTAAATCTACCCTGAATCCACTTTGAATCAGCTCTCAATCCACTTTGAATCCAATCTGGATCTATTGCAGATGTGATTGGTGCAGCTGCTTTCTCACCTCCCAGGTTCATGAATGTAACAAAGTTTTATACAAATTTTCCAAAGCATTCCATTCAAAGTCAGTCTTCGGATGAGCCAAATTTCGACTCAAATTCAACTGTGAATTCGGTGAAATTCAGGCGAATTTCGAATGTTATAAATATTTGTGCACATCCCTAGCATGAAGTTCTTGACTGTGGCAGGGAGGTGATTTTGTTTTACTATTTACTGCTGTTTTGAAATTTTGTCTAAACATGCGAGGTAGAATTTTATTCCCAGCCAATAATTTGCCAAACAACCCAGTGTATGTTAAGTGCGAAGCTGCTTTCACTTCACTCTACCAAAGGCCAGATTAATTTATGGACTGAAAAGGTTAAAGCTCTGAATTTATTCAATCCTTTTTATTATTATTTTATTTACTGACATTTAAATTTACTTGACCTTCCCGTGTCTTAAGATCTGGAGGGGAGGCCCTCTTGGTTGCCCCACCACCTTCAGCAGCTAGGTGGGCGGGCCCCTGGGAGAGGGCCTTCTCAGTAGTGGCCCCCAGGCTATGGAATGGTGCGTCAGGCCCCTTCTCTGTTTGTGTTCAGGAAGGCGGTGAAGGTGCACCTCTTCACTCAGGCCTTTGGTTAAATGTTGCTTATGTTTCCCCCCACTGCAAACACTACTGTTTTAACCATTTTTGCATTGTTTTTATCATGTTGGTTGTTAAATGTTGTATTGGTTATTATTGTTTTGATATAGTTTTGATATGCTTGATTTTAAGGGTTGTTACCTGCCCGGAGACCCTTGGGTATAGGGCGGGATATAAAAATAAATAAATAAATTTAAATCCTGCTTTAGAACTTTACCTCTGTGTGGCATGACAATTAACATGAATAAAATTTTACATTTCTGGAGACCTGCCACTACACTACATATCTGCCAGTTTGGTCTAGTGGTTAGGGAGACAGATCAATAACTGGGAATACCGGGTTTTATTCCACTTTCCTTCACAAAGCCAGCTGGGTGACCTTGGGCGAGTCACAGCTCTCTTCTGAGCTCTCACAGCCCCACCCAGCTCACAGGATGTTCTGTTGTGAGGAGAAGAACAGAAGGTTTGTCAGCCGCTTTGAGTCTCCTTAAATGGGTGAGAAAAGCAGGGTAGAAAAGCCAACTCTTCTTCTTCTACACTAAGACAACAGTAAAGTTAAAGAATGTGGAAGTGTCAAATTTTAAGTTTCAAAAATACTTTACATTACTTGTATCAATTAGAAATTGAAGCTTTTAGACACATGTTGTATTTATCAGGAATTTTGACAATTTCTTTTATATTTGTAAATACAAAATCCTCATTTGCTATCAGTATGAGGTCAGTCCCATATCCGGAAATCCTAAATCCAGGCTGGACGTCTCCCTTTGCACTTTTTAAAAGAAGGCTAAGACAGGACATGGCAGTACTGGTCACAACCACCAGATGGGGTGGTGCACACAGTTATAAGCTGATAAAACCCTCCATATTAACTATCCTAACATCTCAAGACACATTTTTGGTAATGATGAAATATGTGTAGCGCTTAGCTTTACAGCTGCATTACAGAAATCCAGAGCTGAGCTTGTGTCAGGGTTAAACGCATCGAGACAAAAAGGGCTCCCAGGTTCTTGCGTCTGAGCTTTATTTTCAGGATTTCTCCTTCCAATGAATAGTCAGTACTGATTGACTTCATGGTCACCCAAGTCTAAGACGGGACAGCCTATTCATTAATTCAAATTGGGGTCTTACCACTGCTGGTCACACCTAGATCATTGTAGGTCGTCCTCGTTCTAGGCTGCATTGCTCACACCTTTCCCCACAGTTGACCTGAGTCTCCTCCAAACTGAGCCAGTTTGGTCGAGTGGTTAGGGAGCTGGATTCTTATCTGGGAATACCGAGTTCAATTCTGCCCTCCCCCATGAAGCCAGCTGGGTGACCTTCGGCTAGTCACAGCTCTCTGCTGAGCTCTCACAGCCCTACCTACCTCACAGGGTGTTCTGTTGTGGGGAGAAGAACAGAAGGTTTGTCAGCTGCTTTGAGTTCCCTTAAATGGGTGAGAAAAGCAGGGTAGAAAAGCCAACTCCTCCTCCTCCTCCTCCTCCTCCTCCTCCTCCTTCCATGGACCTTTTATTTCTCCACCCCTTTTGCTGCATCAAATCTTCCTCCTTTCTTGTTGGATGTCAGTCTCTCACTCAAGGGAGGGTAGGGTGTGTCTATGTGGTTCTTTTTAAAGCCTGCTCCCCCACCTCCATACCCCCCTTCCATTTTTATGTGTGTTTCATCTCCCTGTGATTTATTTTAAATAATAAACTGAGGAGAGAAAGGGAGGCGCCCCACAAACTCCACACATGCCGCCCTCCCCTAGACGTTGGCCAAAGGAAAGACTGGACCCACCCACCACAGCACAGTTCAACCTCCTTTAGCCCATTCCACCATTCACACTGAGGAAGACAAGACGGCCTAGGATGCCAGGATGGGCTGACTCCTCTGGAAAAGAGGACTCTGGTTAGACTGGTCCAACGGGGATAAGCTGGCTTGGAAAATGACTTGAATAAAAATCATTTGAGTAACATGACCTGAACACGATCTCAGGTCGTCCTAACCTATCTGTGTGACCAGGGCCCGTGAATCCCAAGGGATTTTGAGCGGCCTTCTCCAGGATTAGAGTTGGAAAATTTACCGTAACTTCTTTACGGTATGAATGCAATTTTTCTTCTTTACGGTATGAATGCAGTATGAATGCAATTTTTGACATTTGATTCAATTCAAATCGAATATTCACATATCCGAATTAGTACAAATAGAGAAAAAATGAATGTACTAAAATTCGAACCAGTTCAAATACATTCGCACGAATATTCGATTCGTATTTGATGATACGAATGTCGACAACATCCTGTATATGTGTCTGTACGCATCCATACACATCCCGTTTTTATCCTGTATGCATCCCATTTTTGTCCCGTACGTATCCATACAAATGCATACGGATATGAATAAGATGTGTACCGATACATAGGCAATGAGTACATACAGTGGTACCTCGACATACAAGTGCCCTGACATACAAGTGTTTTGAGATACAAGCTGCCGAGCGAGTGATATTTTGCTTTGAGATGAGAGCAAGATTTGAGATACGAGTATGTAAATACAGTACAGTACATAACAAAAACAACTGAGGTGGTGTTTTGGGAGCTGGAATGGATTAATGGGAAAATTGCTTTGAGATACGAGCGATTTGACATAAGAGCAAGGTTACGGAACGAATTAAACTCGTATGTCAAGGTACCACTGTATCTGTACACATATGAATGTCCAAATAATTCATATGCATAATCCAAAACATTCAGACTTGTTTGAATGTTAAAAAACGAACGTATAGATGTCCTATTTGAATTTGGATGTCCAAATTCAAAGAAATTCGGTCGAATTTTGAATGTTTCGAATATTCTTGTACATCACTAGTAGAGACAATGTCTTCAAAACTGGTTATAGATAAGGTCTGACTTCATCCTAAATCTCTATTCATGCAAAGAACAGGAAGGTAACTTTTTGAATGCATTACATAATTTTTTTTAAAAAGGTCCACATTAAGCACTTATGTCAGTATTATAAATTCAAATTCAACCTATCTGGCCGAGGTTTCCAGGAACCTGCCTTTCATTAATTCTATAAATTTGATGGTCTATTTTATTCTTCCTTTTTTCCGGCTTTCCAGAAATGGCAACACTTTGCTTCCCTCAGATTCTGCTAAATTGAAAACAACAGAAGTCAAACTTTTGCCTGTCCTTTTAGTGGCAATATAAGGAAAGTGTGATGAGATAAATAATAAAAGTTTTTTTCTAAAAAAACCACAAAACTACGATGGATTAAAATAAATTATCTTCTGCTTATAAACTCCTCTTATAGGCTACTTCAACCACCTCAGCATAAAGCTGACGGATAATCTATCACGTTCCGAACATTTATGTGAGGGAGTTCTATAAATTTTATTCAATTTACAAGGAGTTATATATTTTATATTGACTTCCCTTCAGACTTACACATATTGAGTATATCAAATGCTGGGTTAAAAAAAAAAGAAAGAAGAGAGAGAAAAAAAAAGAAAGGAGCTCATAGGTAATATTTCCAAGAACACCACTTATAAATCTGCTGCCTAGGTTTCCGTCTCAGGAAGCCAATACAAAGTAAAATGGTTCCTCGTCCTTATTTTATCTCCACAACAGCATTATGAGGTAGGCTTGGCTGAGAAACAGTCACCCAGGTTGTCTGCAAATCCGGATTTAGAAGATATGGATCTTTGAGATCCACATCATGGCAAGGAACCTATAGGTGTTTCCACACAGGCCACTAAGACCCCATTAAGCATCTGATAAGGACACATATAGCACACATCTGCAAGGTACCTTCCGCACAGTGGGACGGATTAGGGCCCCTTCAAGGACGGGGCTTCTGCATGGCCTCGTGTGAGATCCATCTTTAATAGAGTCTAGTGGCTGCCGAATCCGGTTTTTGGGAAGACCTAAAAAATTAGGTCTTCAAACCGTTCCTGCTTGCAACTTCCGGATCAAAGGAGGATGCTTCCACACAGGCACAGGAGAGGGAACACATGTGGGCGGGACTGGAAGTCACCATGTTGAGCGCATCTGGGCAGCCACAGGATCCCAGGTGCGCTGCTGGTTGGTGGGCGGTCTGTCCCTGACATGCCCACACATGGTGGAGACGAACGGTGACTGATGGCTAAGTGCTCCAATCACGCGGCACCTTGGGTGGCAGGACTGCAGAGAGGCCTGATCCTTCTGGATATTGGTGCTCTGGCGTCTGCACAGCAAACACATGATGCGTCCCTCTCTATCCGTGCTTCCCGCGCGAGTGCGGATGCGTTAAGCCTCATTTGGATCCATCCTTATTTCAGACGGATCTTCCCAGGGACAGATTTCAGAAATCTGGATTTCCTTAATCCGGATTTCAAGCAGTAAGTGCAGAAACACCCTATATGTCTGCATGGGCCCTCTAACACCTGATGGAAAGGGGTGGCAAAAGGGGGTGTCATGTGGACATTGAAGCATCCATCCCAGTGCTCTGTTTAGCCGGAGCCAGAAGGGCTACCCCTGGCGTGGCGTGATTGGCAGCGTCAATTGACCTGGTTTGCTGAGTAGAACAGTGTAGTCAACGTATCCCTAGAATTAACTCTCTCTCATCTTGCTCCATTGTTGGCCCGCCTGGTCTTCTCGGAATGTGGATTGATGGGGCTGTCTGTTAATATGTGGCAATGTATCTGTTACTACGCGGGAATAAACCTTCTCATATCTCTCCCTGCAATCAGGATAAGCAGCCATTAAGAGCCCATCTCTCCACTTGCCATGAAACGTGAGGAGTTAATTTGGCCAACTCTCTGGAAAGGAAAGGGTTGCAGAATTCAACCCCTGGCATCATTTTGGAAGTAAGTAATGATGAACCAGTGTGAGTGATGGTAGCTCCGTGGTAGAATGAACTGCCTAGAAAGCTGAGGGTACTGGTTTGATCCCCGTCTCTCACTGGAAGTAGGCAATGGCAAACAACCTCTGTATCCCTGCCAAGAAAATTACATATAGTGAACATGGAGGTGCACATACAATGAAGCAGGAATTGGTCATGGCTTGGTGGTACCCAACAGTAACAAATTGGAAACCACCTCTGTATCTGCCTAGGACACCGCGGGGATGAGTCCATGGAATCACCAGGAGTTGGAGCCAAGCTGATGTTACTGAACATCAAGAACTTGCCCAGGCCTTCAAGACAGAGGGTTGAAGAACATCTGTGTGCAACATCTAGGCCTGCACTGTGTCTAGTGGTTGACCTGTTATCTTCCACTTCAGCCCAGAGAGTTGTAGCCATGATCGAAGGCTGGTAAAAACTCTGTAACATCTGGAATGGCTGAGATTAACCACATCTGGTCTACGTAGACAGGTGGCAACTGTCCAGGGTTTAAGAAGGGGTGGCCACTTGTCCCCAACTTGGAATATTGGCTATGCAAAGTAGATGATGAGCCATTTGAGGTTCCACATTTAGTATTGATCATCGACAGACTTTCTGAATTCTGGGCTTGCTACGTTGTCCTTCCTTGGCTGGATCCTGAGTCCCCAGTGTTGTTTGCCTGAGCTAAAAATACCTCTTGTTCTCTACTCTGTGATCCCCTTAGGAAATGAACTTTCTTCTGCTGTGTCAGAGAAAGAGACAGGCGTTCACGGAACAAGGCAACGCAACGAGAATTCCCCATCACACTTTCCATGCTCTCAGCCAACATCATGGTTATAGATAGCCATGCTGTTCTTTTTTAAACCAACTTTTCAGCTGGATACTATCCTTTCTAGAGCTGTAATCGCTCGAGGGACAAAGCCAAGGGACTGAAGGCATCGCTGATGATGCTGTTTCTCCAAAGAAGGGATGCAAGCAAGTCTAAGAGGCATTGGGCTTTGAGCTGCATTAATAAAAGCTGCCTGCTTGGAAGCATGAATGGATGGCCTGAGAAACACCAGGGGGCAACATCTAAAGACCAAGTGATGGCCTTATTGCATGGGACTTAGACCGCGAACTGAAAACCACCAGTCCTTATTAGGAATGTGCACAAATATCTGAAATATTCGTAATTCGGATGAATTCAGACAAATTTGGGCATTTGTATACATATGTATTCATATGCATGCTAATATTTTAAGTTATTTGTATGAATAATTCAGACATTGGTATGTGTACAGATACTTACACATCACATACATTTCCATACACAGGCCTATTAGCACAAGGGCTGTCAGACTGCGTGAAGGATGCCCCAGGACGCAGCATTCGCTCCTCTGGTTTGGAACCGCCCCAGTCTGACCTAGGGCACCCACACTCCGGGTGCCCACACACTTAATTGTGCTCTACACCCTGCCCTGGCCGTCCCACAGCTGTTAGGACACATGCGTGCGCAAGGCACTTACCTTGTGCTCACAGGGTTCCAAACTGGTGATCTCCAGCTGGTGGCATGGTTCACCTGCGTGCCCAGTGGCCTCTGATTGGCCAGTTACACGCCGCCAGGTGGAGATCGCCAGTTTGGAACCTGGACAGCAAGAGGTAAGTACCTCTCGCGTGCATCCCCGTGTAGGCTCAGGCCCAGGGTGGGTCTGCTGGGGGGGGGATGCTATCTGGTCCCCTAGAACACGCAGGAACCTGGGGAGGGACTACAACAGGCCTGCCCATGCCTGTGTCCAGCCGGACCCAATGGCAGCCAGGACTGGGAGTGGGGTCCCACCCCCATGCCGGCCTTTCCAGTCTAGGACATGCGGGGACGGGTTCCACCTTCGCACGTAGGCAGGTAGGTACACGTGGAGACACTTCAAATATTTGATACCTATTTTCTGATAAAAATGTCAACAACATTAGTATGTATCCATACGCATCCCGTTTTTATCCTGTATGCATCCTGCTTTCATCCTGTGCATGTCCATACATACGCGTATGGATACAAATAAGATGCATACGTATCCGTACAAGTATTAAAAAAGAATGTCCGGACATCCAATTCAAATTTGAACGTCCAAATTTGATTGAATAACGAATATTTTGAATATTCTTGCACAATCCTACGCAGGTATCCTGGCTTGCATTTAGGAGGTTGCATGGTGGAACAGGTTTAATGTTCAGGTGGGACACCCTCAAGCCAGGAACGCCTACATCCTGGGGACAGAGATCCCGCTGAGTGGAAAGAATAAACTCCAACCCAGGATCAAGCAGTAGTTCAGAGACCTGAGCCGTGATCACACCTTGCCGGAATAGTCCATCTTAGTATGTTTTGACTCTTGTTTCTCAATAACTCTGACCACACCCAATACTAGATCATCCTTCCTCAGTTCATCCTCACTTTGGGTTCCTTTGCTCACACCTTTCTCTTCCCATCCTGTGACTCCTTTATGAGACCTTTTTACATCTCCACACCTCTCCACCATCACGACACCTCCTGTGCTCCGATAGGATAAAAGTTATGTCACTCAACAGTGTGTTGTCACACATTGGGCAAAAGTGAAGAAGAAGAGTTGGCTTTTCTATCCTGCCTTTCTCACCTGTTTAAGGGGACTCAAAGCAGCTGACAAGCCTTTTGTTCTTCTCCCCACAACAGACACCTGGTTAGGTAGGTGCAGCTGTGAGAGCTCAGAAGAGAGCTGTGACTAGCCCAAGGTCACCCAGCTGGCTTCATGGAGGAAGAAGAAGAGTTGGCTTTTCTGCCTTGCTTTTCTTGCCCATTTAAGGGGACTCAAAGCGGCTGACAAAGCTTCCATTCTTCTCCCCACAACAGAACACCCTGTGAGGTAGGCGGGGCAGTGAGAGCTCAGAAGAGAGGTGTGATTATCCCAAGGTCACCAGCTGGGTTCATGGAGGAGAGCGGCATCGAACCCAGTATTCTGAGATAAGAGTCCTGCTCCCTAACCACTAGACCAAACTGAGGGAGGGAAACTCATGCAGTATCCACCTTCTATAGTCTGACACTCCAAAAATGAAAATGGATTAACACTCCATCAGGGCTCAAGCCATGTAAAAATCTGGACTCAGGAAGGTCTGATTCAAGGGAGGAAAGTCCAGAAATAAAACGGATTAGGCTAAAAAGGTGTTGGTGGTGGGGTGTGAAGAAGGACTGAAGAAGGGTCGAAGTGAAGGTGTGTCCACGGGAAGGGACTCCCAGGTTTTATTGAGCATAATTTATTGTGGTTTCACGGTAACCCACCCCTAAGGCGTAAGGGGATGTCTGTCGCTCAAGGACATAGACGACGCAAGCATGCTCAGAAGACGTTCCTTGGCTCTCGTTGACCTACTTTGTGACAGCCACGTTCATCCCACTCAGTCATTTGGGTGCAGTAAGAACATATTTTGGGCTTGGTGGAACGGAAAGATTCTCCCTCTCTTCCCCGCCCCCCCCCCCCGCTTTCAGCTCCAGTTTATACTGCAAATTGTCCTTAACCATCTATGTCTCTCTTGCCAAAAGTCCAAAGCCAATTCCCAGAAGATCCATGCCATCAAGAATGGTGCTTTCATTGACCGGCTTTCTCTAGCCTATGCAGCTCAAGAGAAGAGGAGGATTATGGGTAGGAAAAAGTGGATCGGGGGGGGCGGTGGCTGTGAACAGAGCGGCCAAGGAGTACATGGAACAAGGAAGTTGAAAGGTCAGCTTGAAGCAGAGGTGATTGCTTACAGATGGTGACATAATTTGAGCCAAAGGGAAACCCCAAGCCCCTCAGCCCTCCCATCGCCCCCACCCTGGTCTTTGATTTCCATAGATTTCCTCATGCACTTCTTTATATTCTTCTGTCTCCCTAGGTTTTTGTGTCTCTTTCTCTCACTTCCCCCTCCCTGACTTCCTTCCCCCTCTTTTCCCATCTCCCGTTTATGTGATTCAATCATTGGAAGCACATGTAGTGCTCTCAGATGGAGCCCATGGCTCCGATAAAAACACAGACAGGGCCTGGGAAGGTTTTGCTTTAAGTGTTTGTGGTGGAATGGCCGGCTGGCGAAAAAATCAGCTAAGGGCCACCCACATGCCCAATGCTGGTTCAGCCCATGTGTCCATGTAACTTCGGCTGCGGTCACCCCTTCCCTTGAAGAAGAAGAGTTGGCTTTTCTACCCCGCTTTTCTCACCAATTTAAGGGGACTCAAAGCAGCTGACAAACCTTCCATTCTTCTCCCCACAACAGGACACCCTGTGGGAACGAAGGCTGTTGTGAGAGCAGGTCTGCAGCAGGGATGAACACAAATTGTTTGGGTTTTTTTTGCATTTAATTCAAATTGAATGTAACAAAATTTGTATTCGTTTGAATAGATCCCCTTCAAAGGTGGCAGGATTCTCTTCGATATGAATGCATTGGTACAAATCCGTACGAATATCCAATATAAACGGATACATATCCAATACATATCCCGTAACTTATCTGCTCTGAAAGCGTCAAATCTACCCTGAATCCGCTTTGAATCCATTCTCAATCCATGTCGAATGCACTTTGGATCCATTGGAGATGTGGCCGTCACAGTCGCTTTCCCACTTCCCCATTTCATGAATGTTCCAAAGCATTTGTACAGATACAAATTTCCGTGTAGGAATGTCGTAACATTTGTTTCATATACAAATATCTGAATTTGTGCAAATATTGAAAGTTTCGAATATTCATGCACATCCCTAGACTGCAGGATTGCAGAGTACATATTTTAATATAGGGTGTTTTTTCACTGCGCTCCTTTAATCTGGATCTAAGAAGATCTGGATCTAAGGAATGGGTACATTCCTTAATCCGGATCTACTAGATTCGGATTAAGGGAAGTACCCAATTGTTTCCATGGGTGGTCTAGCACCCAATAGCAATGGGTGCTAGCCTCCATGCTGTGGAAACACCGGAGCACCCATTTGGAAATCCGGATCTACCCATGAGGGGTCTGCTTGTCCCCCCAGGTGTTTGGGGGGGGGACAGGGGGTGCAATCTCCAAAGTGGCTTCGAAGTTATTTAGAAGTTCACTCTGAAGATCAGCACAGACTTCAAAGGAGCTCTTTTGCACAGACTTCGAAGTGACTTCGAAATGACTTCGAAACTTAGGTTTTGGGGCTCCCCCCCATGGATGCCCCTCCCCCCAGCCTTCTCTAGACCCCATTGCCACACAAGCGTGGAAACAGGCTCTCTTTAATCTGGATTTTCTGTCTGAAGACCCCATTGTAGACCCCATTAATGGGGTTTACAGAAAATCCGGATTAAAGCCCCCAAAGTACCCATATGATCCGGATTTCCCAAGGCGCGATGGAAACAAATATGTCTCTAATGGGTGCCGTTATGGAAATGGGGTCATCCAGCTCTCACCCAAATGGGTCCTTGATGGGTGCTAAAATGGGCACTAAGTGACCGTGGAAAAACACCCAATATCCAGATATTTACTAGGCGGAGATCTCTTTCCCCTTCCCTCCCGATTTCTATGACAGAATAACCAGCATTGTTTGACTTCTGTCTGTCAGGTTCCTGCTAATGGCTCACAAGCCCCTCCAGCAAGAGAAAAAGGCAACAGAGGGAAAAATCAAACTTGAAAGAGCACTGGTTAGACTTGGCATATTCACCCTCTATCTCCCAATGGGATGAGAAAAAGGAGGAAAGGCATGTGAGAAATTCTTTGGCTGCTGTTCTCTGCCTTGCCTTTGGAAAGACCAACTTATAAGGCCAGTATAAGGATCCGTACAGCACCAGTTCGGCACCCCCTCTGAAAATGTGTGAGAAACTATTGTTGGGAATATGGATGTGCACAAATGCAATTTTTGGCATTTGATTCTATTTGAATCGAAGATCCAAAAATTTGAATCGATTTGAATGTTTAAAATTCGAATGCATTCACATTTGATTTATGTGAATTTTCAATTTGTCTTTGCAAATACGAATGTCGACATTCATATGTGTCCGTATGCATCCATACACATCCTTTACACATCTGTATACAAGCTGTATGCATCCCGTTTTTGTCCCGTACAGATCGGTACAAATGCGTACGGATGTGGGAAAGATGCGTACAGGTAAGTACGCATCCTGTACGTATCCGTACACACACAAATGTCTGAATAATGTGTACAAATGATTTGAAAATTCAAAATTTCTTCAAATGTTTAAATTCAGATTTATAGACATTCGATTTGAATTCAAATTTCGAATGTTTTGAATATTCGTGCACATCTCTAGTTGGGAAACAATATTCCCCAGAAGATATTTTAACTTACAGATGATATCTCATAGATTTTAATTTGCTGATTTTAACAGTATACACTATATATTCTTACAGATTTTAACCATGTCTCGCTTGTATGCTCCATGACTTAGGCTGTGTTCACACCTAAGTTTCATTCCACTTTCATTCCACTTTCAGAATGAGAGAACACAACAGCAAACTGACCCGTCATTTCCTTTCCATGTTATCCACATCCAAGGTGCATTTTCTGAGTAACACAATGCCAAAAAGAAAACAGCTTGTCACTTTGTGGATATCCTCTTCCATTCAAACACATTCAAATCGATTTGTTCAAATGTTAGATTCGAATCTAAAGATATGAATCTTGACAACATTCGTATGTGTTATAAGTATCTGTACGCATTTCATATCCCGTATGCATCCTGTTTCCATTCTGTACCATCAACGCAAATGTGTACAGATATGTATGAGATTTGTACAGATACGTACGTAATACACATGTATCTGTACTTTCGACTGTTTTGAATTTTGTTCGAATGTTTAAATTCTAATGTCCACATTTGATTGAATTTGATCGGATTTTGAATGTTTAGAACGTTCACGCGCATCCCATTTTATCCTGTACGCATCCTGTTTTCATTCTGTACTATCAACGCAAATGCATACAGATAAGTATGAGATTCGTACAGATACGTATGCAATACATATGTATCTGTACTTTGTATTGTTTTGAATTTCAATCGAACGTTTAAATTCCAATGTCCACATTTGATCGAATTTTGAATGTTTAGAACATTTGTGTGCATCCCATTTTATCCTGCACGCATCCTGTTTTCGTTCCGTACCATCAGTGCAAATGTGCACAGATGCGTACGAGATTTGTACAGATATGTATGCAATGCATGTATATATTTGTACTTTCGAATGTTTTGGATCATTCCAATGAAATTTGTTCAAATGTTTAAATTCGAATGTGTAGATGTTCTATTGGAATTCGAATGTCCACATTAGATCGAATTCGATCAAATTTCGCATGTTTAGAACATTCTTGCACATCCCTGACACACACACAGGCCCAGGCTCACATGCTTTTCTCGCTCTGAAAGAGCCCATGTGTGCTGCCCGGTTTCCTCCAACCAGCCACACGGTGTCCTTGCGGTGGAAAAACAAGCAAGGCGCTGAGGCCTCCCAACTCCTCTGAACAACCGTGGTCTTGTCTGCAGCCGTGTTTGCGGAGCGTGTTTGGGAGAGCAAAGCAGCTTCGTTATTTCCTGAAGCCGAAGGCAGGACTGAAGGTGCCTTTCAGCTGGTAGAAGGTGGGACCCAAGGGTTGTGGACAAGGTGGCTTTCATTATTTCTCACCCACCGCCCAAGAGCAGCCGTGCTTTCATGGGGTGGGGCGGCAGAAACAAGGAACCCTGTGACTGATGAACCTGAAGAGCCAATTAATCACCAGATCTCGCCGGGTCCCCCCCACCTCCCTATCCAAGTGCAGCATAAGATGGCTTTGTGTGGCTGGCTGAAGCGTCTGGAGGAAAGGAGGAGGCCTGGATTAATCCATCTGAGGCCTGAAGGGCGTTTCTTGGGCTGTTGGTTTTCCCAGGGATATTTACAGAGCTGGCCCGTCTACTAGGCAGAAGGGACAATTATCCCCGGGGGTTAAGAGATGGTCCGAGGAGGTCTGCAGTTGCTGGGGCTGTGTGGCCCCGTTGGAGACGTGGCTGCAGTAGCAGCGTCAACTTTGGCACCGACAAAATCCCCAGGGGATGCTAGGTACATTGGGGCTGTGGCCACGCTGAAGGTGTAATCCAGCTTCAGTCCACTTTTGGAGAGAGAGAACACATCAGCAAAGTGGCAAGCTGTTTTCTTTCACCTTTGGGGCAGATAATATGGAAAGAAAATTCCTGGTCGCTTTGCTGACGGGTTATCTCGCTCTGATTGTGGACTGAAGCTGGATTAAACCTTAGGTGTGTCCACAGCCTGGGAATAGGGGTAGCTAGGTAGGGTCACCTGTCCCTCTTTATTGCTGGCCTATGCTCCTCTACCTTTAACTTTACATTCTCAGATGATCTCTTCTGGGATCTCAGAGAGGCTCCCTCCCTGTTTGTAGGAAGCAATGAAAATATTTTCCTTTCCTTCTCTCTGTATTACATGGTTAGCAGCCGAGGTTGGGGCTGCCTCCAGGCATAAGAGGTGTCTCACTCTGATTTTGGGAGTCCCATATCAACCTGTGTGTGCCTTAAGAACTGCAAGTGAAGCCCTCCTGGTTGTAGCAATACCTTCAGTTGCTAAAAGGACAGGACCTTCCCAGTGCTGGCCCCTCAGCTTTGGAATCATTTCCCCTCCTGAAGGGTGCCAGGTAAGTTCATCATTATATATATATAAAAGAAGAAGAAGAAGACTTGGCTTTTCTACCCTGCTTTTCTCACCCATTAAAGGAGACTCAAGCGGCTGACAAACCTTCTGTTCTTCTCCCCACAACAGACACCCTGTGATGTAGGTGGGACTGTGAGAGCTCAGAAGAGAGCCGTGACTAGGCCAAGGTCACCCAGCTGGCTTCATGGAGGAGGGAGGAATCAAACCTGATATTCCCAGATAAGAGTCCAGCTCCCTAACCACTAGACCAAACTGGCTCAGGTATAGAAGACAGGTAAAGGAACTGTGGTTGTTTTTACCATTGTAACTCACCCTCAGTCCTTCTGACATAGGGTGGGATAAAAATAGAAATAGTCCATCAATAATCTGCAATATTGATATAAAGGGAAATCATGTCAATGCTGCTGGGATTCCTGTATTTGGGCTCCTCCAGACGGGCGATATATAGCACCATTGTGTCTGGCCTATGGTGGGATTGCCACAGGTATCTGACTTGGATTACAGGTTTTCCTGAAACAGTGCTATTATTTACCTTCTGGATGAAGCCAGCAACCTGGTTGTGGCTCCCATGGATGGGCAGGCCCACAAAAAGATGGCCATGCATGTGCAATGCCACCGACTACGCACCTCTGGGCTTTTCGCCCAATGGAAATATCCAGATGTATGCATCATTATATCAGGCATAGACAGCCCCAGCCTGGTGGTATCTGGGACAGCTTTTCCCCCTGGAATATCACTTGTCATCACAGCATTCAGTCGGCGTCTAGAGACGTTTTCGCACGGGGCTGAACGGTGCGCGTGGGAGACAGCTGCGGACACGGCATACGCATTGCCCGAGCGGGGCTTGCGCTCCGACGTGTCCGCAGCTGTCTTTCTCGCGTTCGAAATGTAGAGCACTTTAAAGTGCTCTACATGCATTCGAACGCGGACGAGCCGCCCGCAGGCGTTCGGGAGGAGAAGCATTTGCGCCTGCTTCTCCCTCCCTAACAGCTGCGGGCTTGCCTCCGACGCCGGCGCGGCTTCGACAATCAGCTGTTTGACAATCAGCTGATTGCCGATCTGCCTCCGCGGCTGTCTCCGCGCCCCTGGCCGGCCTTTGCCGGCTAAGACAGCTCACGATGCTTTGAGCATTCGCACACAGACGCGCCGGAACGCGTTTACACGCGCTCCTGCGCTCCTGTGTGTGAAAGGTGAAAGCGTCGTGAGCTGTCTTAATCTTCCCGTCCTACTCCCGTTCCAAATGGAACGGGAGTAATGCGAAAACGTCTTAGAACTGGCCTGATTGTCCCCTATCATGGAAGTGGCTGACAGATGTTGAGGTTAGGACTCCTTACCTTGTTGTCTATCAGCCGCTTCCGCGATGAGGTTGCTTTGGGCTACAGGAAGCTGCCAGCCTAAGCTCCCAGAATGCTTTGTTGGCTTCCGGTAGCCCCAAGCGAGCTCATTCCAAAAGCTTCTGCTGGATGTGGAAGTAAGCTCAGGATTGCTGTTCACATTGGCTGAAATGGCAGCCAGGGGCAAGTGTGGTCTCAGGAATCTCCCCACCCCCCCCGCATCAATCTCTTTGGGTTCCTAGGTTCCATAAGTCTTTTACTCAACTCCTCAATTTTCCTTTTCTCATCCTCCAGCTGTCTCACCTCTGCACATTCTCGTGAAACATCATTCCCTGGAGAACCCAAGGGCTTATCCTAAATCCACAGTAAAATGAGGATTTTATTTTCTCACACTGTGCAAGCCTTGTAAAAGTGGGCTGCAGAAAAAAGAATAGGAGAAAGCCTTGCATTGGGTGGCTGCTTCTACCCGGTTCCCCCATCCTCATTTTAAATGCACCCAATCCCATTTTCTTCTGCTGTGCACAGAGCTCTCCTTAATATGCCCCAGATATATTTCCAGGAAGATAAAATCAGTTATAAGCCTGCTTTAATAGTAGCTCTGACCTCTGACCAGCCACCGCAGGAAATAGGATATTGCAGAAAATAAAAGCTTTGATCTAATCTAGGAAACTATCCTTGTGTACAGTACTTCAAACAAACAAACACCCAGGACTGGATTATAATAATGACTAGATATTACACTTTCACCTTTCAATTGCTCTAAGATAGGGGGTATTCAGCTCCAGCCCTCCAGATGGCCCTTGAGAACTCGCAGGACCCCACACCAGTAGCTCCCATGGGACAGTGGTCCTCAAACTGTGGTCCTCCCAAAATTCCAGAACTCCTAGCATTCCACTGGGTGAGGCAAGGGATTATGGGAGTGGGATACTGGGAGGTTGTCGTTCAGGACCATCTGGAGGGCTGAAGCTCAACTCTTCACTGAAAACCCAACACAGTGAAAAGGGCTGTAACAATTAAGGGTGTGTACGAATGCAATTTTTGGCGTTCAATTCAATTCGATTGGGTGCTGGACGGCTCGTGTGGACACATGGGGCCCTCGCCATGATGCGGAACTTCACAGACCGGATTCCACGAGGACCGGATACCCAAGATTCAGATCTTCTTAATCCAGATTAAGAGATGTACATGCAAAAAGGCCCCTTGAATCCTTTTTCTTTCTTACTCAACAGTAGACGCTGCTGTGCAAAGCACAGCTTACGCTTTTCCTGTAGGAATGGCAGGCTGGAATCCTTCAAGAGAAGCAGGACTTGGGGAAAGGGAGGAATGATTCCTTTAGTCACCTCATCTGGCCTGAGAAATATTTTTGAAAACCTTCTGCAAGAAAGGGAGAAGGAGGCAGGAGCAGGAAGAGGAGGAAACGGTTCCGAAGGCGATGGTGAAATTTGTCTCAGGGAAAGCCAGAAAGGTCTCCCATGCAAGCCCAGCCTTTGGAGCTTATTTGGGGAATGGGGTAGAATTCAGGAAGTGAGATTTATTTATTTTTTTTGCATCCATCCCAGTCCTTTTCCCCTTCTGGCTGCCTACTTGCTTCCTGGCTGGCCCTTTCATCAGGGACTTTGTACTTGCGGCAGCATGCTGTGGGACCTCTTTCTGGCTCTGGGAATGGCTTTATAAAGTAGCAGAATCTCACCCCCTTCTTCTGAGGCAGTGGCAGTCAGGGCCGTATCCTTCCCTTTGAGATTCCTCTGCAAACAGCATCATGGGCCCACCCAGGTTGGAGGACGGCCTGATCTTTCTCTAACTCCCGAGGAGTCGTGCGGAGATGGGCACGCGCGTGGAGGACTATCCTAGGCATCAGCTATACTTAAGCTTTAAGCCACTTTAAGAAGACACACCATCCAAGCGACGAGCAATTTTCCTTCTGCATCATTCCAACCCTGAAAGAAGTCCGACTTTGGGTTAAATGGGCCTTTAATGTGGGTTAGAAGTGGGATGGGAACAGGAGCATGTCTCCTCGCCAACTCCTCGGAGGAAGGTCCAACTCGGGGGCCAAACATGGAAACTGCTTTTGCCCCTCCAAATGGGGATAGTTTGGACACAGACGATACACCACACCAAGAGCCGAGTTCTCTCTGGAGAGAACAGCAACAGCTGTGGCGCTCGGCTCAGTTTGCTTCCATGCGAAACAGCTTTGCCGCCGGAGGCGTGACTCTCTGAGTCCTACTTAAGAAACGCCCCAAGTGCGCAGCCACCGTTGCAAACAAAGAATCCCCATGGCAACCCCCGACTCGTGTGAACCCCGATTCCTGACTCCTGATTTCCCGAACTTACGATGACTCTCTGGCACTCCAACTCTTGGTCTGTTTGACCCCACGTACTCTCTGTATTCCCAAGAAAGTGACTTGGCGCCTTCCTGTCGCTAGGTGGGCGCATGCGTGCGTGTGTGCTTCGCTGTTACCTCCTGCTTTGGACATGACGGCGTCCACACACTACCGCCTCGGAGCTGCTTCTCACCTGCCTCTTTTTTAAAAAATGTGTGTGGTTACAACCATAGATGAGTTTCTGGTACCATCGTACAAACATCCAAATAGATTTTAATCTGTGCAACAACACAGCTGAAGTCACACCCAAGATTTAACCCAGCTTCGGTCCACTTTCAAAGGGGGAACACATCAGCAAAGTGGTGAGCCAGTTTGGCCTTGTGGTTAGAGTGCCAGACTCAAATCTCGTAGTTACAGGGTTTGATTCTGCACTCCTCCACCAAGCTGACTGGGTGACCTTGGGTTAGTCGCAGCTCTCTTTCTGAGTAGGGATGCGCACGAATAATATTTGAAATTCGGCCAAATTCGGACATTCGAACTCAAACTGAATGTTATATTTATGAATGTTTCCGGACATTTGTACAAATAGTTCGGACATTTGTTAAGCTGGTGAAACGTATCAGATACGTATCTCTTCATATCAGATATGTATCAATGTTGGTACAAATAGAATAGAATTTTACCACATTTGAATGCAATCTATTCGTATGAATACAGATTTTCAAACATTCAATTTGTTTCAAATTGAACGCCAAAAATGCGCAACCCTATTTCTGAGCTCTCACAGCCCCACCTGCCTCACAGGGTGTCTGTTGTGGGGAGAAGAACAGAAGGTTTGTCAGCTGCTTTGAGTCCCCTTCTTCTTCTTCTTCTTCTTCTTGTGAGCCAGTTTGGTCTAGTGGTTAGGGAGCCAGACTCTTATCTGGGAATAGCGGGTTCGATTCCGCCCTCCCCCACGAAGCCAGCTGTGTGACCTTGGGTAAGTCACAGCTCTCTTCTGAGCTCTCACAGCCCCACCTACCTCACAGGGTGTTCTGTTGTGGGGAGAAGAATAGAAGCTTTGTCAGCCGTTTTGAGTCCCCTTAAATGGGTGAGAAAAGCGGGGTAGAAAAGCCAACTCTTCTTCTTCTTCTTCTGGCATTATCTAACTCAGAAAATTCATCTTTGGGATAGATAATGAAGAAAGAAAATTCCTGGCCAATTTGCTGATGCATTTTCTCACTCTGAAGGTGAACTGAAACTGGATTAAAACTTAGGTGTGAACACAGCTCTCGTTGCCCTATCCTTTATTTCCGTTCTGGGAATATGCTTTTACCTTTAAACTGTTTGGAAAACAGTGTTCGATTTCTAGAAAGGCATCACTTAAACATCTCATGTTCCGTAGTCCCTCCTGACTTGTTCCTAAGTGGTTTATTAGAGGTGGATTCTTTAGTTCTCCTTCCTTTGTAAAAAGTTCCTTGTAGGCGTCTTTCCAGCCCCACGCTCCTAACCCCTCTGCCTTTCTTTCTCAGCAACAACCGTTCCTGCCAAGTGGCTAATTGCCCACCCTTTGCTGCTAGCTGGAAGGAGGAGATGGAAAAGAGATTTTTTTCCCCTTGCTGCAGCCATGATCCAAGCGAATTGCTTTCGAGGCTGCATCTTAATTAGTTTAACTAATGTTGGCAGCTCCTGCAAATGTGTCATTATGAAGGGACAAAGGAAATTCTCTCTCTCTGTTTTTCAGAAAAAGAGGGCAATTTCAGCCCAGCATCCAGTTTTGTTTGAAACTCTGGCTGCGTTCACCCTCATGTTTTATGAGACTCAAATGTTCCTGCTTCTGTTATGACTTGGTCCACGTATCTGCTAATTATCATGAATGTGTCACCTTGGGAGCTTTTGCAAATGTTCTGCACTGAGCATGAATGACCTCGCCTGACCAATTCCTGAGAATTTAATCCTAGGTGCACAGAGGAGGGGAGTGCTTGTTCTAGAACTTCTAATTTCTAGCTTTTAGGGTTCTCTGTCTGTGCTTATGCCTCTGAATGATATTTATTTATTTTTATACTTGCTGTTAACATTGAGCCATGGCCAAATCTTGGCTGACTCCATGGGCCCCTCTATACACAGTTTTCTTAGCAGCAATACAGAAGTGGTTTGCCATTGCCTACTTCGAAGGAGAAGCTGGGAAGCTGGGAACTGAATTGGCAACCCTCTGCTTTCCAGGCAGTTTGCTCGACTCGGGTGCTACAGCCGTTCCCAGACTCCATGGGCCTCTCTATATGCAGTTTTCTTAGCAGAGGTACAGAGGTGGTTTGCCATTGCCTGCTTCCAGGGTGAGGCTGGGGATTGAACCAGCACCTCTCTGCTTTCCAGGCAGTCTGCTCTACCACCGAGCTACAGCCACTCTCTTGTACCTTTCATGACAAAGCAGTATAGATAATTGCTTCAAAAATTGATCGATTGATCGATCGGTCCGTCCATCCGTCCATCCTCTTTTGGGGGAGATGGCAACTTTATTTTTAAAATAAAGAAACCTGTCCCTTCGTTTGGGAAAGCAAACGTCACACCATGGCTTTGCAAGTTTGTGATCTGTGCTGAACACGTGGGTGCTGTGTGGGTGAAGTGTCATCATCACAAATTGGTAAGAAAGGAGAATAAGCTCATCCCATGCCTGGATCCATTGCATTTTTTTCTTGGCCCAGCTGAAGTGTATATTTTGAGATCCCCATGGAAGCAAAGGACTTACAGGAATTTACTCACACTCTCCTTTGTGTGGGGACAGAGCAAGGGGTGAGGGCTTTCTCATTTTTGAAAGGTGTCTCCTTGAATTATCGGACGTGGGGGATAATTTAACAGCCCGTCACTTTTTCCAAGGCTTTCCCCATCCTTGGCTTGAATACGTCTGACCTGCTAAGATCTAGTGCATTATAATTTGCAAGATTTGGAAATGTTTCCTTGGTTGATTATGACTCCTATGCCTTTTCTATCCTGCCTTTCATCCATTCTGCATTGTTTTCCTTTCCTCTCCCTTTGATATCCACAGCAACTTAAGTTGTGTTTACACCTAAGGTTTAATCCAGCTTCAGTCCACTTTTAGAGTTTGGCTGTGGTCACACCTAAGGTTAATCCAGCTTCAGTCCACCTTCAGAGCGAGAGAACACATTAGCAAAGTGACCAGGAATTTTCTTTCCACATTCTTTATCCCAAAGGTTAATCTTCTGCGTTATTTAATACTGAAAGAAAACAGCTGGTCACTTTACTGATGTGTTCTCTGTCTCTGAAGGTGGACTGAAGCCGGATTAAACCTTAAGTTTGACCAAATCACCAGCAAAGTGGCAAGCAGATTCCTTTCAGCATTTTCTAACTCAGAAAATCCACCTTCGGTTGAAATAATGGGGAAAGAAAGTGACTGTTCACATTGATAATGCATTCTTCCACATCATCAGTGGACTGAAGCCAGATTAAAAGCTAGGTGCAAACGCAGCCCCTGTGAGATTGTTTGAGACTGAAGCTGTGCCTGGACTTGGCAACTTATTCCACTATATTTAGATATTTTGGATATATATGCTTTATTTCAGAATATCCAAATATTGTGGACTAAGTTACTGATATCTGGAGCATTTTTACACTTCCCTTCTAATCTGCTGGATGGGAAAGGGGCGTGATTAATCTGGAATAAGTGTGAATACTTACCTCATTTGATCTGCAGCCTGGCTAACCTGTGGGCACTACAATTTTGGCTGCAGCGCCCTCTGTGACTGTGCATGCATCAGCACTGTCCCCCTGAAAACTCTGATGCTCTGCGCATGTGCAGTTGCATCTATGGTTATCCAAGGTGCCAGGACACTTGCGCAGCACCTCAAATAACCCCGGAGCAGCAGAGGGAGAGCGGATGCTTCTTCCCGAGATGCTTGAGGTAAGTCTGTGGTTAATGCCGGTTAACATGTGGAGCAGGATTTCGTACTCCACACCTAATCGATTAGTGCATTTCTGGTGAGGGTGGGCACACTTGGAGGCTGTAACAGGCTACTCTGCGTGCGGATGCTCTTCAACAGAGGTTTGCTAATCATGCACTAGAGGCCGTAGTGTGAATAGGCCTTTGGATGCAACCCTAAAGAGTCACGACTCCTCCAAGGTCACCCAATAGGTTGTCAACTTCAAGCCGGCATTTGACCCCGGAATTCCGATCCTGACTTTCTAGCCTGTCCTCTCCTTCTCTCTTGCTTCTGAAAACCAAATGCAGTCGTAAGTTAAGGATTTGTTAACACAGCCAAAAGAAGGCTGCAAGGGAACCATCTGATCCTGAGGCCAAACCACCCCGCTCTGGAGTCTGCCTGCCACGTGTGAAGCTCAGAGAAGCTGATGTCCCTGTCACTTTGGAATGAAACCCATCCCATCTGGTCCAGCTGCAACACACAGTTTGCAGCAACACAGAAGTGTCTCTCAAGTAGAAGAAACTAACTGAGCCACTAACGTTGGCTGTTCCATAATTGGGGCATTGCATTGCATTGCATTGCTTTTTTTTTTTTTTGCAAAGGAAAGCCCTGCTTGGTTTTCAATTTTCGTTCTTTCATGAGCAAGTTTGAGTTGGTAATGCAGTGAAAGCTGGAAGATATGCATCATCAGCATTCTGTCTTAAGGATGCGTCCATCTCACTGCATTTGAATATTCTGGGATAAAGCAAGAGTAACGGGATGTTGCTTCGAATGTTGCCATGTTTATCCAGGCAGCCCCGGGCTGATCATTCACACTACAAGTGCTGCTGGGCAGGTACAGGGCTAGTTCAGCACTTGTAGCACAAATGGCTGCCACTGTGCTGGATCTTTACTAATCTGGGGCCTTCCTGCACTTAGCAGTTTAGGATGCCATGAACTAGGGCTGGTAAACTTCTGGTAAAGGTGGACCACTCGTACTTGTCATGCGGAAAGCTTCCCCAAAGCGTCCATTATTGGCCAGAAGTGCGAATGGTCTTCCTGTTTTACCAGCCCGTGTTGCTGCGTCCAAACCCGGAGGTTCCACCTCTTCACACCTGTCATTGGCTGGTCTGTGACACTGCAGAGGAGCTTGTTCAATCAGAGGACGTACTGTGGCCGATCACGTCAGTGCCCGTGATCAAATCTGCAGCGTCCACTACAGCGTCAAAGACTGGACACCACTCCTGGGGATCAGTGATCCGGTTACGTAAGAGGTCAGTGATTGATCACGGCCACCAACACCACCGCCCCTGTGTGGACACCACCTCCCCCACCCACTGACCATAGACAACCAGAAGAAGAACGAATGGTTGCACTGCTGGACCCTTCAGGTAAGCTTCTGGTCAACGCTGGAAAAGGTGTGGCACACGATTTAGCGCTCCACACCTGACCAACGATTAGTGCCCTTCTGGGGAGGCCAGGCATGCTTGGAGGCTGTAACAGCCTTCTCTACGTGTGGTTGCTCTTTACCAGACGTTCACTAACTGTTGACTACCAGCAGAAGTGCGAATAGGCTTCTGGTCTGGTACTCTTATACCAGTGATGGTGAATCTTTTGAGTTTGGTGTGTCAAAATTCACAAAAAGAACTAGTTTAACTTGCATGCTGTGTCACATCTAGAAATTTCCATAATTTTGTAATATTTGTAGCTCCATTTAAAAAAAGTTATATTTTTGATATATATATATATTTATTGAAAGCAAAAGCAAATAATTCTTTACATTAGTGACTTTTTTTGTTCCTGAATTTCATTTGCTAAATCTTCTATTGAAGGTTGGTATTTCATACACTTCAGCCTCAAGCAAGTGCTACTAACTTCATCTGTCAGTTGGTTGCTTTTGTTGGCTTTAATATTATTTAACATGGTCCCACAAAAGCAGAGGGTAAAATGGTGAGTAAAGCCATCACTGCCACACCCAGGTCTTCGGTCCCCTAGCTGCTGGGAGCACAGACACACTGTGCATGAACCGGAGGCGCAATGGCGTGTCTCCATCATGCCTCCTATACCGGGCACAGACAGTGCCTCTCTGTTCCAGTATCTTGTAGGCCACAAGCCAGAAATGGCCTGCAGCCTGCAAGATACCAAATGGCAACAACATCACCAGGCATTGAGGTGACACTGCGTGTCACCCAATAGGGCTTAGTGTGTCATCTGTGACACGTGTGTCATAGGTTCGCCATCACTGTCTTATACCATACTAGGCCGGCATTAGTGAACAGGCCCTTAGTTGACTAGAAGAATTAGAAGAAGAAGAAGAAGAAGAAGAGTTGGCTTTTCTACCCTGCTTTTCTCACCCATTTAACGGGACTCAAAGTAGTTGACAAACCTTCTGTTCTTCTCCCCACAACAGAACACCCTGTGAGGTAGGTGGGGCTGTGAGAGCTCAGAAGAGAGCTGTGACTTACCCAAGGTCACACAGCTGGCTTCATGGAGGAGGGGGGAATTGAACCCAGTATTCCCAGATAAGAGTCCGGCTCCCTAACCACTAGACCAAACTGGCTCACTGATCTAGATATTAGCAGCGGTGACAGCAACCGCAGCAACTATAAAAGTGGTCATCGTAAGACCTTAATCACGGCGCCAAGCGTTCGGTTCCATCCTTGAAGCTTACAGGGACCAATTAATCCCACACGCTGCTATGAATGGGCGATGGGAGGTGACACCGAAGAGCCCCATATGTGAGTGTGGTATATCTTGACTGTTCACCCTTTCAGTCCTCTGCAACTCAGCCACAGCTGTGTGCAGATATCTCTGCTCCACCATATCTCTGCACCACCCTCCTGGGCGCACACAAGGCTCGTATTCAGCAGTGGAGTGAGGTGTGCTAGAGAGGGTGTGCCTGTGGCAATCCACAAGGAAATCAAGGGGGCCCTGCCCTGCCAGAAAATGTTATTCATGTTCGCTGCCTTCTCAAAAGAGCCCTTTGATGGTCGTTGGCTTCCTTGCATAGCCTCCCCCATTCCTTTTTTCATGCAAGAAAGGGAGAGAGGAAGAGACATGGAGAGAAAGGAAAACATGAGCGCGCGCACACACACACACACACACACACACACACACACCCTTTTAAATGGCATGACGGCTCCAGCCAAACCTCAGCTTAGCAGGGATGTGCACAAATATTTGTAACATTTGTTATTTGTCTTAATTCGGACGTTCGTACATGAATCAAATGCTATGGCATTCATACATTAATGTTAGCAAGAATACGAATGTTTAGGATAGTGATGGCGAACCTTTTGAGGTCGGTGTGTCAAAATTCACAAGAAAACCTAGCTTAACTCAGGTGCTGTGACACATCTAGAAATATCCATAATTTTGTGATATTTCTGGCTCCATTTTAAAAAAAGTTATATTTTTGATATACGTATTTTATTAAAAGCAAAAACAAATAATTCTTTACATTAGTGATTTTTGTTGATGAATTTCGTTAGCTAAATCTTCAATTGAAAGTTGGTATTTCGTACACTTCAAGAACAAGCAAGCACTACACGCCCAGGTGCCAGGGTGACCAGGTGTGTCACCCAAAAGGGCTTGGCGTCTCACCTGTGACACGTGTGTCACAGGTTGGCCATCACAGGTTTAGGACATTCGTACGAATAGTTTGGACTAGGGATGGGCAAGACTATCTGAAACATTCAAAATTTGTTCAAATTTGTTTCAAATCATTTGTGCGAATTATTCAGACATTTATATTTTTACAGATACTTTTGCATTACATACTTATCTGTACGCATCTTATGCGTCAGACGCAAACGGGATGCAGACAGGTAAAAACGGGATGAGTACGGATGCGAATGTTGTCGACATTTGTATCTTCAAATATGAATCGGATATTCATACAAACAGATGTGAATGAATTCAAATCAGTTTGAATTTGAATACATTAGTTTTTCTCTATGTGCACGATTTCAAATATTCGAATATTTGAATCAAATTGAATGTCGAAAATTGCATTTGTGCACACACCTAGTTTGGACATTTGAACAAATTGTTCAGACTTTTGTGAAATGGGTGGGAGAGAAAGCGGGTGCGCCGGTCACATCTGCAACGGATCCAGGTTGCATTTGTCATGGATCGGGAGTGGGTTAAAAGGGGTTTCAGGTCAGATTTGATGCATTCAGAGTGGATATGTTATCGGATATGTATTGGATCCAAATTTGTATGAATACATTGGTATCAAATAGAATCCTCCCACATTCAAAGGGGATCTATTTGAACAAATACAAATTTCCTAACATTTGATTTGTTATGGATTGGATATCAGAAAGCCCATTTATCTAAAGGAGCGCCTCCTCCCATATTGACCTGCCCGTGTCTTAAGATCTGGAAGGGAGGCCCTCCTGGTTATCCCACCGCCTTCAGCAGCTAGGCGGGTGGGCACCTGGGAGAGGGCCTTCTCAGCAGTGGCCCCCAGGCTATGGAATGGCCTCCATCTGGAGGTGCGTCAGGCCCCTTCTCTGTTTGTGTTTAGAAAGGCGGTAAAGACACACCTCTTCAACCAGGCCTTTGGCTAAATACTGCTTGTGTTTCCCCACTGCAAACACTACTGTGTTAACCGTTATTGTATCGTTTTTATCATAGTTTTTTTAAAATGCTCTATTGGTTTTTTCTGTTTTGATATGTTCATTTTAAAGGTTGTTAGCCGCCTGGAGACCCTTGGGTATAGGGCGGGAAATAAATAAATAAATAAATAAATGTGTGCACATCCTTATCTCTTAGCCTACTTTGCAAGATGCTAATTTCCTCCTTCTCCCTGCCAATAAATTTAGGGATTCTCTGTGTGCATGCACGCGCATGCGCACATTCCTGGGCACGCTGATGCGCACATGTGCTTGTCTTGCAGTGTTGCTTTCCTATTCAAATGGATGTTGCCTGACAGGATAGGAGGATGGAGAGCAGCTTCTCCCCTTCATTCTTCCACATTCTTATCTCTACAGTGCACCAGGTTTGCCTGAAAAGGTTCCTTCATTGATTGAAAAATCTTAGCTCCCCCGTAGGATTTTTCTTTTCTCGCTGAGTCGCCGGTTGCTTTCTCTGAGTCTGGATTAGAGAGAGAGAGAGGCGTGTGTGGCAAATTGCTTCACCGTGGAGCCAAGTCAAAGCTACCTATTTCAAGGAAGCCGAGATCCGATCGTAGCCTTTGAACATCCCTGACATGAACATGGACGTGTCCTGGTTGGTACAACGAGGTGCAAGCGACTTCAATGCTCGGATAATCTAGCGTGGCGTCTTTGCTTCAGCCAGAACTACAGGGATGGGGAAGTTTTATTACTGCAGAGCGGGAGGTGTGCACAAATGCAATTTTCAGGATTCGATTGGATTCAATTTGAATATCCAAAAATTTGAATCGATTCGAACGTTTAAAATTCGAACGTATTCATGTTCAATTTGATTCCAAAACATTGAAATCCGTTCCTGCAAATTTTCACTCTGTATTTGCACATATGAATCTCCGCAACATTCAAATGTGCCTGTATGCATCTGTGTGCATCCCGTACGCATCTGTATACATCCGTATGCATTCCGTATTTATCCCGTATGCATCCCATTTTTGTACCGTACAGATCTGTACAAGTGCGCACGGAAGCAGGAAAGATGCGCACGAGCAAGTACGCATTGGGTACGTATCCGTACACGTACGAATGTCTGAATAATTCGTATGAATGTTTCAAAAATTTGAAATTCATACGAATGTTTAAATTTAAATTTATAGACATTCGATTTGAATTCAGATGTTCAAATTTGAACGAATTTGATCAAATTTTGAATGTTTTGAATATTTGTGCACATCCCTACTGCAGAGTGTTGTTGATATTCAGCTCTTGGCACAAGGTGGGATGGTGAAAGTCTGAAAATGATGAGATTGTAGCCTAAGTTTCCCGGATGGCTCCAGCAGAATACAGTGGGTTAACCTCCTGGCTGCATAGCCACCAACGACCGATAGAGGGCACTAGACCAAATCTATAAATACCAATATCATAATGCCCTTCTACCGGTCATTCCTCGGTCGCTACAGATCTCTGATCCATTTCACCCATTTGCCTCCTCATCTGCTTCCTAATTATTTGAAAGCCACAGTGATATTCATTCATACGTTTGATGTGGTTGTTGGCCACCATTACGGTCAGCTTCTTAAACAAGGGGCGTTTTCGCACTTCTCTTCCCGTCTCCTGGATGAGAAAGGAGTGTAATGATGACCCAACATTTACTAGTGTTTGTACTTGCAACCACTAGTTCAAGACAGCCTAAGTCCTGCACGATCAGTCACTCACCTGCGACCAATCCCAGGGCTGGTCCTATTCTGGGTGGTGACAGCTACCAGTCTAGATGGCTTTAAGGTAGCGTTAGACAAATTTATGGATGACAGATGTATCAATGGCTACTAGAATGAACACCTAGGTGCATCTTTCAGGCTGGGAGGGGGCCCCGGGGCGCTTCTAGGGTCATTTGCTGGGATTCTAGAGCAGGAATAGGTTTGTCCTTGTCTCTGCTTGAGATGCCCATGAGCATTTGGTGGGCCACTGTGTGCGATGGGACACTCGACTAGATGGGCTGTGGGTTCTTCTCTGATGTTCTTATGTCCTTATGGGTGCCACCATTTTGGTTGTGGCATCCTCTGCAACTGCGTGTGTGTCAGCAGGTCACCATGGTGACACTGACGCTCTGCGCATGCTTGTGCTTGCACGGTACCTCAGACGACCCTGGGGCACTGGAAGAGGTGCGAATGTCCACTGCCTTGATGTGCCAGATAAGCTTTGGGACAACATTGGTAAAGGTGTGGAGCATGATTTCGTCAATTAGGAAGCTTCTGGAAAGTAGTGGTGTGCCTGAATGCAATTTTCTCAAAATTTGTTTGAATGTTTAAATTCGAATATATAGGCATTTGGTACAAATTTGAATGTTCGAATTTGAGCGAATTTCGAATGTTTTGAATATTTGTGCACAGCCTCTTCCAATTGTGAATGCTCTTCCCCAGAAGTTGACTAATCGTTGACTACCGGATGTAGTGCGAATAGGCCTAAAGGGGAGGATTCAGTTTATTCATAAAAAAGAGAGCTATCACTGGCTATTAGTCCTGATATCAGGGTAATTGGCTCTGGGAACCTTCCCTTTATTTCTTTTCCAATCCTCCTTCAGGTCTGACCGCTCACACCATTTCATTTATTTCTGTTTTATTTGTGAGCTTTCCACTCCGCATCTGGAGAAATAAAATGGATGGAAAGGAAAAGGTGTGAACGGTTGGACCTGAAGGTGGACTGAAGGAGTTTTAAAGGGAAGGTGTGACCAAAGCCGTTACCTCTGTTTTGCTCATGCCCTGCTAATGGGCAGATACTGGGTGTCAGAGTTCTGCTAAATAAATCACCGTTCTGACGCCCCTCCCTCGGGCATAGAATCTGGATGCCCCCAGAATATATATATATATTAGCTCTGTTTTGGGCTTGCCATCCTGTCTGTAGGTCAGCAAAATATAAACAGCCTGTAAGCTCTGCCGTGGTGAATCTTCCCTGTAGCACTGGATGCCGAAACCTGTCACTTCATTCCGTTTGTGAGTGTTGCCAAGGAACTGTTGTGGTTGCCATGCCATTCTGCAAAACAGATGGTATTCTCTCACTCTTCCACTCTCTCGTTCTCTCTCTCGCCACCCGATTCAGGAGGACAAAAGGACAGAACTTTAATCCCAGAGACAGTATTGATTTCCCTACTCTCATTGACTCCTAAAATTGTGCCAGCTTTTGTAGGGCAGCCATATTCAGCCTGATGAACGTGACACCCAGCAGCTCCACATCAGACCTTCCTGTGCCACCAGCTGGGTTCCAAGTCTGCAGTTGGATGATGCTGGAACCTGTCAATATTTCTTCCTCGGGTGGATGAGACCACTGACTAAATGAAATCTCAGGAAAGGATGGGCCCTCTCCTTTGGAATGTATTAAACCGATGCCTTAGTAATATCCAGTGACTAATAAATACTGAGTGCTCTGAGGCCACCATTGCAAACCTCATCAGCACTAGGCTTGTGCCAAAAATGAACCACTTGGAGAGATTTGGGATTCTTAGGTGCCCCACCAAAGAATCCTGGGCTCCTTACAGGACCTACAGCCTAAGTGCCAACACACCTTTTTACCCTGGCCTTTGGTTAAATGGGGATACACTTTTCCCTTCCCACTTGCAGATGCTATTGTTTTAATATTTACTATTATTGCTTTAATAATGTTTGATTTTAAATGTTGTTACCCACCCGGAGACCTCCGAGTATAGGACAAGATAGAAATATATATATACTGGCTTTCATCCAGAGGATTTCTGCAAAATTCTGTTCTTAAAGACCCATTTCTCTGGGGCCGTGGTCACACTTAAGGTTTAATCCAGCCTCAGTCCACTTTTGCAGTGAGAGAACACATCAGCGAAATGACAAGCTGTTTTCCTTCTGTGTTAAATAGTTCAAAAAATGCACCTTTGGGACAGATAATGTGGAAAGAAAATTCCTAGGCCCTTTGCTGATGTGTTCTCTTGCTCTGAAGGTGGACAGAAGCTGGATTGAACCCTAAGTGTGAGCGCAGCCTGGTGGGTTCTTCTTTCATGCTTTTTGGTTCCCCCCTTTTTTCAGCAGCTACGTCGCCTACCAAAGAGACCATGCATTTTGGCCAGCTCTTCACAATGCAGTGCAGGCTGGCCCTAGATGCCTTCGTGAGGTCCGCACAAAAAGTCTAAAGCAGATGGCATTTCCCTTAGTGCTTGGCTTGGCTTGGTTCAGTGCAAAAAACAGATTACGGGAACGACATGGAAAGAATTGCAGCACAGCTGTGATGATCACATGTGTTTGGATAAGTGGAAAACATGGTTGCAAAGGGTTGCAAGCCAAGAATTCACCAGCAAGTGGGATATACGCATTGTATTGAGAAAAAGGAGTCCATTAGCATGTGCTTGAGGCTAGTGCACACATTCCACAGCACCAAAATGTCAAAATGCTTCTCCGTCAAGAAGTGAAGGCATTTTGCATGCCGCTGACCTCCCACCTCACATATCCATGGTGGAGAAGTGTGATTCTATTCAGCCGTAAAGCTCCTCTGCAGCCCACTTTCCTCCTGGCTCTAGCACCTTGAGTAGGTTCCAGGCTGAATGGCAGCAAAAGCATTAAAAATGTAAAGCACTGGATAACTCGTTTGACAGTAAGTCAACCAACATGCCCCCAAACTCTGACTTATAAGACCCTAAATAACTTGGGCCCCAAGTATTTAAGGAATGCCTACTCCCATATTGACCTGTCCGTGCCTTAAGATCTGGAGGAGAGGCCCTCCTGGTTGTCCCACCACCCTTAGCAACAAAAGGGGTGAGCACCCGGGAAGGGGCCTTCTCAGTGATGGCCCCGAGGCTATGAAATAGTTTCCTCCTTGAGGTGCATTAGTCAACTTTATTGTACATATTTTGGAAGGCAGTGAAGGTGCACGTCTTTGCCCTGGCCTTTGGTTAAATGAGGATACCCTTTCCCCTTCCCACTTGCAGATGCTGTTGTTTTAATACATATTGTTTTAATAATGTTTGATTTTAAATCTGAAATGCAGCTGCTACGTTGCTGACCCGGACAGCTAGCCGGATGCACATCATGCTGGTCTTATAAGAGTTGCACTGGCTGCCAATTCGCTACCGAGCTCAATTCAAGAGGGATTTTCACATTACTCCCGTTCCGTGTGGAACGGGAGTAGGACGGGAAGCCTAAGACAGCTCACGACGCTTTGAGCATTCACACAGAGGGGCGCCCGTGTGCAAATGCTCAAAGCGTCGTGAGCTGTCTTAGCCGGCAAACGACGGGGCGGGGCAAGGGGCGGGGAGACAGCTGAGGAGGCTCCCGCAGCCTGCGCTGGCTGAAAACAGCTGATTGTCAAAGCTGCGCCGGCAGGGGAGGCAAGCCCGCGGCTGTTAGTGAGAGAGAAGCATGCGCGAACGCTTCTCCTCCCGAACGCCTGCGGGCAGTTCGTGCGCGCCCGAACGCATGTAGAGCAGTTTAAAGTGCTCTACATTTGGAACACGCGGAAGACAGCTCCGGACATGCCGGGACGCAAACTCGGCCGCAGCAAAGCGAATGCTGCGCCCGAAGCTGTCTCCCGCGCGTTCCAAACCCCCGTGTGCGAAAACGTCTAAGGTGTTAACTCTGACTTATAAGGCCCTAAATGACTTGGTCCTCAACTATCTGAAGGAATGTCTCCTCCCATGTTGACCTGCCAGTGCCTTAAGATCTGGAGGGGAGGCCCTCCAGGAGAGGGCCTTCTCAGTGCTGGCTCCTAGGCTATGAAATAGTTTTCCCTTTGTTTGATTTTAGATGTTGTTTCCCACCCAGAGATTTCAGGGTATAGGGTGGGATAAAAATGTGAATGAGTGAGTGAGTGAATGAATGAATGAATGAATTGAATGCAAAAGGAACAAACTGAAGTCCACAAGCTAGCAGAGGATGGGAGCTGCTTTGGTCTGACACTTCCTCTAATGCAGTTCTTGTGTGGGGTTGGGGTCATCCTAGTCCAAATTGGTTGCCAAAGCATCACTTGCTGTTTTGTTATTGGGCTCAGCTGTCATCAGTAGAAGTTTGCTTCGTTCCTTCTGCCATCACCCTCCCTGGCCCCACAAAGCTGGGCTGGATCAGGATAACGTTCCCCCTCCCTCCACCATGAGAATACAAGCAGCATAGGGTCAAATATCAGACCCCCCCCCCCCCCGCCAAACAGTCCCTGCAAGAATAAGAGACTGTAAAGTAAGTTGAATTTTGGAACAGATGAGCTAGTTCTGGAAGCTGTCTGGAAGCTGTGACCCAGCATTTTGGGGAAGCTTTAAGTTGAACCAAAATGAGAGGTTGCCAGCTCAGCAAAGTTTCCTTCCAGGCCATGTGTCATTCACGTGCAGGAGGTGGACATATGCACCGTAAGCCCAATGGTTTTGAACCACAGATGTGTGAACACTCAGGGACATCTAGCTGAGGTTTTGCTGTCCGTTTGATACCACTGGCAGGGGACTGTCTAAGACCGTAAGAACATAAGAGGAGCATTGCTGGATCAGGCCACAGCCCATCTAGTCTAGCATCCCATCTCAGACAGTGGCCTACCAATTGCTTCTGGGCATCTGAAGCAGAAGATGAAGGCAAAACCTTCACTTGCTCTCAACTCCCTGCAAAAGGCCTTTAGAGGAGATGCCTAGGCTTCAACTCTTGTAGACATTGATACACATGTCATCCATGAATTTGTTCATAAGAATATAAGAGCCTGGTGGATCAGGCTGCAGCCCATCTAGTCCAGCATCGCATCTCACACATTAACCCATCGGTTGCTTCTGGACATCTCAACCTTCACCTGCTCTTGACTCCCTGCAAATAGCCTTTAGAGGCATTCTGTTTGTCCCTCTACTCCTTGGGTTCACTTATTGTTGCTGGAACATCAAGATACCACTTCCACTGTGATTCATACCAGGGCAACCAGCCCAGGTATGCACAGCTAAGAGCTCACCCCCCCATGAAACCTGGTTTGTGTGCCTCAAAATGCCACAAACAGGCCTTTAGCAGTGGGAGAGGTTTCCGGCTCTGCTCACTCATGTGCTTCTTGACTGATTCATGCAAACACTACCCAAATGTCCTAGTGATAAGATTTCTTGGGGGAAATACTGGGAAAAAAAATCAGTGGTTGGATGATGCCCACAGTTGTAGTTGCATAGCCTGCAGAGCAGGAATTGTGTACAATTCTGGTCACCATATCTCAAAAAGGATATTGTGGAACTGGAAAGGGTGCAGAAAAGGGCAGCCAGAATGATTAAGGGGCTGGAACAAAATCCCTTACGAAACCAGGCTGCAACGTCTAGCCCTCTTCAGCCTGGAAAGATGGCATTTAAGAGGGGACCTGATTGAAGTATATAAAACCATGCATGGTATAAAAAAGGTAGATAGAGAGTGACCAGTGCCGAGGGCTCCTTGCAGCCATCCTGAATTCACTGGGGTTCCCCTACTCCCCAACCCTGTTCCTCTGTCTTTCGTCATCATCCCTCTGTTTGTCTTCCCCACCATTCTCCAACAGATGGAGGAAAAGGGGGTGGAAACGGTGTGGGGGGAAAGAAAGACAGAGGAATGAGGTGGAGGGGAAGGAGCAGGAGATGAGGAAAGATGGAGAAATGGGGTAGTGGTGGTGGGGGAATGGTGGAGTTTCTGTCAATTGAAGCAGACAGTAATGTTTTGACTTAGCATGAGGCAGCTTCTCCATCTTCCTTGCTTTTCTGGGCACTGAATAACAGAGGGCATTAGCAGAGCGAAATCCAAGGCCTCTCCAGCCTGAACTAAGTTCAATGGGACAGACAACAGAGTCTTTGGAGGGCAGCCATAGATCAAGTCCTACGTTGGTGGCACCTAGAGAAGATTGGATCTGGCTTAACTTGCTTCTTTGAGGCCTCACTAATGTGGCTTCTTTTGTGCCATCGTAACACAGATGTCCAAAGCAGTAACATGCTCAGTTCAGTTAATCAGAAACAGCTTTTCTTTTTAAACAGTGAAGGAACATAGTTCTGGAAGGAGAAGCTGAAATGTTTGTTCTTTGCACCAGAATAGATTGTTTTGTTTGTAGTTATATTCTCTCCCCACCTCTCTCCCTCTCTTTTTGTAAGCAAGCGCCAGGCTACAATTTGGTTGCAAAGTCCGTATTTTCACTGCATATGCCATGTTGCCACGTTTAGAGATGCCAATGGCGAAGGCTTTGTGTATTATGTCGCTTGGCAGTCTTGCAACTCCACGCTTCCAGCAGAGAGATTGATTTGGCTCAGGAAAGGATGCACTTGTAATTTAAATAATCAGTCCATCAATAAAATAGCTCAGTATGAAGCAGAAGCTCTCTGGTAAATATGGGAGCCGCCAGGCGTTACTATTGTCAGAAGACAACACTCTAGTTTGAGGCATTGGCTGGTCCAAGTCCCTTTAAAAGATAAATAATTCTAAGAAGGGAAAACTGGAGGAGCTTTGAAGTTGACTGCCAATAGTGAATCGCTCCTCTAGAAGACCAGACCAGCAACACCCCCAAAAAGGCCTGGGAAGGACATCTGAGGAGCATCCTTTTGATTATGATCTAAAATTTAGAGAAGGCTTTCTATATTTCCTCTTCTGGGAGCTTCCAGATCCTCCAAAGCCAGGTCTGAACATCCATGCATGCATGCATGCATCCTGATTTCTGCATCACTTCACCTGCTGGGCTGTGGTCACACTTAGGCCATGTTCCCACCTACCCACAAATGATTCAAAACATTCAAAAGTACAGATATGTATCTGTACGAATCTCATATGTATCCGCATGCATTTGTGCTGATAGTACAGGACGAAAACGGGATGCATACGGGATAAAACGGGGTGCGTACAAAATGTGTACAGATGTGCAAAACACATGTATCGACAACATTCATATCTTCATTTGAATATATTCAAATAGTTTCGAATGTATTCGATTCGAATTTAGATTTTGTTGCATTCAGATTCTAAACATTCAAATCGAATGGAATGTTTGGATATTCAAATCGACTCAAATTCGAACATAAAAAAAAGTTTGTGCACATCTCTGTGTGACACATCAAAAGAGCACATTTCTCTCCAACCATGCTTTTCTCCAAGCAGAGACCTGGATCCTAAAACGTTTTAGCCTGGAACAAACGCCGCATGTACGCCAGTTAGGTCCCTGCTGTGGGAATACTGCCTTGGAACCAATTTGCCTCCAAAACAGTTGTGGCTGGCCAGGACAGAGATGAAGGGATTTTAATTACAGTGCAGCTAAAAAGCTTCTGGAGGGGACCTGAGGGGATCATCTCACGCTGGCAACGACGACTGGGTGAAGGGGAAGCAGAAATAAGGGGAGGGGGAAGCCGTTGGCAGCAGGACGATAAATCTAAATAGGGCCTTTGTGACGATGGTTTCCTCCGATGTGACTCATTCACTCGTTCACTCACTCGCTCGCAAGCCGATCGTTGCCAAAGAGAACTTGTCCTGGAAAGATTGTATCAGCCCCACAGGATGCGGTTTCCAAAATTCATCCTCCACTGTTCTGACCCCCCTTCTTTCTATTGCACTGCAAGGATTTCCGGACTCCACCCTGGACTTACTGTCCCTCACACCCACAGTTTTCTCTCTCTATCATTTGGGCCTCTGCTTTCCAAGCCAACGTGGGTCAAAATTACCCTAAATTAGGCTAGAAGCCACCACGGAAATGTCTTTCCTGCAAATGCGATGCAGAAAGCAGAAAGCCTCATGCATGGTTTTTAGAAATGTAATGTTTAGAAAATAGTTTCATGAATACATCTGTCGCCCTTTACACAGTTAGAGAGACCGATATGTGTGTGTGTATACAGTCAAATCACCGTAGTAGAACAAGTGGTATGAAAGAATTGCTTCTTTATATCCTACTTAGGCCCTGTCCCCAAGCAATTTAAAGCCCTCTAAAAATCTTCTTTTGCCTCTGAGTGCCCCCATGCCCGGCTTTTCAACAAACTGCCAGCGCTACAAAAGGAGGGAAATCCGCAACAAAAAAAGTGCACTTTAAAGAAGAGTTCCAGCGCTCTATTTGGAAGTCGCGGGTTTTCCTGGCAGCATTTACCATGGGCATGCTCCGTGGCAAAAGGGGCGGGGATCGCTGCCTGCACACACAGCCATAAAACATTCACATATCTCCCAGAAGTGCAGCAGCTTCCCTTCCTTTCCGTTTCTAAAGGTCAGAACTTTCAAAGAGCCAGAATAGTGCAGAATTGCAACATTGTTGCAATTGTTATCCGGTGTGAAGTGGTGGATTGCTACAGTCACCGCTGCTCTACCGGGTGGATTTTGACAGTGATCTGTGAAAGTGTTGAGAGTGAATGAGTGAATGATTGTGTGGCCAATGGCTGCAGCCGCTGCCCTTGCCGGCATGGGAAGCCATTTCAGGGGGGCAGAGATCTGGGAGACGAACAGAGAACTGATGGCTGTTTTTCCTTTGAATTTGTTGGGGGTTTCTTCCTGGTTGTGGCCGCGCAGAGCACAGTCCCTCCCTGTTCCTGCCAGCACCCTATCAACAAGAGAGGGGTCGGGGAGAAAAAGATACAGGCAAGCAAAACACGCTTCTCTGGTGATGGAAGGTGTGTTTTAAACGCGTGTTTTGCTGAGCCTCATGCGGACACTTAGTCCGGAATTGCACAGCACTTTTAAAGTCCGCTTGAATAGAGTGACGGTAGAGGGAAACTAGAGAGGCAAATAAGTCGTTTGGGGATGCAGCGTTACTGCTGTTTCAAGGTAGTATTTGATGAGCAAAAATTGGTTCCTAGAATCGTAGGAAGCTACTTCCTTTAAAGCAAACCACTGATTCATCTAAATTAGGGATGTACACAAATGTTATTTGGTTTTTTTTATTTGACTCATATTGAATTGAATGTGAAAAAATCTGTATTTATTTGAATAGATGCCCTGCAAATGTGGTAGGATTCTATCTATTTGTAGGAATTCGTACCAATATCCAATATGAATGCATTCATATCCAATTACCTATCTGATAAGTATCCCGTAATGTATCTGCTCTGAAAGCAAATCCAGCCTGAATCCACTTTCAGTCCTCTTTCAGTCCATGTTGAATGCACTCTAGATCTGTTTCAGATGCGACTGGCACAGCCGCTTTTCCACCTCCCCGGTTCACAGATGTTCCGAAGCTTCATATAAATGTTCCAGATGAACATTCGTATGAGTATGAATGTCAATGTACGAATGTTGTAACATTCGATTCATATACAAAAGTCTGAATTTGTCCAAATTCATCCAAAACTGGAATGTTACAAATATTGGTGCACATCCTGATCTAAATCAATATCAGCTCTGGGCCTTATTCTGGATTTTATCCCGGAATTGGGATTTGCTGTCCATATACTGGTGCAGATAATGGCAGATGCTGGTGGCTGACTGTAGTCTGCACTAGCATGCAAAGAACAGCTCTGTGTTCCGGAATATAATCCGGAATAAGGCCAAATGCACAATGGATCCTTGTTTATACACCTGAATATGGATCTGCTGTCCACATGCTGGTGCAGAATGTATCAGGCCTGGATCTACTGTAGTCTGCACTAAAATTCCAAGAACACACCTAGGCTGTGGTCACACTTAAGGTTTAATCCAGCTTCAGTCCACTTTCAGAGTGAGAGAATGCATCAGCATAGTGACAAGCTAATTTTCTTTCACCGTTAAATAACAGAAAATTCACCTTTGGGATAGAGAATGTGGAAAGAAAATCATTGGTCACTTTCCTGATGTGTTTTCTTTCTCTGAATGCAGACTGAAGCAGGATTAAACCTTGGGTGTGACCACAGCCTTAAGGTGTGTTTCCATTGGCCCTTTGGTCCAGCCTGAATCCAGCTCGAGGGCCCAACGTCCCAACACTTTGGATGGGATTCCCTGTTTCTGTGGACTAAATGTTGGAAAATTCAGGGAATCCCTGCAGAATCCTGTTAAAATCCAAATATTTATTAATGGGAACACTCATCTCCTCCACTGCCACCCACCATCTACCTTCCCCCTACCCGTTCCACCGTCTGTTACCATCTACCGTCTACCTCCGTTTCCCCCACCACATTCCTCCGTGTTTCCTCGTCTCCCGGTGTTTGTCTTCCCCTGCCCCTTTCTTCCATCTATTGGAAAATGGTTGGGAAGGCAAGCAGTGGGATAATGATGAAAGACAGAGGAACGGGGCTTGGGGGGAACAGCAGGAGATGGCACCCCAATGCAGTCGAGACAGCTGCAAGCTGGTATATAAAAAAAATCCAGGTTAAAGCCTGGGCTTTTTTGACCATTCGAAAAGTAACCTTAGTGGCGCTCGAAAAGGACGTCTCCTTGTGCATCACCCCCAAAATGGCACGTGGAAACCAAGATCTCTTGAGTAATGCTTAATGCTGCAGTTGCAGCCACTAATTTGCAGCCTCTGATTTAAATTAGGAAGAATTTTTTACAATGTAAATGGAAATAACATCTCGTCATCCCGGGACATATGGAAGCCAATCCGCACTGAAACCCTTTAAAGCACCCAGCATCCCTTTTATGAGATTTTTGCTGAAATCAATTGTCACTTCTTTCTGCTAACACTGCTGTTTCCAATTTGTCCTGCTGTCTGTTATTACACAGTAAGGCAAATGATTTGCTGGGGCACAACACCAGAAGGCACCCCTTGCATCCAATATCTTCATTCCTCCAATTTATTTATGTGTTTAAAATATTTAAATACCGCTTCCACTATTAAATCAAACCGACGACCTCACTGTGGTTGAAATAAAACAGATTTTTTTTTAAAAAAAAGCCAATTTGCACAATAATGTGGCCAAAAACAACTTTCAACCAGCTCCCAGGGCTTCCTTCCACTTGCTATCTGCAGGTCTCAAGTTGAGCTCAGGTGCAAAATAATTGCACACAGCTATGCTGTCTATTAAAGCCCTTGTGCCAGAAAAGGAAACTGAAAAAAACCACAGAGAAACGGTAGACTCAGGCAGAAGCAAGATCAGCTAAGGGTCAGATGCTTGCTTCAGAAATCCAAGTATCAAGAGAGAAAGGTAATGAATGTGGATTGACTATAGGGTGAACAGTGTGCACGCTCGTGTTTTCCGAGTTTTCAGGAACATAGCTAGGATGGAACAAGACCATGGAAAATGGCCATTGCCATGTCTGAGGGCTTTTGTACTTCAACTTCTGGGGTTTTTCACCATCAAACTACCTGCATATGCATGTGACACTAGTGTGGAAGAAGACACTTTCTCCAAGCTGTTGTGCCTGGGAAACAAGTGATCATTTTGGGCTCTCTTAGTACCAGAATATCACTAAAAAGCACAATTTTCTGGAAATGGCCAAAGAGTGAATTGAGGACCATCTTCATGCAATCTACATGTGCTCCAATACAGTATAGATCAATCACTCTATCTCTATATCTCTATATATTCATGTCCATCTCCTTCCTTCCTTCCTTCCTTCCTTCCTTCCTTCCTTCCTTCCTTCCTTCCTTCCTTCCTTCCTTCCTTCCTTCCTTCTGTGGAAACTCCACAAGAAAAAGTGGCTGAGAACAGCAGAGCCAAGATTTTATGGGACTTCTATATCAGGATAGACAAACAAGTAGTAGTCAACCAAATCAATATGGTGTCCATAGAGAAAGACCAGAAAGAAGCAGTGATAAGAGATGCAACAGTCCCAAGTGATGGTAACATCAGGAAGAAAGAATATGAGAAATTGGAGAATTAACCTGGGAATGAAAGAAGAGCTGGTGAAGATGCAGGGGACAAAGACAAAAAAGGTCCTAGTGGTGATAGGAGCCCCCCAAATTAGAAGATTGACTTAAACTGATCCTAGGACAAACACCGATGATCTCTCTTCAGAGAAAACAGTAGGGATGTGTTAGGATTCTAGTCAGTACAAATAAATTCGTACAAATTCGTACAAATATCCGATATGAACGCATACGTATCCCATAGGTTACGTATTTCGTAACATATTCGCTCTGAAAGTGTCAATCTGCCCTGAATCTACTTTGAATCCACTCTCAAACCATGTTGAAGGCACTCTGCATCCAGTGCAGATGTGACTGGCGCAGCGGCTTTCCCACCTCCCCATTTCACAAATGTTCCAAAGCATCATACAAGTACAAATACAAATGCCAGTGTACGGGTGTCGTAACCTTCGATTCGTATACGGACGTCTGAATTTGTTTGAATATAAAATGTTATGAATATTCATGCACATCGCTAGAAAACATTCTCAGGAACAGCTAACATACTGGGCAGGACCCTTAGACCTCCAGGCCCTTGGTAGGAGACCCTTAAGGGATGAGAACTTTAATATATATATATATCCTATATATATATAGGATCTAACAAAAAAAAAAAGCCATGTACATCCCATGTACATGTTAGATCCGTATCGTATCGAATGCAAGAAAATTCATATTTGTTCTAATAGATCCCCTTCAAATGTGGTACAATTCAAATTTGATACAAATGTTTGATATGAATCTGATTTGAATCCCTGCTACAAATCACCTATATATCCCCTACGAATCCCCTATGTATCCACTCTGAGTGGGTCAAATCTGCTCTCAATCCACTTTGAATCCACTCTGAATCCACTTTGAATCTGTTGCCAATGTGACTGGGCAGCTGATTTCCCACCTCCCTATGTTCACAAATGTAACGAAACTTCATACGAATGTATAGAAACATTTGGTGCGTATTCAAACGTCAGTCTTCAGATGTAGCAACGTTCGATTCAAATGCAAATGTCCGGATTCAGATAAATTCTTAGAAATATTCATGGACACCCCAACTCAGGAGCAAAGTAATGAGCTAATGTCAAAATTTCTAAGGACTTTTATGTTTATGACTTTTTATTTATCTTTGCGGAAAGACTGCTTTCCTCCAGAATGTTTCTAGGGCCATTTTCTTGCTTGTTTATTCAACTCAGCTTGCATGCAAAGAGAGGTAAGGTTAAATATGCCTACCATTTACATGAATTAACGTTCAGAAATGAGTCATAGTTGATGTCCCCCCCTCCATGGGAGAGGTGGCGACCTCAGAAGCTCATCCAAGAGACCACGGATTTGCATCTCGTACGATCCATCGGATGAGAGAGAGACAGAGATGGATGTCATTCCTCCGAAGGGAAATTTCCTGTTCTTAACTAATAAAAATAATAATAAAAAAGTTCAGAAGAGGCCAGAAGGCACCAGCTTGGAATCGTGGCCTCAAAGCACACTTCCCTTTGGATGACCCACATGGCTGTTGTCCCCTAAGGGAAAAGACCAAAGTGGCCAAGTGTGGGAAAGAGGAGCATTAGCAAGGTAGGTAAAAGCTGGAGGAAGGAAAAAGCAGATCTTTCAAAAGGAACGCTGGGTGGTAGAGACCTTTGGATTCTCAGTCATGGAAAGATGATTGTGTTTGGGGGTTTGGAAGACTGCTTGATCCATCATCGTCATCACCATAATAATAATAATAAGGAGAAGAAGGAGGAGAGGAGGTGGAGGAGAGAAGCTGAAGAGGAGGAGGAGGAGGGAGAAGGAGGAGAACAAGAGTTGGCTTTTATATCCTACTCTTCTCACCTTTAGGGGGACTCAAAGCAGTTGACAAGACTTCTGTTCTTCTCCCTGCAACAGATACCCTGTGAAGTAGGTGGGTGGGGTTGTCAGAGCTCAGAGAGCTGTGACTCACCCAAGTTCACCCATCTGACTTCATGGAGTGGTGCCGAATCAAACCCCATGACTGCGATATATGAGTCTGGCATTCTAACCACAAGACCAAGCTGGCTCTCTTGACTATGATGTAGCCTTCAAGCTTCCCCACTTTGCTGTGTCCTAGTAGGATGAACTACATGTATCAGTTGCACACCCAGAACAACTCTGCAAAAGGCTGATAAAGTGAGGCCTATGGCCGGGTGTCCAATGTGCCGACCTTCCAGATCTGTTGAATTGAAATTCATGATATTCTAGCCAAGATTGCTAGGTTCAGCAACATCTGGAGGGACACATTTTAGATGCCCTATTTTAGGAAATACTGACTTAAGACGGGTAGTTGACTGACTCAGAGGAGAGACACCAAGCTGGATGAAGGACTGAGACATCTTATGTAGCAGGTTAGATTACAGATCTTATCATTCCCTGCTTCAGTCATGTTGCCTGTGGCTTATGGTAAATGGAGCCCCTCAAGTTCTCCATGTCTGGTTTCCTAAAATATTCATTCAGATATTTCAGGAAGCGTACAAGCAAGAATCTTGGATGAGATCCCATGGAAAATGACACCCAGGGCCTTTCTGCATTAACTGACCATGTTCCAAAGCAGGGGTCTGGACCAATGGGGCTTTCTGGCCAAGACCATGGCTAAGTGCGGTCTGGAAGAGAGTCATTTGCAGAGCATTGCTGGTCCAAACCGTTACTTGCAACCAGTATTTGCACTATGGACTCTAGTGAAGAAGTAGTGAAACTCTGGCAAAGAACATCCACACCAGAGGTTCGCTACTCATTGATTAGGTGTCCACGAAATTGTGCTCCACACATTAGCCAACATTTACCTAACATTTACCGCGAGCGTCCGGGCAGCAACCATTTGCTCTTCTTCCAGTGCTCCGAGGTTGTTTGAGGTGCTGTGCAAGGGCGCTGGCACCTCAAACAACCATAGGCATGACTGTGCGTGCGCAGAGCGTCCATGTCATCAAGGCAACAGTGCTGAAACATGTGCAGTTGCAGATGGTGCCGCGGCCAAAATGGTAGCGCCCAGAGGAGGACTTGGCCCCAGACTGAATAAAGTAAGTATTTGGTCCTGGGGGGAGGGAACGGCCAAGGTCATCTAGCACTCCAGTGTGAGTGCCAGTCAACATTGGTTCATCACGTTCCTTTCCCGGAGAACCCATTTTGGTGGCCTGTTTTGGTGCTTCACCAGAACAATTCCCCTGGTAGTTCAGAAAAGGAAGTCATGGATGATGCCTACAGTCTTGATCTCCTACTGTTTTCATGGACTGCTGATAATCTGTTTCTCATATTTGGAGGCCTCTGTTGACCTAGAGGGCAGAACATCCTGAACAGAACAAACTGTGCATAGATTGGTTTCATGAGCTGCTCCAGGCCCCCACAGAGAACCATCTTCCCTCCCCTGCTCATGCCTTCAAGAAGCGTGCAAGAAGCGTCCTGCCTGGTCCTCCACTTGGATGACTACTGCGGGCTTACGTTGGTATGGCGACAGTTCCAGGAGACCCGTCCCTGAAGCAGGGCTGGCACCAGAAACTCTCATTTGTTTGGCATGGAGTGGAGGCTGGGAAGGAGAATGACTCATTGCTATTAATAGTGTAAATGGTTGCAGGTGTGGAAAGCAAAGCTCCCCCCCACGGTGGAATCCACAGAACTGGCTGGCCTCGTCTTCGCAAGGCCTACATAGTTGTGTGTTTTCCACACACTTCATTATAAGCCTTATTGTATATGCTTCTTGAAACATTGTTCCTTTTTATTTCCCATAGGGACTCTAAATTCTCATTTTCACAGAGAATGTTTGAAGATGGCCTCCTTTCCGGGGTTTTATTATTTATTTATTATTTATTTTTCTATCCTGCCCTATACCCGGTCTCTGGCCGGGTAACAACCTTAAAATCCACTATATCAAATAACAGTATGTAATAGAACAGTAAAAACCATCACAACGTCTAAAATCCAACATGTTAAATATATATCAGTTAAAACAATGGTGTTTGCAGTGGGGGAAACATGGCTGACATTTATCCAAAGGCCAGAGTAAAGAGGTGCGTCTTCACCTTCTTCCTGAACATAAACAGAAAAGGAGCCCGATGCACCTCAAGGGGGAGACTATTCCACAGCCTGGGGGCCATCACTAAGAAGTCCCTCTCCCGGGTACCCACCAGCCTCACTGCTGAAGGTGGTGGGACAACCAGGAGGACCTCTCCTGCAGACATTAGGGCATGGGCAGGTCGGTATGGGAAAAGATGTTCCTTTAGATAGTTTTGGGATGGTGCTGGGCTAATTCCTCTATCCCTCTGTGTGAGGGACATTGTGAAGATTTTTTTTGTGGGGCGGGTGGGCTAGGGTTAGGGTTAGGGATTTAAGTCAGAACTCACTGGTTCCAAGAACTCATTTAGATGTATTATCTTTGCTTTCTCCAGGATGCTTTTTTGAGGCCTGCTACTTAAACAGACAAAACAAAATGGCGCCTGCACCTCCATCTTGAAAATGGTTTCATGCAGCCTCTTCTGGATGCCTCCAGGAGATTACACTGGCCTCTATTTTTGTCCTTCTCCAGGCCTCAAGCACAGGATGCGGTTGTTCTAAAGAAATTGAACAAAGTGAAAAACGAACATCTTCCAGGATGGTTGAGTGTAGATGTGGAGGCTTATTCATGCTTAATCAATGTTTGTGGAAACTTTGGGTAAAACATAATCCTGATTTCCTAGATTATTGAGGATGTGTGACCATTATACCAGTCCACTGCAAGGCCTAGAACCATTCTAGGTCTCTTGATTCACACTCTGGAAAGGAACAGAAGAGGCCACGCTCCCTGCTAGGCCAATCTGTCTGCACTAGACAAGAGCGTGGCCTCGTCTAGGTGGTCAAAATGGCTGCCCAGATCAGGATAACAGTAGACTACAGGCGGTCCAGGGGCCTCTGGAAAGGAACAGGGAGGTATATGGAAGGGTGTGCAGCCACTGTTCTGGATTAGCAAGGGGACCCATTTTGGTGGTGCACCAAATTGCGCCCCTGATATGAGTCCCCCTTGGCCTTTCATTCTTGGCCACCAGATGGCTTGTAGCAGGTTCAGAAGGTTGTGAAACAGGCTGTTCAAGTGTGGTTGGTCTCTTTCCTTTACAGCTGGACCGATCCAGGCCCTATAAGTGCAAAAACTGACATAGGCACTCAGGTGCCTTGGAATCAGGGTTAGATTATAGTCACTAAGGGTTTGTACCTACTTGCCCCTCCAGAGCCACCATTGTTGTGTGTTCTGTGTGTGCTGTCTGTGTATCCTAGCGTGTGCCGTCTGCATGACAGTTCCATAGACAACACCCAGTATTCACATCTTCTTGCAAACCCCTTGGCACGCTTGATCATCTTTCTACTTTTCATTTACTTAGAAACACCACCCTTTCTCTTGATGGCACGATGGCCCATATTTCAAAACGTCCAGACTCAACTGGGCTTGTGTAATTGACTGGAAGAAGTTTGACCATAGCCTGAGAAATTGTTTAGATCTGTTAAACTCTGATTAACCAGAGAAGTTCTGGAGCTCTGCTGGGATGGGAGCATGAGCAGAAAGATACCTTCTTGGAGGTGCTGCTTTTGAAACAGAGCTCCTTTTTTTGGCTTCCAAGGGTTGATGGGAAGAAGAGTTGGCTTTTCTACCCCGCTTTTCTCACCCATTTAAGGGGACTCAAATCGGCTGATAAACCTTCTGTTCTTCTCCCCACAACAGACACCCTGTGAGGTGGGTGTGGGTGTGAGAGCTCAGACGAAAGCTGTGACTCACCCAAGGTCTCCCAGCTGGCTTTCATGGGGGAGTGTGGAATCAAACCCGGTATTCCCAGATAAGAGTCCGGCTCCCTAACCACTAGACCGAACTTCTACGTCTAGCAAAGCAAGAGGCATCATCTGGTCAGTTTGTTCTTTTCACAGGAATGGAGTGAGCAAGAGAAGACAAGGTTGAAGGATGTGGAAGCAGGTCTCCTCCCACAGAAGGAGAGCTCTGTTCTTGCACTGGATTTTCTCGTCTACCTTCCCATCGGCTAAAACAGTCTTCTTCTCAGCCAGCCCCAGCCCCAGCTATGTTCCCAGAGGAAACAGCATTCTGAGTCCTGAAATTACGTGGGACAGGATGTATAAAACTAGGCTGGAGTCTTGAGGAAGCATTCGCTGTTTTAGGCAACTAAGCAAAAAAAGGGGAATGAGATAATTCCTCTGAGGCCCCCAGGAAGTCTGGGAGAACATCTCTATCCGAATTTCTCACATTCATTATGTGGTTGGGAGGAAGCTGAATTTCATTAATATACAACTTGTCAGCAGCCAGCTTCAAACTGCATATGCGCCTCAATGTATCTTCTCTCGGGTTTGATTCTGCCTTCCCCCACAGAGCCAACTAGAGGCACATCCCCATTATAAGCTTAATCCAGTTTCCCTAAACTGAAATAATAGAACCGGATGCAAATGCAAATTTGCCTGTTCCCATTACTTTCAGCTTAATCCTGTTGGATCCGGATTCTGCCCTCTTCCTCCTGGCATGAACGCGCCACCCATAACGGACCCTTCACGGAGCCTGGCTGGGTGGCTGCCGCTTGCCTGGATGGAGGAAAAATGGCAGCGGGCAGCCAGCGATTCTCTCCATTGCCCAGGGCACACAGCAGCAGCAGCAACTCAAGCCCCCTTGCTTTAAACATTCACACATCTCCCAGAACCTGCCCTGCTTTCTTTTCCCCTTTAAAGGTCAGAACTCCAAAGAACTAGAATTGCACAAAATTGCAACATTGTTATCAGGTGTGAAGTGCTGGATTGCTATAGTGTAGCGCTCCTGTGAAGGTTGGATTTTTTCACTGAAATCACTATCTTTGGAAGCAAGCTATTGGGGGAGGGAAACCCTAAACATGGATTCTCATCCCTTAAAATGGTACGGTCCCCACAGTAAAAAATGTAACATGTATCAAGCACACGATTCGGAGTGAGACCTGTTGAAATGAGGGTTAACATTTACAACGCTTTGGGGCGATTTAACGCGCGGAAAGCGTGTTAAGCCAAACTGACATGGGGTCTGTGAGGATTGAACCCGTATTGAATCCGATATAAGCTTGCCGTGGGGATTCGCCCTAGGTGACCTTGGGCTAGTCACAGCTCTCCTCTGAGCTCTCATAGACCCACCTACCTCACAGGGTGTTCTGTTGTGGGGAGAAGAGCTGAAAGCTTTGTTAGCCATTTCGAGTCCCCTTAAATGGGTGAGAAAATCGGGGTTGAAAAGCCAACACTACTACTACTTCTAGGGGTGAGGGAGCCGGACTCTTATCTAGGAATACTGGTTTTGATTCTGCCCTCCTCCACGAAGCCAGCGGGGTGACCTTGGGCTAGTCACAGCTCTCTTCTGAGTATTCTCACAGCCCCACCTGTCTCACAGAAAGTTCCATTGTGGGGAGAATAGACAAGCATTGCCAGCCACTTTGAGTCCCCTTAAATGGGTGAGAAAAGCTGGGTAGAAAAACCAACTCCTCCTCCTCGTCTTCTCTATCTCAACATGCCCTCCCCTCCTACACCGTCCCATGGAGGTGTGTACCCTTATGCGTGCCTGATCCAGTGCTTCTTTGTCTGTTTGGTAAGACAGGTCTATTAGTCTCCATGGCATCCAGTGTGTATGAAATGGGTGAGCAGGGACCAGGGGCTTTCTAGACCACACCAGTGTGCCGAAGAGAGAGGCTCCCAAGTGGTACAGGGCTCACACTAGTCTGGACTATGGCTGTGTTTGGGAAAGACCTACGTATGCAGTAGTGACTAGTTTTTCCACCTCATTTTCTTGCCCTAAGTGAGTGAATGGTGGCCCATGCATGTATGAACCAATAGTCTGCATGCATATGATCATCAAATGCAGGAGTCTGTTTAAAAGCAAGTGTACTAGGAGCCTCCCTTCTTTCTGCATCGTGGTGTGGCCTAAGGGAGGCCATGCCCTGTAAGACCCTGTCCACTTAGATCGCCCCCTGGGCTGGGATCTCCCATGGACCATAGCAGCATGCAGAAGACAGGCATGCATGCATGCAGGCAGGCTCCTAGGATGCTTACTGGTTTGGTATACTGGCCTGTGCAGAATTGCCCTAGAAGAGGGGAATACCTTGTGCCCTCCTGGCTGATGGGAGCGTGGAATAGCAAATCTGATGTCCCTTGAGTTATTGGACCAACAGAAGTTGTCAGCGCAGGCATTTGAAGGGCATCACATTGGCCAAGGCCGCCTGGCGTGAAGAGCTCCATTTCCAACATTCCCTGGAGCAAGGAGGCTTAGGTTTTCCTGGTGTGGGTCCAAGAGCTGAGATAAATTGTTGATCTCTTTGTTCTCGTTGTTTATAGTCACTCTGCATTAGCACCAGGGCCGTTGCTGGAGGCAGTGAATGCGATGTGCACCTGTCACGGAGAGGGCACGGTGGAAGGCTCGCGTGCCATAACTTCTCCGTGCCAAAATTGCTGCTGATGCTTGCAGCAATGGGACAGCAGAGTTCTGAGCAGCGCTCTCAGCTCCTCCAAGGGTTTGTGGGAGGGGAAACAAAAATATGACCGAGCAGGAAGCATAACGCGTCCTCCCGCACAGAAAAGCTGAACCCTCTTTGGTTCCCTGCCATTTGTCTGCCAGCTCTGGGTTGAATTTTGTACAGCTGTAACTTTTCTTCCAGTCTTTCAGCTGCACTTACTGATTGCTCCATATTCTTCTGTTTTTAACCTTCCCCTTGAGTCCCATTCCAGCCTTAAGTGCAATGGATAGATTTTCAACACAAAGCCCCGCTGTAAAGAACTCTCGTTTTATGCTACCATCAAAAAGAGGGCACGTACATATCGTATGCGACCTCCCAGGAATGGCGACTGCAAATCATTCCCTACTGTGGCAACTAGCAATGTGCTGAACAGGGATTTGCAAGAATATCTGAAACATTCGAAATTCAATCGAATTTGCTCAATTTGGGCATTCAAATTCAAATCGAATGTCCATACAGTCGTTTTTTTAACATTTGAACAAATGTGAACATTTTAAATTATTCATACGAATTATATGTACACATCTTATTCGTATCCATACGCATACGTACAGGACGAAAACGGGATGCATACGGGATAAAAACGTGATGTGTATGGATGCATATGGACGGGAACGGACACATACGAATGTTGTTGACATTTGTATCATCAAATACTAATAGAATATCCATACAAATAGATATGAATGTATTCAAATTGGTTTGAATCTGAATACATTCACTTTTTCTCTATTCGTATGAATTCCGAGATTCGAATTGAATTGAATGTCAAAAATTGCATTTGTGCAGACCCCTAGTGCTGAACTGGTTCAGCTTTGAACCAGTTTGAATCAAACTGGGGTGTTTGAAAGGTTTGAGGTTGAATTAAAAGGACTTTATCACCAGTAGAGGTGGGTGACAGCTACCAGGCTAGACAGCTTTAAGACACGTTTAGACAATTTCATGGAGGACAGGTGTTATCAGTGGCTACTAGAATGGACCACCTCCAGGTTGGAGAGGCAGGCAGGATGTCTTTCTAGGCCATTTGTGGGGATTCGAGAACAGGTTAAGGTTTGCCTTTGTCTTTGGCTTGAGATGCCCAGAGACAATTAGTCGGGTCACTAGATGGGATGTGGCCTGATCCACCAGGGCTCCACCTAATTCATGGAAGATGGGTGTATCAATGGCTACTAGAATGTATGTCCAGGTACAGCCTCCAGTTTGGAGAGATAGGCATGATGCCTCTCAAGGCCACTTGCAGGGAATCAAGAACAGGTGAAGGTTTGGGGTATCTGCTTGGGATGCCCAAGAGCAATTGGTGGGCCACTGCGTGAGACAGGATGCTGTACTAGAGGGGCTGTGGGCCGATCCAGCAGGGCTCCTCTTATGTTCTGACGACCTGGAGGCTTCTAGCTAAATTCTCAATTTCCTTCTCTCCTACCCCATAGAACCCCGTGCCACAATGTTAAGAACATAAGAGAAGCCTTGCTGGATCAGGCCACAGCCCATCTAGTCCAGCATCCCATTGCACACTGTGGCCCACCAAATGCTCATGGGCATCTCAAGCAGAGACAAGGACAAACCTTCTCCTGCTCTCGAATCCCAACAAATGGCCTTAGAAGTATCCTACTCCGCCCCACCAGCCTGAAAGATGTACCTAAGCATTCATTCTAGTAGCCATTGGTACGTCATCCATAAATTTGTCTTACCCTTCCTTAAAGCCATCTAGGTTGGTAGCTGTCACCATCTCTTCCAGCAGCAAATTCCATAAACTGGTGACCCTCTGGGGGAAGAAATGCTTCCTCTTGTCTGATCCACTCTCCTACCCATCAGCTTCATAGTTCCCCCCTATTCTAGTGTTGTGCGATAGAGAAAAGAAATTTAAATTTAAAGAAATCATTCACATTTGGGTGCAATCACAATGATCAAAGCCACAACCAACGCAAGCCACAATGTACTCAATTAGATTTTGCAACTGGCTCATGACTCATGGCAGCCTGCTTTTGACAGCATGAGTCACGGGGATTCCTAACTTCACAAAGCCCATATGTTTACCAGAATGCCCATCTTTTCTGTTTCGGTGGGACCCACATGGCCACCGCCAGCCTTCCTTCTCCTTCTCCTCCCCGTCCCCCTGCAGCCTTCTCCTGCCTTGATCTAGCTTTGATCCTTCTCCTGTGGCTACAGAGAAAAGCTTTTGCATTTCTGGCCCACCCTCTTCTGTCATTTGTTCCCTGCTTGGCAGCCGACAGCTGCCAAGGGCCCTGAGGCGGAGCGCTTGTCCTGGTAGAATGGCATGCGGTTTGCAGTGCAGTGAAATAACAATTGCAACAGAATTGCAGGCTCGGGTGGGTGGCGGCGGCGGCGGCGGAATGCTGGAAAGTATGTACTGAGTTAGATTTCAGGACTGGAACAAGCACAGGAACATGCAGCCTTGCTTTAAGAGCAGAGCCGAAGAACTTCACTGCTTAGAATGATAGAACTAAGCCCTTTCGAATCTGCCCAAATTCGGTCATTTGAACTCAAATAGAATGTGATGATATTTGAATGTTAACATTCGAACAAATACGAATGTTTCTGAACATTCGTACAAATAGTTCAGACGTTCGTTAGATTTGGGGTGTGGGAAAAACGGAGTGCCAGTCACATCCGCAATAGATCCAGATTGCATTTGACATGGATTGGCAGCGTATTGAAAGTGGATTCAGGTCGGATTTGACGTTTTCAGAATGTGGATATGTTACGGATATGTATTGGATACGTATCTGTTTGTATGAGATACATATTTGTTCGTATCAGATATGTATTGATATGTATTTATTCATGTAGATACATATTCATTTGTACCAGATACGTATGAATAGATTTGTATCGAATAGAATTTTACCACATTCGAATGCGGTCTATCTGTATGAATGAAGAGTTTCGAATTGAATGCCAGAAATAATTTGTGTACATCCCTAATGCCATTCCAGCTCAGTTAGGTCCAGGGACGGTGGCGGGTGTTCACACTGTGAGCGCCAGCACCATCTGTGATTCAACCTTGGGCGCTTGGAACATCTGAATGACCTATCGTAATGTCCATGTCAGCGTCCGTCATGTGCCCGACGATTGCCATGGCAATTGCGCCATAGCGCACATGTGCACAACTGCAGCCGTGCTGCTCTGCCTTCTCGCGGTATCACACAGACATGGAGGATCAGGGTGCTGCAAGATGCTCTCGGGCACTCCAGGATGGAAGCGGCAGTGCAGCCTGTGGAACGGACATCCCAGAGTGTCCCAGAATGCCCTCGCATGGTATGCGCAATTAGGACCAAGGTTAGGATGGTGCAGAAATTTAGGGCATAATTTGTTCCTCTGAGGGTGCATTTCTTTCTTTCTTTCTTTCTTTCTTTCTTTCTTTCTTTCTTTCTTTCTTTCTTTCTTTCTTTCTTTCTTTCTTTCTTTCTTTCTTTCTTTCTTTCTTTCTTTCTTTCTTAGTTGCTTTGCTGACCCTTCCTGGCTTGTTGGGGAAGGCTATTGCTTCTAGAGGACACAAAAACGTCCTTCCTGTACAATTATTTAGCCATCCATCTCCTCCTTAGAGGAAATGTATTGAATGCTGTCAAGAGAAATACTGTATTGATTATTTCCTCAGGCCAGTGCCCTTTGGATGTCCCTGATGCAAACTTCCAAGCAGCCTTTTCAAGCCCCGAAAGAACCGTGGCAGAGACAAAAGGTTGTGTGAACGAAAAGGAAGGAGAACCAGGGCTGTGGAGCAGTTTGTGGTACTGGCTAACAGGAACAGGCAGGCACTGGAATCAAAATTTGCCAGGCACAGGGGAGATCTATCTTCCTTTCTTATTTGTTCCTTATTTACATTTTTATATACCCCTATTCCTGATTGTCTCAGGGCAATCTACAAATAATACATAGCAGTTAAAAATCCTAAAAGTAAAAGAAGAAGAGTTGGCTTTTCTACCCTGCTTTTCTCACCCATTTAAGCGGCTGACAATTCTTCTGGTCTTCTCCCCACAACAGTCAGTCTGTGAGGTGGGTGGGGCTGTGATAGCTCAGAAGAGAGCTGCAGGTAATAACATCTAGAATCAAACTTCATTAAAACAACAACAGTATGTATTAAAACAATAGCATCTGCAAGTGGGAAGGGAAAGCCTATCCCCATTTAATCAAAGGCCCAGGCAAAGAGGTGCATCTTCACTGCTTTCCTAAACGTGTACAGTGAAGGTGATAGACGCACCTCGAAGGGGAGACTATTCTGTAGTCTTGGGGCCATCACTGAGAAGGCCCTCTCCCGGGTGCCCACCCCTTTTGCTGCGGAGGGTGGTGGGACACCCAGGAGGGCCTCCCCTCCAGATCTTAAGGTATGGGCAGGTCGATACGGGAGAAGGCGTCCCTTCAGATATATGGGGCCCAGAGTGTGGATCATACAGCTTGTGAGGGTCATCAAAATGTTCCTGCAAATGCCCCCTTCTCAACCTGTCCATGCTTCAGGGTGTTTGAGCAAAAGGATCATCATGTGAAAAAACACGCCATGATCTCGAGTTTGTGAAGTGGAATAGAAAGCGGGAAGGAAACGGGATTCTGGCTGCAGTAGTCAAGTCCATGACAAAGAGCTCTACGAATGGCAGCCATCCAAAGCAGCTGTTGCATTTCTTCTTGCAGGGGGCAGGAGGCCACAGGAAGCTAATTTCCAAAAATGTCAGGTGTAGGCTGTTCCTCAAAAATTATTTCGCTGCTTATATTCCAAAGGAAACGTCACCTTTATCACACCACTTTCAACTTTCTAAATAACTTCGCTTTGTCTCCAGTCTTGTGCTAACAGAATGTGGGTGGCTGGATGTGGAGACCGCTAGGACCCCTCAACCCCCAAATTAAGTTATTTTGGTTTAAAATGCAAAGTGTGGCGAACACGGTAAGTCCAGACATTTAAAAGTGTCGCCAAAGCGTTTTTGTCAAGGGTAAGTAGCCTAAGGGAGGGGCTAGTTGAGCACTCCAAGGGGAGGGATGAAATAGAATGCTGGAGGAGCTCAGCCAATCAGGGCGAAGCAAGCCAGCCAGTCCCATATAAAATGGAGCCTGAGGGGATAATCTGGGTTCTCTGCCTTTGGTCGTTAAACCTGGAGGGTGTTTAACTAGGGGAGAAACGGGCTCTAAGCTGTCCTGAGGGAAGCTGGGGAATAGAGTCCTGAGTTAATAGTGAATTACAGTGTTTAGAAAGTAAAAGAACTGAAGTGGTTATAAGTTATTTATGCTGTTGGCATTGATCTGAAAAGGATTGAAGTCTTTAGGCTTAGTGAGGAAGCTAAAGACCTAACTGTTGATATTTAAAGTAACAAAGTGCAACTTTAAGAAGAAACTTGAATTGTAAACAATAAACTTGTTTTCCGGTTATTTTAAAGAAGCTTCGTGTTCTCTGTTTTCAAAGTGAGCCAAGACAGGCTGAATCCTAAACAGATACTGTAACCCACTGCTGGCTAGGCAGAGTGGGGGAAGGGCTGTCTGCTGCAGCACAAGAAGGAGGCAACATTATTATCAAGCCAAAGAGTAGGGAAAAGTAAATGAAAGGTGCGCCTCTTGGAAGGGAATTAACAGAGTCTTAATATAAAATGTAAAATACACGCTACTACACTACCAAGTCAGGATATATATACAAATCTCTACCTTGATTGAGAGGCGGCCTTTACACTGGACAACCAGGCTCCCTCCCTGTTTCTTGGTCTAAAATTATATCTCCAAAAGCTAATTTCCTTTCTCCTTATTTAAAACCATATTCTTAAATCAGTGTCGCGTCATGTCACTAAGCTGATAAATGGCTGTGATATCAATTTACATGTTGCTGGCAGGGAGTTGCTTTGCAAGGTAGGGACGCCTTTCTCTCTACGTGCATCTTGCACAAACATTGCTTGAAAAGAGCTATTTCCATCTTGTTATGGCAGATGAATCTAAATCATGGAAACATTTCTCCTGTCTTCATTGTTTCTGTTATGCTGGATTTATGCAAGGCAATTTGAGAGCCAAATTTGAGGCAACAAATAGCACATAAAGAGGAGAAAATTGTATGCCTCTTTACTCTGCTGCCGCTAAAGGGGAAATATTTGACTGCCACACTGAAAGGCAATAGAATTTCGATCCATCCTTGAGGATCTCGCAGCCTTTGAGGAATGTCAACTAGAAATGGAATACTCAATCACCCAGAGACCCGTTCATCCATAAATCAAATCAGAGTTAGTTTGGAAATGGTATCTTTCTAGTATCAAGAAAGACATTGACAAACTAAAGCAAGTCCAAGGCTGCGTCCCCATGCAAGCCATTTGGTGCTGTTTTGGCACTTTTGGGGCTCACATGGGGGGGGGGGACCGAGATCAAATCTCAGGCGTCCCCATGCCATTCCTGGCAGAGTGGGTTGGGCGCGGATGGAGGCGTCCCCATGCAAACCATGCCATACGCTGACACAGGGGAGCAGTGCCCCCTCGTCTCCGCCCCCTCTCTCCTCATCGGAAGCCGGATTGACGTCAGCCCACCCCTGTGCTGCATCCCCCCCTCTCTTAGCCAGAACAGGACTGGGAGGCACAGAAAAAACGTTAAAATAAAGCTTACTTCATAATAATAAATTTATAAATAATTTTAAAAGACCGAAAGGTGTTATGAGGTTTAGCGGCAGTTAGGCGCTTGAGCAGTTTTGCGCACCTCTGCTCCACCGGGAACCACGAGAACACCCGCCAAGTTTAAAAGGGAGAAAATCAAACCTTTATTTCATGATCGCCTTGGCGTCTGGGGAAATGGGGGTTGAACATTTTTGGAATTGGAACAAAAATCAAGCCATTATCCGGCCTGCTTTGGAAATCGGGAAACCTGGGTGGAAATATTTCTGTGGAAAATGCAGAAAAATTAAGCCAGTATCCCATCTGCCTTGGCGATTGGGATTTTAAAATGTCAGCGGCTGCAATCTCCAATGCACAGGGCAGGAATGGCAAGCACACACACCACCTCCTAATGACCTAAGTGCCAATCTCCTCCCTGTTTAACCCACAATTGTCCCCATGCATGGGATGGGCTCGCTAACCAATGTGTGCCGGACCCCCAAACCATGCCGAGACTTGTATTTTCAAGTATCAAATTTGGCTCTGGTCTGTCCTGGTTTGGGGGGATTTGGTCTGCTTTCCAAGGTCCAAATCCAAAACGCATGGGGATGCTTCTTGCCAATCCTGCGTTCGGAACTGTACCAAACGTGGATGGGATGGGGACACGCCCAAAGGAGGGCTACCAAAATGAAAAGGTTGAAGGATCTAGGAAAGTTTAGCCTGCAGAAGAAAAGACTGAGAGGAGACATGATAGCAGTCTTTGGGTATCTGAAGGGCTGTCACAGTGCAGAGGGATTGTCCCTGTTCTAATTTGCACAAGATGGGAGGACTAGAAACAATGGTATGAAACTCCAAGGGAGTCAATACAGATTAACTGCTTGACAGTGAGTGCGATCAGTCAATGGAATGGGTTGCCATGGGAGGTAGTGAGCTCTCCTTCACTGGAGGTGTTCATGCAGAGGCTGGACCTACATCTGGTTTTGGGAATCCTGCGTTGAGCAGGGGGCTGGACTTGATGACCGTAGAGGCCCCTTCCAACTCTATGATTCTATGATAAATTGATGCTGTTCTTTCTCATTGTAACGTATGGCTGTGAAAGGGGGGCACCGAGAAAGGGTGAAAGAAAGAAGATGACCTCAAATTATGAAGAGATATGGCTGGAAGAAACATCTACTTGAAATCTGACCATGTCAGGCCAGTTAAACTGGGCAAGGTGTCAAAAAAAAAAAGGAAGGTCTTCTAGAGATTATTGGACTAGGTTGGCTTATAATAATGGGAACTGAAGTTCAGCAACATCTGGAGGGTCAGAATTGGGCTGCCTTTGACCTAGATGGACTCAAGAGACCTATTCAGTAGATAATAGCTTTTCAGTTTCTCTGTTCCTGACTTTCTCTGGCTTCACGTAACTTTCTCGCTTGTTAGATCAGTTTCTGCTTTATTCCAGGATAGCTCACTCCTTCCAAGGTGTTGGGACTGGGAACAATACTTTAAATAAACAAGCTCAGAAACAGTCAATAGCTTATAAATCGTAATTTTTTAAAAAAAAAAGAAGCACAGCTAAATCTAAGTGTAATGCAAACCATATGTTTTCTTTCTTCCTCCAAGTAATAAACTCATGACTAGTTAATAATGGCATTGAAGCACTCCTGCAAACATGGGTACATTTTGCAACACTTTTGGAAAATTATTTAGCATTCTTCAGTCAACTGGAGTTTTAGAATATAAGGAATGTCATCAGATTCTAAAGGTCTGTTAAGGGATATATTGCTAAACCAGTATGCAAAATGGGCATCTCTAGGGCTGTGGTCCCACTTCATCCAGTTTCAGTCCACTTTTGGAGTGACAAGCTGTTTTCTTTAGTGTTAATAGCTCAGAAAATTCACCATTGGGGGTAGATAATGTGAAATAAAATTCCTGGTCACCTTGCTGCTGTGTCTAGTGGTTAAGGAGCCAGACACTTATCTGGGCATACTGGGTTTGACTCTGCCCTTCTCCATGAAGCCAGCTGGGTGACCTTGGGCTAGTTACTGTTCTCTTCTGAGCTCTCACAGCCCCACCCACCTCACACGGTGTTGTGGGGAGAAGAATAGAAGCTCTGTTGAGCTTCTAATGGGTGAGAAAAGGAGGGTAGAAAAGCCAAAAGCCAACTCTCTCCTCCTCCTCCTCCTTTTTCTCTCGCTCTGAAGGTGGCTTGAAGCTGGATGAAACCTTAGGTGTGACCACAGCCTGGGAAAACCCCAGGGAAGCTGGGACAGGGTCTGGATAAGACTCAAGAAGAAAGTCTATTGACCAGGAACATGAGTGAAGAAACACGGCAGTCAGCTGTGGTCTCTAGGGCTTAATGCTTCACATTCTTGCTCATGGCTTCCCAGAACCTGAAGAGCTAATTGTCCATTCTGTTCTCATCTTCTGGTCTCCTTGCTCGCTGATTCCAGGGACTCATGTAATATTCTGCCTACGCAATCACACAGTTTATTGCCTCTCAGCTCCCTTCAGGTTCCACTACACCATGGCAGCAGGTCTTTTTGGATGGCAGGGTAGTGTTCCTCAGGAACAGAGCACCCACAACTATCTAATTATTAGAATTTTTGTTTGGGGCTGGTGGGAGATGAACCCTATTAACATCTGGAGAACTTCCGGGAGTCCTAGCCCTGATCTATTGTGATGGAAGCTTGAGATGTAGAAAAGGGGACCTCTTCTAGAACCTCTTCGAGAACCGTTTTGGTGATTCAGCCATCTTCCACTAGAACTTACATAAGAATTACAACTTACCAGCTGGAAAAAAAACAAAGGAAACAGAAACCCAGAAAATTGTTGAAAAGAGTAATGATTACAGCACTATATTTTAAAGTGGAAATAGAGAAACAGTGGTCACGTAATACGCCTGACAGCGCTGCGGCAGCAGAATAGAATGTTACAATAATAGATGTGGTTGTCCCATAGAAAAACAGAATTGAGGGGAAGGAATTGCAGAAGATAGCAACACGTCTAGAATTACCCACTGAAATTCAGCGTCCCTTGGAGGAAAGACAACAGAAGTTCCGGGAGCTGTTGCCTCAGTTGGTGTAACACCAAAGGAAAACTCAGGGGATAATTTGGGTGACATCAGAAGGGATAAAATAGCCATCTCCAAACTAAAAACACACACAACCAAGCACGAAATTGGCTGCGTTCTTCTGCGATACCTCCCTGATCCTTAAATCCTTGGCTAGGATCTGAATTAGCGCCGGACCAGGACTTGAATCTTTGCATCTGGTGGGTTGTGCAACCAACACGTAGTAATAATGGAAATAATAATAAAATCCAATCATGAAACTAAGCCCGTCTAAATCTCTCATCTAGACACCAAAGCACATGCCCCTACTATTAATTTGCTCGCTGTTGCTAAAAATAAGAGTGAGATAAACATATTCTATTTAGATTCCCACGATATCTGTGTGCTCTGCTGTGGTTTCCTCCTTCCTCTCACACAATTGCTTTCTCGTCTTCTTTCCCAGCAGCTGGAAGGATCTTCCGCTGCTTTAGGATTCTGGCCTTAAGAACTTGGAGCGCGGTGAACTGCAGGGGGTGGACGTAGGACAGGGAGAGAGATAATGAATCACTCTGACTGCTCCGAGTTACACCAAGGCTGTGGTCACACTGAAGTTCCAGCTTCAGTCCGCTTTTGGAGCAAGAGGATACATCAGCAAAGCGGCAAGCAGTTTTCTTTCAGAACGGAATGCACATTCTGGATAACATGGGCTCAGTTTGAATACTGCAGTCCCCCTTCAAACCACCCAAATCCCCAGCATGGAGAAACAGGATCTTTTCATCTCCACCCCTTGTCCAAACCCTGTAAGCCTGCCCCACTCAGAATCAGCTGAGTGAAAGGACAGGGGGATCACTCTCCCTTTCAAATTGGGCGCTCCCTCCACTCACTGTGTTACCGGGAAGGCAGCCGCTTTGTGCAGAGTCAGCTGAGTGAAAGAACAGACAGGGCAAAGCCACCTCTGCCTTTCAAATCAGCGAGGGGTGGGAGGAGAACGATCATGGTTCCTGCACGGGTTGAAAGAGAGAAGAGGGGTTTCCCTTCCATCTTCTTTGCTTTGATGGAGCGGGGCTAAAAAAAAAATTCCCTCTGCTCATTGCTGTAACAATGTAATGTATCTCTTGTAATTACAGTGGTATTCATAGAAAGGGGAAATTTACATTCAAAGATCCAACTTTTTTTATCTCTGGGACTCTAGGGATGGGAAGGACAGGGGGCAGCGGCAACAGGCATTGGCCGTAAGGATATGTTGGGGGGGACAGCCCGAAAGTCAGACCTCCTCCCCGAATAGTCCAGTAGCATTTCCATTGGGGGGGAAAACAAGTGAGCTAGCCACCAAAATGGGGCCGAGAACAGTTTTTCTGAGGACTTTTTTCCTGCAGATTTTAGCAATACAGCCCTCATAAAGTCCAGGAATAAAAATTTAAATAGGATCGAACAATCCTGAAGATGGACTGGATTGACATCTAATCCCGTATGGGAACGCACCCTTAGAAAATTTGCCTTTGGGAGAGATAATGTGGAAAGAAAATTACTGGCCGCTTTGCTGATGTGCACTTGAGTGTGACCACAGGCCGAGAAGGGTCCAGCTTACTGGTTGGTGAGGATTACCAATCAGGGTAGAAAGTATTAAACATGTAAGCCAGGATTGCTCCTTCCCATGAGTCTCTGCAACTTTATTGGGACTTACCAGCCTGGGAATTCCATGCACACCAAAGTGGCCAACATGTAGTTTGCCAGCTATGGTTGGACTACAACTCCCATTATCCACACGGGCTGGGGTTGATGGGATTTGAAGTTCATTGGCTTTTAATGGTCAAATATCAGTCATCCATTATAATGCACTAGCTTGAATTCCGTGACATGGATGTTTGGGAGGACTGGAAAACATTCCGCACAATCATTTGCTAGATCTGACCTTCTGCATATTGCATTTGCTTTTGCACGTCTTCTACAAGCTTGGGCAGAAAGGGGGATTTTACTTTTTTTTTTTTTTGATTTGGCTTTAATATTAGTTGGAAAGGAGTGCGGACAGTGTAGTCATTTCATCATTATAAACAGGGGGTTGCAAAAGCTTCACAAGCAGAGGAGCAAAGGTTTAGGGCATTTTTTTTTAAAAAAAAATTAAATATGTTTAATTCCATTTTGCAACAGGCAGTATGCCCAGATGCCTCAGCATCAGTGCCGCCTGTTAACCTAAACACAATCCTGCCTCTACTGCCCGGGGAACAGAGAGGCCTTGTTTCTTTAAGGTACTTCTTCAAGATGTCAATTTGGGTCTCATTAAGAGGGTACAGTTGTTGTCAAGAGGAGGACAGGAGCTCCTTAACTTAGGATGAATGGACTAGGGGAGAAAAGTGTTTGTTACTCCCGCCCAGGCCATTAACAGGTAATTCTGTAACACGGAAAGCCAGGGCCTTTTCCCATTAGGGCTTAGAAAATTAGGAACCTGATTAGTGCCTTATTGGTACCAATCAGGAAGGCCCTGTCCCCACCTGGACCCCATTGAAGGCCCCATCTGCAAGGACCTGTCCCCACAAGAGCAGGGGAAATCCAGATTTATTGGGTCCTCCAGGCCCTTAAATCTGGATTTCATGTGGACCTGATTAAAGCTGTCCACAATGGGGTCTCCAGGCATCTTCAAGATCTGGATCTCCAAGAGGACCCCATCTCAAAGATCTGGATCTTTGACTGTGCATGGAAAAAGGGGGCCAGTTGGAAACTGTTGGGCCACATCTCTGACCATTGGCTGTGAAGGGGCGATTTCGTACTTCCTTTCCCATCCGCTGGATGGGAAAGGAGTGTAATCACCCAACATTGACTAGCGCTTGCAAGTGCTAGTCACTTACAGAGTAAGCCCTGCGCAATCGGTCACTCACCTGTGACTGATCCAGGGGCTGGTCCTCTTCTGGGTGCTGCCATTTTGGTTGGGGAGCTCTCCACAACTGCACATGGATCACTGCCATTGCCATACCGACACTGATGCTCTGCGGATGCACAGTCATGTCTATGGTCGTCTGAGGTGCCAGAGCACTTGGGCGGCACCTCAGATGAACCCGGAACTTTGGAAAATGTGGAGGTGCTTAGTGCTGGACGCTTCTGGCGAGTAATTGGGTAAGGTTGGTATAGGTGTGGAGCAAAATTTCATGCTCCATACCAAGTGCATGATTAGGGAACTTCTGGGAAGACAGGGGGTTCCTGGAAGCTGTAACAGCCTCCTCAAGGTGCGGATACTCTTCCCTAGGAGTTTCCTAATCATGCACTGCGGGCTGTAGTTTGAATGGACCTACGGTCTAGAATCATAACATCTTGCTGGTTAGAAGAGGACACCTTTAGTTGCTCCCATGGCAGACAGTCTGAAGACAATCCTGCAAATGCAGTGTTGGTTGTGGGTGGGGGGACCATTGCTTGGGGATACAGCTAGAGGTGCCCGGACCCCTCAAAGGCCCTTCTGTCCAGCCTTTGGATATGATTATGAAAGGCTCTTAGAACCATTTCACAGGCAAAAACTGGAACATAGTTCCCTCAGGAGTGTGAAGATAACAGCTCCCCAATGCAGCCAGTAGCTTAGAAACTTAGAAACAGAGGATGTGGTTTCAGTCCATTTTCATAGTGAGATAACATATCAATGAAGTAATAAGCTGCTTGTTTTCTACCTCAGAAAATCCACCTTTGGATAAAATGGGAAGAAAATGATCAGCCACTTTGCTGATTTGTTGCCTCAATCTGAAAGTGGACTGAAACTGGATTAAAACTTAGGTGTGAGCGACAGCCAGTGTCCTTCGGCTTTTTTTACTCCTTTGTATGGGTTTCAGCTCAGGGTCGTCTAATATGCGTGTCATCCAAGATGCTGTTGGGGCCGGTTTTCATGTGGTTTTGTGTAGCCCTCTTTCCTCTTGGCTTCTGGTCAGGCATCATTTCATTTGATATTGTCCTCCAGCCAGGTCTCCAGCAAAGCATGTGCCAGCTGAAAGTCACCTCTCTCCAAATGAACAGAGAAACACTGACTCTATGGCGTTGGTATGTGTTCTGTTAGATCAAATAGTCTAAGTGATATTGTATATTTTGGAAACAGTGAGTCTCGGACTAAGAAACATCTGGCGTTGGTGCCAGACGTACGGTTGGTTCTATCTGTATCCAGGACAAAAAGATCACAATTATTAGATGAGAAAAAAAAAATGAGAGGGACAAGAGAACCTGACAGATGTCATTTCTTGACTTTTTCAACTCACAGTGCTTTCCTATTGAAATATTTCTTCTGTTAGTTGCATCTCCTTTCCTTCCTTTCTTTTTTTTTTAAAAAAGGTCCTCTTAGGCCACATTCCCATCCAAGTTATTTGGAGCCGGATCGGAATGCGTGGAACCAGGAGTGGGTCTGAGATCACTCCCAGCCTGTCCCCATGACATTCCCGGCAACACGGGCTAGGTGCGGGTTGGACGCAGATGGAGGCGTTCCCATGGACCAAATTTCCACGGACCAAATCCAGAACACGTGGGGATGCCCCTTGCCCATCCCGTGTTCAATACTGTACCAAACGTGCATGGGGACACGGCCTTATATACATTTTTGTTCACTGTACTCTCTTTTTTAATTGCCACCATTATTACCTACTATCTGTTCCTCATATGCTGTGTGTACCAGACTAGACACTACAGGAGAACCACTGAAGATCTTTAAAGAAGGCACCAGCAGATGAATTGTGGAATGGGAATCTTTAGGGAACAGACGTTTCTCTAAGCCCAAAAGTAAAGTTCTGATCTTCCAAACCCTCCCAACTTGATGGCTTTGATGAAATTCAAACAATAGTGATTAGAGACAAGCACGAATATTTGCAACATTCATTATTCATTTGAATCTGGGCATTCGTACACGAATCAAATTAACTTTCATATAAATATGAGTGTTCTGGACATTTGTGCATTCGACATGGATTGAGAGTGTATTAAAAGTGGATTCAGGCTGGATTTGACACTTTTAGAACAGATTTGTTACAAGATACTTATTGGATATGTATTCGTTCATAGAGATGTGTCAAACTGGTTTGGTTAGTTTGCAGCAAACTGGGATGTTATAATGGACTGAATGCAAACCATCAGCCCACTGTTCAAAGTACCCAGTTTGAACTGAATGCAAACCAAGGATGGTTTACACATGGTTCACTCGGTTTGAATGTGAACTGAACTACCATTGTTTGAAAAAAAAAATCAGATCGAACAGCTCCAAGGGTAGTTTGGTATGATTTAAGCCAAACCACTAAATTTTAGTTCCTGCACACCCCTGGTTTGTCATGGTCTTTTTCTAGTGTTCTTTATGCATTCACTACTTAGACATCCCAGTTTAGTCTGTAGCCCTGGGATTTCCTGATGGTCTCCCATCCATGTTCTTACTAGGTAATGTGGTCACGCATTAATAAACAAACATCTGTAGGCAGGTTATAAAAATGTATGATTCAAGAAAGGTTTTGTAAGACTGACGAGAAAACTATGAAGTTGATAAAAGAAATAAATAACCAGCGATTCACTAATGATAGGTAAGTGTTAAATATATTTTAATATTCCTTTATTAATAACTAAATCAAAACCGTAATCATAAAAACATCGCTCACATTAAAGTCCAATTTTCTCCTAATATTTATGTCAACAACAGACTATATATTAAGAATTCAGTAATTATTCAAATAAAATGGATCAATTAATCCTACATTACCTTTTGCCAAGTAAACAAATTGTTCATCATCAGCCTCATTACTCCGATAGAAAACAAACAGAGCCAAATTTAATTTATTGCTAATTTAATTCCATTATTTTAAATACAGTCACAGAATACAGCCAATCCAGCCTGCCCTTAAATAGCTGCCGAAACTCAAAAACTTCGCACTATTAAGTGAATCGAACCTTAAGCTTTTTTCTGAATCTGTTGGCACTTCAGCCCCCCTTTTATCTGAACACAGGTGTGTTCTGTCTGCACCAGAGATCAGAGGCCTTTTCACACTTCGGCCCATAGTCAAGAATTTGGCAACATCTGGAGAAGAGCATCTGCACTAGGGATGTGCACGAATATTCATAGGCATTCAAAATCTGATCGAATGTGCTGAATTTTGACATTCAAACTTGAATTCGAATTGAATTTTGAACTTTGGATCTATTCATTCAAATTATCTCAACATTCATATGTGTATGGGTTCGTACACCATGCATACTTGAAGGTCCACATCTTTCCTGCATCTGTATGCATCCGTACGGATCCGTACGGAATGAAAATGGGTTGCATAAGGGTTAACTACAGGATGCATACAGATGTGTACGAATGCAGTGTGTACAGATGTGGGGAAGATACGTACGTGCGCATATGAATGTTGTTGATTTGAATTAAAAATCCGAACAAATAGATTTTAATTTGGTAGATATGAATTGAATATTGTTAAATTTGAATTTAGAACATTCTAATCAAATCAGATTTTTGGGTGTTAGATTAGAATAGAATGTCAAAACAAACAAACACCATTTGTGTGCATCCCTTAGCTGCACCTAGAGGAGGCTTCCCAGATGTGGAGCACGAACTCATGTTCCACACCTTTCCCAGCACTTACCCCAACTTACCTGATCACATCCAGTTGGGGAGCACTTGCTCTTCTGCTGGATGAGGAGGTCAACACAGCTGCTGGGCAAGTGTGCCGGCACCTCTGCTGCCCTCCTGACTCGGCTGTGACTGCACAGAGTGCCAGCATCATCATGGTGATGGTGCCAACGGATGCACGTTTGCAGAGGGTGCCTCACTCAAGATGGTGGCACCCTGAAGAGGACCGGCCCCAGGATCGGTCACAGGTGAGTTACTGATTGCGCGGAGCATGGGCTGTAAGTGACAAATGTTCAGAACATTCAGAATTCAACTGAATCGAATATTACGATATTTGTATGCTAACGTTCAGTGAATACAAATGTTTCCGGACATTCGTAGGAATATCATATATTTATATCAGATACATATCAAATGTTCGTACGAATACGTACGAATAGATTTATATCAAAGAGAATTTTACCACATTTGAATGTGATCTAGTCATATAAATGTGGATTTTCAAATATTCGATTCGTTTCAAATTGAATGCCAAAAAACCATTCATGTACACCCCTACAGACTAGCGCTTGCAAGTGCGAACACTAGTCAGTGTTGGGTGATTGCATCCAGCGGAAGGGAAGGGAAGTGTGAAATCACCCCAGCTCCGATGCTTGTGTGAGCTTCCAGGCTGGCATGGTGGCTAAACCGGAACAGCTGTTGCTGTGCAGGTGGCATTATTCACCCCTATGATCCAGATCAGAGGGTGTACCTTGATCCAGATTGGCTGATCTGGATCAAACCCAGTAAGCGCAGGAGCTTTCTATGTCAGCTGCACAGGAATAAATAATAGAAAAACTGTGTCAGTCAATACGCTTTCTCTTGTACCTGGGGCATAACCCATCCTATTTACCCAGGTAATGTCTGAATGTAGTTAAACAGCTTGCTCAAATATTAGCTGTTAATTCATAATGCATTTGCTTTTGGTCTTTGTCATGTTGAACATCAGTTTTCAGGAGGGTTTATGTGGGATTGCAGTCTCAGCTGGACCTCTCCCTTCCTATTAGGGATCCCTGTTCTGATTTGGTGCCACTTTTTGCTTCTTTGCCCTCCAGTCTACCAGCCACTAGGGGTCGCCAGCTGCTACCACTCCTGCCACCCTTTCTGCAGTACCCCAACCAGGACCTCCCTGATCAGCTTGGGTGGTTTTGCACTTCCCTTCCTGGCTGCTGGATGGGAAAGGAGTGTAATCTCCCAACGTTAACTAACACTCACAATTACGAGTGCTAGGTAACTACAGTCCACGTCCCATGCAAACTGTCACTCACCTGTGACCGATCCCAGGGCTGGTCCTCTTCTGGGTGCCACCATTTTGGTTGCAGCACCTTCTGTGACTGTGCATGTGCCAGTACCGTCACCATGACAACGCTGATGCGCTGCGCACATGGAGTTGCATCTGTGCTCATCCCAGGTGCCAGCGCGCTTGTGGGGCACCTCAGATGACCCTGGAGCACTGGAAAAGGTGTGGATGCTCACTGCTGGACACACCAAGTAAGTAATTGGGTAAGGTTAGTAAAGGTGTGGAACACGATTTCATGCTTCACACCTAGTGCATGATTAGGAAACTTCTGGGAAGGCAGGGGGCACCTGGAAGCTGTAACAGCCTCGTCAAGGGTGCAGATGCTCTTCTCCAGAAGTTCCCTAATGAAATGGGTCCTCACTGATCCCTCCAAATGTGTGGACCGGTGAGGCTCCGAGGTGGACTTCATGGGCCTGTTTGCACTTGGACCTATTTTGGAATATATATCTTGGGATAGGGATCTTGCTATTGCAGATTCTGGCAGGTCTCACTTGGCATGTGGACAGCGGGCCCCTATTCTGGGATATATTCCAGAATAAAGCCAAGTGCAAACAGGCCCCATGACACCTTGTTCTGGATCTAAGGTGAGCAAGAGAGAAATATTCTGCTCAAAGAGGGATTGAGGCCTAATCTGCCCAAAGCAGCAGGGAACTTTCTGGCAGGTTTATCCACGGTCCAAGCTGGGTGTGGCTCCTCTCCTTCCTTCCTTCCCTCCCTCCCTCCCTCCTTAGATTTCAGGCTGCCTTGGTCCAGTCAAGAGCACGGATGAAAGAGCCGCAATAAAATGGGAGCAATGGAACCTCCAGCTGCAATGAGTGCCAAGTTACACAAACCATCTTGTGGGAAAAACATGGGCTCCTCTCTCTGGAAAGTTGGCTGTTTATATTCCCTTCTGCACCATGCCCTGTAATCACACACCCAGCATGAAGACAGGCCTCTTCATTGTGCTTGTGTGCTTAGGTGGTGCTACCAACCTGATCTCAAGTTTTTTTTTAAAAATAAAAATAAACACGTTAGTTAAAAATATATAAAACTAGCAGGTACACGGTATTATGATGGACGCCCTAATTTAAGCTCTCCTCCTGTTTAGGTTCTTCCATCTGTGTGTGAGGCTTCCTTTTATAGCCAAAAGGACACCACCTACACAGAAAGGGAGAACAGAGGGAGGCTGGGCTGTGTGGAAATGTAGATACAAAGAAACCAAAGCCCCTAAGCAAAGGGACTTCTCAGAATGCCTCAGAGCATCTCTGGCCACAGAGCCTTGACTCATGAGGTGTGAGGGATTAAAGACACAGTCCTTCCCACGGAGACATGTTCAGGACTTCTAAATGCAGAGCACTTCATTGTGGCCACACATTTGTGCAAGGCAGTACACCTTGACTGCGGTCACACCTTGCTCAAATAGTCCAGAAGCTGGAATAACTCCAACCGTATCCAGTATCTGGTCATCCTTCCTCAGTTTGTCCTCAGTTTGGGTCGCTTTGCTTACACCTTTCTGAGACTCCTTTGCAACAACCCTTGCATTCTGATAAAAGGTTCTGTCACTCAACAGCATTGGGTGAAAGGGAAGGCAAATCCATGCAGTGTCCACTAGGGGAGGTGCACGAATGCAATTTCCGGGATTCAATTCAAATGCTCAAAAATTTGATTCGAATTGAACCTTTTAAATTCGAATGTAGCCAAATTTGATTCAAATTAAGCAAATTGGAACCGATTCGTTTGAATTTTTCATTCGGATTTGTGCTTACGAATGTCGACAATATTCATGGATGCCCACATGCATCTTCCCCGGGTCTGTACACATCCGTGCACATCCATACACATCTGTATGCATCCCAGAGTTATCCCCTATGCAACCCGTTTTCATCCCATACGGATCCGTACAAATGTGTACGGATGCGGGGAAGATGCGGATCTTCAAGTACGCATCGTGTACGAACCCGTGCCCATATGAATGTCCGAATAATTCAAAGGAACAGATCCGAAATTCGAATCAAAACTTTAAATTTGAATTTAAGGACATTCAATTCGAATTCGTGTGTCGAAATTCGGTGGATTCAATCGAATTTTGAATGCATTGGAATATTTGCACCACCCACCACGGTGTGGTTCAGCACCGTTACGTCCTCTTCTCTGGTCACACCCAAAAAAGGAAACCAGATTAACACTCTAGAATGGCTTGAGATCTGTACAAATCAGGACTCAGGAAGGTACAATTGAAGGGAGGAAAGTCCACACATAAAATGGATAGGACTAAGAAGGTGTGAGTGGTCGGGGTCCAAAGATGGAGTGAAAAAGGATTAAAATGAAAGTGTGACCAGAGCCCTGCATCCAGATCTGCCTTATTTCTCCTGCTATATTTGGATATTCTGGAGCTGCTCCTCTGAAATGTGTTTGTCTCCAGTATGGTGCTTTCTATGCTCTTCTTCCACTCAGCCAACTCAAGTTTGCCAAGTGAAAGGCGTGGTGGACAGGATAAATGCTTTACCATCTAAGGCAAGTTCCCCGTAATAAGCATGTGCTATAGAACACTGACAACAAAGTACAAACTTTGTGACCAGCCAAGCCATGCGGCGCGATTGGAAGATTACAGAAAATTGCACCGGAGGGTGCTCAGCAGCCAGGATTGATGGCTGAAATGTGGGAACTTCATTTCAGCTTCTTTTAGGTCCTCTCCGCTCCCCGGGAGTTGCAATTGAGCAGGAGGCTGTGGAAACGGCGAACGAAAGGGAACACCCACAGAATTCGGCTCTAGAAGGCAATTTTGCACATCAGACCTCCGGCCGCTCCCATGTGCCTCTCTCTTCCAGCGCACACTGACTTGCAAATCCACGAAAAGCACACAGCGCAGCAGCTCACACGGGGATCCAAGGAAATGTCACCAAACTGTTGGCAGGCTGTGTAAGTTCCCCAAATATCACACTCAGTGCGGAGACGTTGGTTCGGCGTCACACAGGACAACACAGTCTAGGTTTGTGGGCTGTCTATGCGAAGATCACAGAACAAATAATCTGTTTTCCTCCTTTTCCTTCTCAACTTAAAACACTGACTTCCTCACCTTGGCTGCGTTCACACCTTAGTTTTAATTCAGCTTCAGTCCACTTTCAGAACGAGAGAGGACATCAGCCAAGTGACAAGAAGCTTGCTTTCAGTGCTAAATAACTCAGAAAATTAACCTTTGGGATAGATAAGCTGGAGAGAAAGTTGCTGGTCACTTTTCTGGTGTGTTCTCTCGCTCCGCAGGTGGACTGAAGCCGGATTAAACCTTGGGTGTGAACATAGAATAGCTACTTATTTCCTTCTATCATCTATTCCTCCTGGACCATTTTCTCCAGCTTTCTTGCTTTTGAGTAAGAGTCCTTTTGCTTCTGTTTAATCCCATGGGCTGAATTCACACTTAGGCCTCTGGTATGCAATTAGAACAGCTCTGGTACAGATATTCAGCCATGGTTTGGTTCCTAGTCCTCAGTGTGCAGCTAAAAATTCATTCCAAACTGACAACTCCTTCAAATGCATTCAAGTGAGACACCTAAATTTGGAGTAAGATAATGTAGAAAAAAAAAGACATCACTTTGCTGATGTGTTCTATCACTTTGAAGGAGGATTTAATCTGGATTAAAATTTTGGTGTGAACACAGCCACTGAGACAGAAGCTCTTAATCTGGATTAACTGTCCATGCAGTAAGGTTCTAGTCCAGATAGATATGTATGTTAATGTGGATTTATGAAGCCCTATCTTCTGCAGCAGGCGTGATCTAGGTCACAGGAGACAGGCAGAAGGTACACTGATACACCTCCCATGCATTACCAGGGAATGCATCCCCCAGAGGCCGTGAGGAAGTCAACTTGCAAAGCTTGCATGTGCTTTGAGACCATGGTATGTGCTGGTCTGGGCCAGCACTATAGTCAGATGGCTCTGATCCAGCCTATGCCTTTCCATGGTCAGAATCAGAAGGCCTGGGTGTTCTAGACCCACTGATTCCATGGGGTGGGTAAGTGCAGAAAAGCCATAGACAATTATTTGGAGTCCAGCAACGGTTTGAAGAAAGGTTTCCTAATGGAGATGGGGGAAAGGTGATGCCCATCCTGGAAACCAGGTATATTGCCTGCCTGCCTGCCTGCCTGCCTGCCTGCCAGCCAGCCAGCCAGCCAATCAACCAGCCATTTGCCATTTACCTACCTACCTACCTACCTACCTACCTACCTACCTACCCATCTGTCATTTAGCATTTACGATTTACTATCTATCTATCTATCTATCTATCTATCTATCTATCTATCTATCTATCTATCTATCTATCTATCTATCTATCTATCTATCTATCTATCTATCTATCTATCTATCTATCTATCTATCTATCTATCTCAATTGCAAAGGTGCTAGGTGGGTCATAGCATATGATAAAACCCAAACACAAAAATATATGTAAAATGTAACCCATCCAACCTGTCTCCCCTACCTCCTTCCCTCTGTGGCAGGACCACACCCAGAGGAAACCATGAATCAAAGTTTAGTTTTGTCCAAGGTCCCAGAAAGTTGGGCAAAGAATAAGGATCAGTAGCATCAAACATATTTACACACACACACACAAAGTATAGAGCTGTAAGAAAACTGTTATGGACCAAAGGCCTGACTGGAGATATGTTCTTTGAGGAGGCTCTGAAAAGCAACCAAGGAAGATGACTGACATGCTTCTGGGTGGAGGGCTGCACTGGAGTCTGGGGACCACCAGTGAGAAGGCCTTATTTCTAGTCATGGATCCATAAGATTCAAGGGATAGAACGGGCCCCTAGTGAAGAAGGTAGGATGGGTCCTTCATATGATACAGCTTGAGGTCAAGCCCATAGAGAAATAAATAAAAGTAAGTTCAGCAGGAAGCTAAGCACTCCTAGTGGATGCCTACCTACTTCATGTGCCACTTTGCAAACCCCCCCCCCCATGTCTATTTGAATCTCCATTGTGGCTGGAAGCCCCCCAGGTGGCTACAGAGAACCAAAATGTGGCTCAGCAGGTTCAGAATGAGGCTCCCAACTGGATTTGCGCCCAAGCCACACTGACCCTCATGGGTCTCTTTCTCCTGGACAGGTAACATCCTTCTAAGGACACAGGTAGTCATTTGTATGACAGCATTGGCTCTGTTCTGGACTTTCCTCTACACGGATGTGAGATCTAGTGATATGTTTCTAATGTACACCTCAGCACTTTTAGGAATCTTAACTTTGCAACAGGGTATCTTGAAGGACCACATGTGTTCAGCTTCCACAATCAGATGACACATAGCAAGAGCCTTGGAGGCAACAACAACAACAAAAGTCTCCTTGGAACGCACTCAGTAATAAATGAATCATAACAACTAACTATAGTCTGTGGACAGCACTGAGAACCTCGTGCTTTGCAAAATGACCATGTTCCAATGAAAATGAATACGGATTTTTGCACTTTGCCTGGGACCGAAGGCTCCACCCTGTGGTTTTGCATCCAAGACTGGGTCCCTCCAGGAGGAAATCTGAACAGCGGAGCCGATTTCACCTGTTTTCCCAAAGCCAACTGGTTGCTATAGAAAAAGGAAGCTCCCTTCCTAGAACATCTGCTTCTGATAACTGGCAAGCAAGGTCACAGACTGCTGGGTATCTATTTTAGCTGATAGCGCTCATCTTCCCTGTCAAAAAAGTGTACTTCCCTGTCAAAAAAGTGTACCTCTTAATTGCCAGGTCAGCCAAAAACATGAAAATTGCAGAGCATGTTCTGATGATCTTCATTCAACCCATCTCCAAGTGGCTCCTGACCCCCAAGAGTGACGTTGGAGAAGGTTCAGGACTTTTATGATTGAACCTACCAACATCCATTCCAGCTCTTACACTTGCCTAAGGTAAGGTTAACTCCAGGGCATGGATGTGGTTTAAACAAAATGCAACAAACCCTTTGCCCCGGGCATTGAAAGAAATACTCCGTTTCAGACCAGTCGGCCTTCTAACGATGCCCGCAACTCAACTTAGGCCCTTCTTCACTCACACCTGCTTGCTGTCCATGCTTTCCTCTGGCAAAGGTCCCCCCTTTTCTCTCTAACCGATCTTCCCTGAAACGGTGGAGGAAACTTCAGAAGGAAAACCTAAGCGAGAAGAAGGCGGCTTACCTCCAGATTCTGGATTTGCACCAAGCGGCGACGTGTGCAGTAGAAGCTGTAGCAACAGTAGAAGCATTGATGCTGGTGGAGGGCCTCTGAAGTCCATCTTGATGGCCCGGCGGCTCTCAGACCATTCCCTGGCCAGTAAGTTTGAGCAAGACAAACCGGCGGGAGCTGCCGACAGACTCTGTCTGTTTTCAATTGAAGGTTGAGCTACTACTATATTTAATAAATTTGCTGCAAAGGGAGGGACATTCTGGGTTTCCCCACCAGTCACAAATCAGGCTGGGTTGGAGCAGACAGATCTCGTATTACAAGCAATTCCCCTTCTTAAAGGGCTAGCCTGTCCCCTCCCATTTCCCCTTTGGAGAGCACTTTTGAATAAATATCTCCTTGTTCTTTTCTGCTTCTATCATATAAGTCTTTGGGCACAAGCCAGGCCTCTAGCTAAGACTTTGTTTTCGGGTGGTTATTTCTAGGATTCCGTGTGAAGGAAAAATAGCAAGATCGCTTGGGCGGCAGACGGTGGACACTTGGGTCTTATTTGGGTCTCTAACAGGTGGCCCTGAGCGACCTAAAGATGTTGGGTCTCCAGGGACAAGAGGTGTTGTGCAAAGTTCAATTTGGGTCCAAAAATTTGACTGAATTGTTCACATTTGAAGTAGAGATGTACACAAATGTTTTTATTGACATTATTCAAATAGAATCGAATACCCAAACATCTGATTTGAATTGAATCTTGTTAAATTTGAATTTACCAAATTTGAGTCTATTCCTCTGAATTTTTTATTTGAATCTGCACATACAAATGTCGACGCCATTCGTACGTGCATGTACGCATCTTCCCCATATCCATACACATCTGTACGGATCATACACGTCCGTATGCATCTTGTAGTTATCCCATATGCAACATGTTTTCATCCCATATGGATCCGTACAAATGTGTACGGATGTGGGAAAGATGAGGATCTTCAAGTATGAATGTCCGGATAATTCAAACGAATAGATCTGAAATGCAAAATTTGATTTGAATGTTTACATTTGAATTTTGGGACATTCTATTCGAGTTCGAATGTCAAAATTCAGCACATTCGATCAAATTTCAAATGCCTACGAATATTTGTGCACATCCCAATTTGAAGCTGTTTGCATCAAACTGAGCATGCAGTTGTTAGAATTTCAGGAAACCCAGTATGAACCAGTACCCTGCTCACAAACACAAATTATTCAATTGAGCACCTCATGTTCACTGTGGTTTTGTCTTTGAAAATGTTTAAAAAAACCCAGAGAAATTTGTATTTTGTTTTTGAGAATGTTTGAAATTGAATATTGTCATGTTTTATTCTAGAACATCCAAATACAGTGGAATAAGTAAGTGATGTCTGGATGCAGCCTAATGTACTTCCAACTTGGGTATTTTTTTTAAATTCAGGATCTGGTGAAATCTGCAGTCTTTCCTAGATACAAATACAAATATTATTTATAGATGCTTCTGACAGATAGTTGGGATGTGCATGAAAATTCATAACATTCAAAATTCATATGGATTTGGCTGAATTTGGACATTTGAATTTGAACTGAATGTTGGCACATTTGGAGATTGACAGTGCGCGGCAGCAGCGAAAAAAGCAAATTCAATGCTGGGAATAATTAGGAAGGGAATAGAAAATAAGTCAGCAAGTGTCATTTTGCCCCTTTATAAATCTATGGTGAGGCCGCATTTGGAATATTGTGTACAATTCTGGTCACCATATCTCAAAAAGGATATTGTGGAGCTAGAGAAGTTGCAGAAAAGGGCAATCAGAATGATTAAGGGTCTGGAACACCTCCCTTACGAAACCAGGCTGCAACGTCTAGGCCTCTTCAGTCTGGAGAGACGGCGTTTGAGAGGGGACCTGATTGAAGTATATAAAATCATGCACGGTATAGAAAAGGTGGATAGAGAAAATTTCTTTTCTCTATCACACAATACTAGAACCAGGGGACACTCTATGAAGCTGATGGGTAGGAGAGTCAGGTCTGACAGGGGGAAGTATATCTTCACCCAGAGGGTCATCGGCTTATGGAATGTGCTGCCGGAAGAGGTGGTGACAGCTACCAGCCTAGATGGATTTAAGGTAGGGTTAGACAAATTTATGGATGACAGATGTATCAATGGCTACTAGAACAAATGCCTAGGTGCATCTTTCAGGCTGGGAGGGGGGGAACTGGGGCACTTCTAAGGCCATTTGCTGGAATTCTAGAGCAGGAATAGGTTTGTTCTTGTCTCTGCTTGAGATGCCCATGAGCATTTGGTGGGGCACTGTGTGCGACAGGATGCTGGACTAGATGGGCTGTGGCCTGATCCAGCAGGGCTTCTCTTATGTTCTCTTATGTTCTTAATACATTCGTACGAAGCTTCGTATGGGATTTGCATGGAATTGAGCAGTCATATTGAATACGAATACTACCACATTCGAAGGGGATCTATTCGACTGAATACGAATTTTCTTGCATCCAATTCAGTATGAATTGAATTAAAAAACAACATTCGTGCACATCCCTAACAGACAGAGCATGGCAACAGTGGCGATTATCTTCTGCAATAGCAGCAGTTACTGCTGGCTCAACCATGATGCCTCTTCAGAGGACACAATCCAGTGCAATGGTTGCAAAAAGATCCCAGTGAAAACTGAATTATGGGAATGTTGTGCTAAGAAGCTTTGTGATGAAGCATCCAATAGTAAAGCGGCTTATTTTGGGAGAAGGTGCCCAAATACCGAGGACCCAGAAACTTTGGCTCCTGGTTAGCTTTCAAGGGTCGTCTGTACATGGATTTTAGATTAACACAAACCACCCCTGGGTACTTTTTCTATGTGTGCCTTAAGGGGGGTAGGTGGGATCAAACAACCTCAGAGAAGAACTAGACTGTTGTGTCTCCTGCTTTGGAGTGATGCCTTCATCTGCAACACACAATATCATATTGTAAGGGCAGCTGCTTTTACAGCTGGGTTTCCCGAAGAACTCACTTTAATAGGTTTCCTGCTCCGACCTCAGTTTTCCACAAGCACGGCCTTCTTGTGGAATATCTGCAGCTCATGTTTATGCTGCTCACCCTTTTGATCTGACCTGTTCCGGAGTAGATCTTGTTTGCTTTGCTTCCCACCAGAAAGAATCTCAGCTTCGATGCAGGCCTTCACTCTCATTCAACGGAGGCTGCAAACCCCACCCCCCACTTCAGCAGCAATTGCAACATTTAATTAATGCGCTGTTTACTCTCCCTTCCAGATCATTAATAAAGTCATTAAATAAAGCTGGCTTTTAAAAGTTTTTAGGAGCGCATTCATCTGGGTTCAGTAAATTCATTACTTTGTTCTATTGCAACTCTGAGATATCATTTTTACCAAGACTTGCTGATTTGGGCAGATTCAGTTTCATAAAACATCCTCTTTTCTGCATGCTTATTTACAGCCCTAGGGACGAGAGCATGGAGTGGCTGCCGAGTTGTGTGTTTGATCGTTTGTGCCGTGTCTCCAGCCTGCGAGGTGCAGAGAACACACACACACACACACACACACACACACACACACACACACACACACACAGAGGAGTAGCAGAAGCAACAGTCAGCAATAGCAAAAGTCCAAGTCAAGGTACCTTGGGGGCTCAAGAGTGAAATGTGTGGCCAAAAGAGTTCCAGGGTCGGAGGTCAGAGGGTTCAGTAGTCAATCAAGAAGCAAGGTCACGTGCTGCCTTAAATAGGCCAATCAGAATCATGGCTCCCTTGCTGCAGGTGACGAGCATGGATTCTTTCTGATCTGCTAAGCTGGGCACGCTCAGGCCTTAGACTGGTTGGCAAAGGGCGTTGCTTGGCATCTTCCAACTCGGAACTGCTATCATCCTGAGCTACAGGCTCACTGGCTGCTTGAGTCAGGCATTCCTCATTTTGTTTGGCCAGTTAGCCTGTCTGAGCTTGGCTGGGCACCGTAACTGCCCCTTCTTCCAGGGGCCTGTTCGCACTCGGCTTTATTCTGGAATATATTCTGGAACAGGGGGCTGCTGTCCACATGCTAGTGCAGGCTACAGCAGCCCCCAAGTGAGGCCTGCCAAAGTCTGCATTAGCATGCGGACAACAGACCCCCATCCTGAGATATATTCAAGTGCAAACAGGCCTCAGGTGAAAGTTTGCCTTCAGCTTGAGAAGGCCCAGAAGCAATTGGTGGGCCACTGTGTGAGACGGGAAACTGGACTAGATGATTTGTTGATATTTGCACATCATGATCTAGTTTACTAGAATACTGGGCTTGGATATGGGAACTCCAGCCAACAAAACTTGCTGGGTGGCCTTTGCTAAATTGCTCTCGTTAGCTGGACCTACTTAATGAAGACAAAAAAGGATTCATTGTTAAGAATGGTTATGGATGTTCTCAACATCTCCTTCTCACAAACACTCGGCCTCAGGAAGGTGATCAATGTTTGCCTGTTGTCTCCTCCTTTCCCCAGAGTAAGCCACAAATAACATGCACATGCAAGACTCTTGTGACCATGCAACTCAATAACTTTATAATTATAAAGCCCATCTGTGTTCCGTTTCACATGTAAGGTAGGGGTGCGCACGAATGCAATTTTCGGCGTTCAATTTGATTCAAGAAAAATGAACATTTGGATATTTGAACGGATACAAATACATTTGTATCTGTTCATACAAATATTCAATACGAATCCAATGGTATGAATCTCATATGCATCCATACGCAGCCTGTTTTCATCCGGTGCATATTCGAACAAATAACTCAAAATATTTGTATTCATATGGATACTAAAAAAATGAATGTGTGGACATTTGATTTGTATATGAAGGCTGAATTTGTCCAGATTAATCCAAATAACAAATATTTAGAATATTCTTGCAGATCCTTAGTGTAAGGACATTAATGTGGTGTTTAGCGCACAGCTCTCAATTTTATCTGGGACTGAGGCTCATTTTCGATGATTTGTAGCAAACCTGAACTTTCTCAGGCTAGGAAAAATGAACACTACAAAATGGGCTTAGCATTTGAAGGCTAGGATAGTGAATCGATGAGAAGAGAGGGCACAGTAGGTCTCTTCAGATGGTATTAGATTCCAGTTCACATCAGATTCAGGCAGCCAAAGCAATGGTCAGGAATGGTCAGTTGGTCGGCTGTAATCTCCACATCTTTGCGACTGCAGCAACCAATAAGAATAACAGCAAAAGGCTGGGCTGAAATCATAGGAACATTTGTGGACAGCCATGGGCCTTTCTGCAGTGACCCTTGGATCAGAATGTGATGAAGACTATGGGTCTCCAGTCTGTACCATAGTCTGGTCCGAAGGAGGCCATGGCCACCATTGATAGCTTTGCTCACAGTGGATGGAATGCAATCCCAATCAGGAAGGCCCCGGTCGAGATTACTGGTAGGCCTTGACAGTGAGGTCTGCCGGGGGACCAGAAGGCCTAGTCCAGAATATGGAGGCAGGCAGAAGGCAAACCTCCATGTTAGGAGCTACTGAGGAATACATTATGGAGTCGCACATAGTTGCCAAAAGAAGCCAACAAGCCACCTCTCAGCAGGTCTGGGTGTGTATGTACTGTACATTGTGTATCTAGTGAGTCAGTTTGGTCTGGTAGTTAGCATGCCAGACTCATATCTCATAGTCACTGGGTTTGATTCCGCACTTCTCCATGTAGTCATCTGTGTGACCTTGGGCTAGTCCCTGCTAGGGATGTGCATGAATATTTTTTGGCATTCAATTCGAAACAAATCCAATGTTCAAAAATCTGTATTCGTATGAATAGATAGCATTCGAATGTGGTAAAATTCTATTTGATACGAATCTACTCATACTTATTCGTAGGAATATTCGATACATATCTGATATGAACAGATACGTATCTGATACAAATAGATATGTATCTGTTATGAACAGATACGTATCTGATACGAGTACATACGTATCTGATATGTTTCCTCAGGTTAATGAATGTCTGAACTACTTATACGAGTGTCCGGAAACATTCGTATTCATTCGAATGTTAGCATACAAATATCGTAACATTCGATTTGAGTTTGAATGTCTGAATTTGGCTGAATTCGGCCAAATTTCGAATGTAATGAATATTCCTGCACATCCCTAATCCCAGCTCTCTTTCTGAGCTCTCACAGCCCCACCTACCTGCTGTGGGGAGAAGAACAGAAGCTTTGTCAGCTGCTTTGAGTCTCCTTAAATGAGTGAGAAAAGCGGGGTTGAAAAGCCAACTCCTCCTCCTCCTCCTTCATACATGCATGAGAAAATCTATTCAGAAACATCTGGGCTGGCGTAGGCTGCTTCAACCAGTAGCAAATTATAATTTTTAGGTTACTAGCAACACACCTTTTAAGCCCTAGGTCCTTTCTCAAGGCAAGCCCTTAGCAGTTCCTTTCTCCTCAACCTTTGATTGATTTCCAGGCATGTGTTTGCACACCGTCTTGACAACACGGCCCCCCAGAGGTGGGCTGAAGGCTTCCAGCCGTCAGTGAAAGGACATCTGTTCATATGCTGCCCGCAAGGTCAGACAAACATTCCCCCTCGTAGGCCTGTGTATATAGAGCCCTTGCTTCTTCCCCCCAGCTCGAACTGTGCACTGTATACAAAAATGTCCCTCTGCTTGCTCCTGTTTATATGATTTCCTTTGCTAGGGGGAGACCTAAAGATGATGAACAGAACTTTCATGAAGCCTGGTATAAACGCATCACACAGACTACGAGCATTGCTTATTATTAAATTTCATGCGTCTCTGCCGAGGGAGGATGAAGGCAGCAGTTTGTCCAGCAGTCACAGAAGTTTCCCCACCGTTCCTGGGTTTTTAGCTGGGTGACTGATCCATCAGGGATGGCTCTCACCGACAAACTACGCCCGAGAGGGGCGGGGAAACTGAGTCGCGACTTATTCATACTTTGCAGGCTTCTTGTCCAGCTGTGCACGGCTTTTCTTGCCTTTTATGAGGAAAACAGGCAAGCTAGGAATTCCTTCTCAGGAATTCCAAGTAGGTGCATGAGTTTCTGAGTGGATGGGAAGGATTCCTGGAGTTTTTCTGAGCCGGTCTGCAGATGTGACTTGAGCCGATTGCCTCCCACTAGCCGAAAAGCAAGGGAAGGTTTGCATTTCCAGCTGGTTTTATGGCCATGTCTTGACCCTGGTGATCAACAGATGCTATGGAAGTGATCTTTTGAGGCTGAAGGAGGTCTGGGATAGGGATATGCATGGATGGTTTTTTTTTATATTTGATTTGTAACAAATCGAATGTCAGAAGGAGAAGAAAAGAAGAAGATTTGGCTTTTCTACCCTGCTTTTCTTGCCCATTCAAGAGGACTCAAAGTGGCTGACAAACCTTCTGTTCTTCTCCCCACAACAGGCACCCTGTGACGTGGGTGGGGCTATGAGAGCTCAGAAGAGAGCTGGGACTAGGGATAAGCTCCCCCCCCACCCCGCCATGCAGGCACCGTAAGGAAAAGTACCCAGAACCAGAAGGTCTATTTTGGCCTCCATAGAACATTGCAATAGGCCGGTGATGGCCAACCTATGACACGCGTGTCACAGGTGACACACCAAGCCCTTTTGGGTGACACACCTGGTCACCCAGGCACCTGGGCATGTAATGCTTGCTTGTTCTTGAAGTGTACGAAATCCCAACTTTCAGTTGAAGATTTAGCAAACGAAATTCAGCAACAGAAGTCACTAATGTAAAGAATTATTTGTTTTTGCTTTTAATACATATATCAAAAATATAACTTTTTTACTAGAGCTACAAACATCACAAAATTATGGATGTTTCTAGATGTGACACAGCACCTGAGTTAAGCTAGGTTTTTTTTGTGAATTTTGACACACCGAGCTCAAAAGGTTCACCATCACTGCAATAGGCACATGATGCCACCAGAGTCCATCTCAAAATGTAAAGGGATTCATGGTAGGTGGGTGGGAGGCATTCGATGGCACCACTTGCCCATTCTAGCATTCTCCAGAGACCGAAATAGGCCTTCCAGGGGCCAGAAAAGCACTTCCTCTTCTAGGGTTGCATGACCCCAGAACCAGAAGGCCTGTGGGTTCCAGGTAACCACCGTAGGACCCGGACGTTAGATTCTATATATGATTTCAAATTTGATTGCATAAAGCTTTTTGGACTTTTATATTGACTTTTCTTCATATAGAAGAATTGCTAAGACTTATTTGTATACGTTGTGTCCTTTGTGTTTTGGGAAATTTTAGACTTTCTATTGTATTTGGTTTATCTACAGGTCTGTCGTGGAAGAGGTGGTCTGCTTTGCAACCATCTCATGTTATTTAAGGCCTTATGTGTCAAAGAAAACACCTCCAATGCATTTCAGTTAAGTAGCAGAACGATGAATGCACTCAACTTTCTGGCCTCTGTATTTTGTTCCAGGCCCTAGCTACATACAAATCTTACCTTGTGCTTCAAAACATGGCTGTACCTCCTTCCTTACTTGCAGGTTCTGGAGGAAGGCGAGTGTAGCCCACATAGTTTGCAATATTTAGTAAAATGTGAGTAATCAAAATATTTAAGCCAGGATGTCCCTGACTCACACCTGGCATCGTCTAGTTATACAGCAGATGTTATAGCTGGCCCCTGGCCAAGAAGTTGGACCACCATGCCAAATAAGGGACCTGAGCGCACAGGAACGGTGCTCATGACTTCTTTTCTGCTCAGTGTCTTTCTCTCTGTGCCCCCAGCTTCTTGATCGAAGCTGGGGGCACAGAGCTATAAAGACTATAAAGCCTTTCTTCGTGGGTAAGCAACTGGAATTAGACTTGGCCCTGGGGATCAGAGCTTTGTTTGTCTTGCTAAAGCTGCTGCTTTGTTTTTCTTTCCAGTGCAACATCTGGATCGATGTGGGGGAAGAGCACGCTGTGACAGATTTATGCAGACGAGGCCGCTGCTTTCCTGTTCCTCTAAAAGCTAATCATTGGAGGCCTCTTCTTTCTGCTTTATCTTCAGAAGGTCTGCTGCAACCTTGATGCTGACAATAGCCTGAAAGAACATGCTTGGACTATACTAACTCCGGGGGTTTCTGCACTTACTTTCCCGTCTGTTGGACGGGAAGGGTGCATTACCTACTAGGGATGTTTTTTGCATTCAAATCCAAATCGCATCGAATATCAAAACATCCAGTTTGATTCGAATGTTTAGAATCCAAATGCAACAAAATCCAATGTGAACTGAATACATTCAAATCTATTTGTTTGAATGTTAGATTCGAATCCGAAGCTACGAATGTCAACATTTGTATTTGAAGATATGGAAAACAACGGCAACATTTGTATGTGTTACATGTATCTGTACGAATTTTGTATGCATCCTGTTTTCATCCCGTACTATCAGCTAAGAATATTTGTGAACATTCCTAATGGCCACTTGTTGAAAGTCAAGGATTTGGAGACTGGACACAACAAATATGGAAGGCACTTTTTTGGACCCAGACAGAGTTAAAGTGGAAGCAAATAGGAACATGTCTATCCCCAGGGACCTAGATTTTATACGCATGACATTGGATTCCTGTTTCCCCTGGGTTGGCTTCTCAGGACGTTACGTCTTCTCCACAAGTTGGCATTAATCTTTCTCTTCTGTCACCCCCAACCTCCAGTTATTCACAATGCCTTTGCAATTGCTTTTGGGAAGAAGCGGGTTTGCTGCCATGCCAATCTGCCGCTTTTAGAAACATCTCCAGTCTGTGGTGTGTGTTTTTTGGGGTTTTTTTTATAGCCACAAATACAGGCTATTTTCAGACATGGCTTGTTATGTCAGCAACATACTTTTTACAGATTTCCATAAAAGGGATATTTTGGGGTGTCTCTGTGGGTTTAAGAACCGCTTGTATATACTTTCTATTTTTCCTGTGGTCCCTGACAAAGCTTCAAATCTCCATCCTTTCCTTGGGAGGAAAGCCTGTGGCCATTTCCCCAGCAGGCATCTCCCCCTCTCTTTTTTTTTTTTTTTTGTGTGGGGAAGGTCTGTTGTTGGAGCGCAGCTTCTCGGTCTCATTGGCTGAGCTTCAAAACTGCACAGTTGAAACCAGTTTGGCCTAGTGGTTAGGGAGCCGGACTCTTATCTGGGAATATCGGGTTCGATTCCACCCTCCCCCGTGAAGCCAGCTGGGTGGCCTTGGGCTAGTCACAGCTTTCGTCTGAGCGCTCACAGCCCCACCTACCTCAAAGTAGGGAGAAGAACAGGTGGTTTGTCAGCCACTTTGAGTCCCCTTAAATGGGTGAGAAAAGCAGGGTAGAAAAGCCAACTCTTCTTCTACTACTACTGTGCACAGGGCTTGGAGCTTCCCTTGGAGAAACCCCAGAAACGATGCTTGTGTGATCAAACTACAGCACGTTTGGCTGTCCATTCGCACCTGGGTCTTTATTTAAGGTGGCCACATAGCTGCACACACTTAGACCTGCACCCATAAGACCTCTTGGTGAATTTTCCAGTCTGGGGCTTAATGACACCACATGGTATTTCATCGCTAGGAGGCATGGTTGGCATAAAAGAACCAGTTGCATTGATGGCTGATCATGCACCTGCACAATCTCACACGCTTGCACACCTACGTGTACCCGAAGGTCTTGAGGTGGGTCACCATAAAACCAGCATGAAAGCAGATCGTTAGTTAACGCGGTGATTGTCCCTGCATTAGGAAAGGGTGCTGTTTCCTCAGCCAAAGAGGCGTACTTTCACCTTTCCTCTCAATACATGTAAAGATGGTGCCTGATGCAGCTCAGAGGGGACACTATTCCATAGCCTAGGGGCCACCACCAAGAATTCCCTCCCACTAGGGATGTGCACAAATGTTTTCTTGGCATTCAATTCACAACACATGAAGAATGTTAGAAAATCCACATTTGTTCGAATAGATCCCCTTTGAATATGGTAGAATTCTGTTCAATATGAATTTATTCGCCCTAATTTGTACAAATATCTGATACACAACCTGTAACATATCTGCTCTGAAAACGTAGAATCCAACCTGAATCCACTTTTAATCTGCTCTCGATCCGTGTTGAATGCAATTTGGATCCATCGCAGATATGACTGGTGCAGCCGTTTTCCCATCTCCCCAGTTTAACAAATGTCCAAACTATTTGTGTGAATGTCCTCACATTAGACTTGTGTGCAAATGTACAAATTCGGATGAATTCAGATAAATAACGAATATTTGTGCATACCCCAACCTCCCACGTGTCTCCACCCCCTTAACTGTTGAAGGTCTCTGTTTCCATTCTCAGCCATATCAGAAGTGTCCATTTCCCCCTTCTCTGGAAGACAAATGGCCAGTGAAGGCACAATGCAGTCACGCTAGCGTTATATCAACGCAGCAATCCATGTCTTTTGACTTGACAGTCACTGTCAGCTGAAGCCACAAGGACAGGCTGTCCTGTCCGCAGACTCCTTCTTGGCTTGGGCCACCCAACCGCCTGTTGAGCTTCATGCTATCATGGAATCAGCACGTGGGCCTTGTGATCATCTAATCAGGATGTGGGAAGTTCTCACTTCAGTGGTCTCCTGGGCTACACAATGGTTTATTTGGCACACAGCTGGGGCTCCAGAGTAGATAAAACCTGATGTCTTGGCAGATGGGGCAGGTGGTCTTAGGCCCATCTCCAGCTAGAGAAGCGGTTGGAACCAACAAAGCCTTGATGGACAGGGAGTCTGGATTAGAACATGGTGGTCTGCTACATGCTGAATGCAAACCTCTGGTGATCTTTCCTCCAGTGGGTGGCAGTTCTACAACTGGGAAGCTCTTTAAACCTTGGGTTCCCTTTCTTCAAGTCTCTCTCTTTTTTAAGGTCCTTGGCTGTTTTTGGACTCATCTACTATTGCTTAGGGGTCCAGTATATGCATGGGGCTTAGACCTCTTCTGGGCTTCCCTCTTCCACACACTGGTGTAGTCTAGAGAGGCCATGAGACCTGCTAGCATGCTGCATTTACATTATGGATGTGCACTGATGTTTTCTGTCTGCACCAATCATATCTGCAATGGATTCAGAGTGGATCTGAAGTAGATTGAAAGTGGATTCAAAGTGGATTCTGGGAGTATTTGACACTTTCAGAGCAAATATGTTATGGGATACGTATGGGATTCTCTACCGAGCCCAATTCGAGGTGCTAACTTTGACTTACAAGGCCCTAAATGACTTGGGCCCCAAATATCTAAAGGAATGACTTCTCCCATACTGATCTGCCCATATCTTAAGACCTGGAGGGGAGGCCCTCCTGGTTGTCCCACCTGCTTCAGAAGTGAGGCTGGTGGGCACCTGGGAGAGGGCCTTCTCAGTAATGGCCCCCAGCTACGGAACAGTCTCCCCCTTGAGGTGCGTCAAACTCCTTCTCTGATTAGGTTAAAGAAGGCGGTGAAAACGCACTTCTTTGCTGAGGCCTTTGGCTAAATGTTGGTTATGTTTGCCGCTCCCCCCCTCCCCCCCCCCGCAAATGCTACTATTTTAACTGATATCATGCTGTTTTTTAACATGTTGGTTTTAAATTTTAATATTGGATTTTAGAAGTTGTGTCCTGCCCTGGGACCTTCGGGTACAGGGCGGGAAATAAATAAATAAATAAATAAATAAATAAATAAATAAATAAATAAATAAATAAATAAATAAATAAATAAATAAATGTTTTTGTTGGATATTCATACAAATTTGTACAAATACATTTTGTATCAAATAGAATCCTACCACATTCGAAGGGGATCCATTTGAACGCATACAAATTGAACGAATGCAAATCAAGTCCAAAAAACCACATGTGTGCCCATCCCTGGTGGACATCCCTTCAGTAACCAATCTGCGTCTGTGCATGGACATGGGCTTTCTGCATGCCATAAGTTTACCTCCCCTGCCTGGCAGAGGGAACTGAGAAGCGTTGGCGGTGGGTGGAGGAGAATACGATTTATTGCGAAGGAAACAAGACCAGGAAGTTAATCTTAGAGCTCCTGTGCTTCTCCTTTGAGCCATGAAGATTTTGCTCCTGTGGGCTGCGGTTTCCCCTTCTTTGACGTACAAAAGGGATGCTCGACGTGCAGAGAAAGCAGATAGTCAGTGAAAAAGGCGCGAGGACGAGAAGCATCCGTTTCTACGGTGCTCCGGCGCAACCATGGCGATGTGGAAATAAACAGGGCTGGTTCCACGCTTGCATCACGGTTGCCTTGATAACCCAAGAGCCAATGGGAACCCAGAGAGCTGTGTATGTTCCCTTCAGGGGAAAGTGGGAAGGAGGGTTGAAAGGAATCTGCGTGGCTGATTTCAAATTTACTTTCAGCTTTCTTTCACCGGACGGTTGGAAAAGCAGGAGCAGCATGGGTAATTGAGGCAAAGGGCCATTGCTTTTTTGAGTTATTCTAACAGCTCCATGATCACTTGTTCTGCAGAGCTTTTGTCCTTCAGCTTTGAAGAGATCAAGGTCCATAGGACTGGCACTGCTCTCGTGTGGGGTCCTCTTCAGAGCCTGTGGTATGCTTTGGACCCGGCTTCGGAGATTGTACACAGGCTTCAGAGCATTGGGTGTTGGAAAGCCCCCCCCCCCCAGTCTCCATTGCTCAATTGCGGTGGAAACACACTCTGTATGATCCAGATTTGATGCCTGAAGACTACATGGTAGACCCCTTTAATAAGGTCTACAGAAAATTCGCATTATAGGTCCTGAAGGACTCATTCAATCTGGATTTCCCTAGATCTGGTGGAAACAAATGTGGTTCTAATGGGCTCTGCAGTGGAAATGGGGTCTTCCTGCTCTGAGCCTAATGGGTCCTTAATGAGGCCCTAATGGGCCCTTAATGGGCCCCCTGCTTACAGTATATTTCTATTCCCAGTGGTGCCACCAGCATTGTGAAGGTCACCCTGCAGACGCTCGCCATGCCAGTTTCGAGATCCAAGTCAAAATGCCGAGTTCCGATGGTTTCTCCTGATGTCCCAGTCAAGACACCGGCAGGCAAGAAGCAGTATGCGTTAATCAGTGCTAAATACCAAGGTGAGCTGGAGACCGTGGAGTGGGGAAGAGTCACAGGAGAAGAAGCCACTCCAGTTTCATTCATGGGTGTGGTAGGGTTCTATTCTTGCTAATGAGGATGTTGGGAACTTCTAGGAGACTTGGGTTAGATGCATGCACTGCAAATGGCAGCCTCTAGGCCTGCCCTGGACCCTTTCCGGCCCCGCCCATGTGCAGAAGTGAGCTCTGAAATTCAGTCTTCATGGCACAAGAATGGATTGTAGACCTGTTTAAAGGGGTCTATGGCTAATCCGGATTAAAGGGCCTGAAGACCCCATTAAATCCGGAACTCTACAATGCTTGTGTGGACAACGTGATCCCAAAGGGGTCGTAACAGGTGTGGAAGGTACATAGTGAAGGTACATAGTGAATGTGCATCAGATGCATGCCAGTTGGGTTCTTAAAGGGGCCTTCAGAGCCTGTGTACAGTTTGGGAAGATGTAGGTGAAGGATGCAATCAGAGTCTTCATCCTTTCCTTAGCCGTGTTCCATGGTTGTTTTTCCCCATGCAGTGAAATTTACCTTACCTTCGCCCCTTTTTGGCTATTACCATGACCCTGACAGAGACATTCATGCATGGAGCATTCAAATACTCCTATGGTTCTGCTTGTGTCTCCTTTATTTCCTAGCAGTACTGTTTCCCTTACAGGTCCAGGGCCTGCAAAATATGGAAGGAGCCCTTGCACGGGTATTAAAGACCACGACTTCACAATATATGCTGAGCCAGCCTATACGATGCGAGTGAAATCCAAGGACAAAAGTAAGAGCTCAAGGGAAGTATGTAGCATCCAAAATACACCAAGGGAAGTCAATGGTCTTTGGAATCCAGGAAAATAATTTGTGAGCCAGTTTGGTCTAGTGGTTAGGGAGCTGGACTCTTATTTGGGAATACCGGGTTTGATTCCGCTCTCCTCCATGAGGGCATCTGGGTGACCTTGGGCTAGTCACAACTCTCTTCTGAGCTCTCACAGCCCCACCTACCTCACAGGGTGTCTGTTGTGGGGAGAAGAACAGAAGGTTTGTCAGCAGCTTTGAGTCCCCTTAAATGGGTGAGAAAAGCAGGGTAGAAAAACCAACTCTCTCCTCCTCCTCCTCCTTCTGGGTGATTTAAGAGGAACACTGGGGGACCCATGGGGTGAAGGTTGCTGTCCAACCTTCTAAGTACATGACATTCTACAGAAAAATTTAGGAAACCCACAGTATTTTCAGATTCAAAACAGATAGTTCTTGAACATGGAAAAAGCATGAGATCTTTTTATTTAGGATGTTTTAGAATGGAGTAGATGACTTTTGACAAATTTTGGTGCTCGTGAGATCTCTTTGTTATTCCTGAAATGCCTTTTGCAATTTCCTCCAAAAAGGCACTGAACTTTCAGTTTGTAAATAGCCATATTTTGTGGTTTTCTCTCATTTTTATTTTCTCTTCCCAGCTTGAAGTTTGCTTCATCCTGTTTCTATGACAATTATCAAACTTCTGGAGGAAAAAAATGATTATTGATTTTTTTTTAAAAAAATGCATTTGGGATTTTTTTTTGTATTCCGTTTTACTTTTTATAAACATTTTGTAAATATTTTTTTGGTCCGTAAAAGTAGATTATACTTTGATTGCTTGCCAATTGTTTTATTTTTGCAAGTGCGCTTTTCTAAACTATGTCTTTTTATAAACATTTTTTTGTTACTCCACCTCATTAAGAAATTCGGAGGGATGCAACTTTTGCATAATGGGTCGTCAATGACAAAATTCACATAATTTGAGGTTTTAGGAAGATTTGGCCTTTTCTGCATGTACCTTGAGTTAATTTGGATCAGTGGCTTGTTGTGCCACTGAAAAACACCTCCTGCAGTAGTTGTGAAACATGGAAGTGTGCCACCTAGATGTCTTCTAGGATCAGGAACAAAGTAGGGATGTACACAAATGGTTTTGGTGGTTTTTTTTTTGCATCCTATTAATATAGAATCTAAGAAAATGTGTATTTGTTCGAATAGATCCTCTTTGAATGTGGTAGGATTCTATTTGATATGGATGCATTCATACAAATTTGTATAAATATCTGATACGAACACATATGTATGCCACACGTATCTGATATGTATCCCATACGTACTGATATGTATCTGATACGTATCCCATAACATATCCACTCTGAAAATATCAAATATGCCCTGAATCCACTTTGAATGCACTCTCAATCCATGTCAAATGCACTCTGGATCCATTGCAGATGTGACTGCCGCATGTCTTCCGGGTATGAGCACGCAGCCTCCCTTCTGGGGATTGCAGCAATCCCCAGATGGGGAGCTGCACACACAGACCCAGATAGGCTACTTCAGGCTCTGAGCAGTGTTCAGGGAATGCATCGCCCCTCATCCAGAAACCCAACTAATCTCTCACATGGACTATTTCCCCCCCCCTCACTTTCCAGTGATTGCAGTCGTGGAGAGCCCTGGACCTTGCTATTACGTGGATCCCAGTCTGTCGCACCTAGGACTATGGAAGCCGGTGTCCTTCATCATGCCTCAAGAGAGGAAGCGGATACGTAAGATCACTATGAGTTTGTTACTGTTGGAGAGACTATTGGGAGATGCAGAAAGGGGGAGAAATCTGTACAGCTGAGGGGTAGAAAGGCGATCTTCTTCACTCACATGTGGGGCTCATTCCTGGGAGTAATTTTGTTCTTGGGAAGGGGCCTGTCTTATGCAAGGATCGGAGATAGAGGCTGACTGTGGAGCCAATGGACATGACTGTGAGGATGAGAATGGATGTTTATGAGGCTTGAAAATGGATGTATGTGAGTATAGATGGGGCAACAGGCCTAGATCCTAAGGGTGCGTCCAAATTTGGGAGGGACAGCCCTTTTCCGAGCATCCTGCATTTGGATGTAGGACCATTCACTCCTAAAAGAGATGGATTAGGAATATCCCTTTAGGATTGCTTTCTGATGGGGACTGACTTCTGGTCTTAGAGTTGAGTCAAGCCTCTTTATAGGGATGTGCAAAATATCTGTGATATTTGGAATTCATACAAATAGGTACAAATTCTGACATTCACAGACAAATTGGACATTCACATCCGCGAATTGGATTATCCGGTGTTTGTCAAAGCTTTGGTCGAAGCTTTGTTGAAAGTCAGATGGCCTGGTGGCCTCCTTCCCCCTGTGCTCTGCTGTCCCCCCACTTATCTTGGTGCTGCTGCCATGGGCTTTTCCCCAAGCACTTCTGAGACTTCTCCATCCGAGGAGTGTGTGATCCAGTGGGAGCTGCGCGCGCAAACCCAGAAGTCCTTTTTTGGTCCCCAGAGAATGCTAAAATGGGACTGGGATTGCCACTGTGGACTCCCGCTACCTTCCTGCCTGTCCCTTTACCTTTGGGGAGCCTGCGGAGGTATCTCTGGGTCCATTTAGGTGCTCTCCAGGGCCAGAAAAGCACTTCTGGGTCTTCTGTGGGTGCCGCTCTCAATCCGGGGATTGCGTTACTTGGTGGAAGCTATGTGTGCAGACCCAGAAGTGATTAGAAAGTGCATGGCAGTGGCATCAGCGGTGGCACCACAATAGGTAAGTGGGGGGCATAGGAAGGGTGGAGTGAGGGGGTTGCTTTGTTTCATGTTTGAGTATTTGTCCAAATATTTGTGCAAGAATTAGAACCCCCCTCCCATTTGTGGGAGGGAATCTGGCCAAAGCTGTATTTTCTTTCTTTCTTTCTTTCTTTCTTTCTTTCTTTCTTTCTTTCTTTCTTTCTTTCTTTCTTTCTTTCTTTCTTTCTTTCTTTCTTTCTTCCTTCCTTCCTTCCTTCCTTCCTTCCTTCCTTCCTTCCTTCCTTCCTTTTTCTTTCTTTCTTTCTTTTTCTTTCTTTCTTTCTTTCTTCCTTCCTTCCTTTCTTTCTTCCTTCCTTCCTTTCTTTCTTCCTTCCTTCCTTCCTTCCTTCCTTCCTTCCTTCCTTCCTTCCTTCCTTCCTTCCTTTTTCTTTCTTTCTTTCTTTTTCTTTCTTCCTTCCTTCCTTCCTTCCTTCCTTCCTTCCTTCCTTCCTTCCTTCCTTCCTTCCTTCCTTTCTCTCTCTCTCTCCCCCTCCCTCCCTCCTCTGCCATAAGACCATAAGAGGATTCCTGCTGGGTCAGTCCACAGCCCATCTAGTCCAGCATCCAGTCTCACACAGTTGCCCATCATTTGCTTTTGACCTTCAAGCAGAAGTCAAAGCCAAGCCCATCACCTGCTCTCCACCCCCTGCAAATAGACTTGAGAGGCATCCTGACTGTCTCTCCAGGCTGGAGGTGGTACCTAGGCATCCATTCTAGTAGCCATTGATACACCCATCCTCCATGGATTTATCTGTCCACTCCATCCAAAATTTCTGGGCTTCAAATGTGTGTAAATATGATTCTCTCTTTCTCTCTCTGTGTGCAGGTACATATATGTGTCTGTATGAGGGGGAGGTGTAACAACTTCTCTTTTTCACTTGCACATCACCTTGAAAGTTGAACTATGGCTCAGGAGATATTTCAGGGGTAATTCAGTCATGAGGCCTTAATGGATTGTTCTCCTGAATTAGACAAAATCAAGAAAAGAAAAAGCTGATAGAGAAATCTCTTCTCCCAATTCCTTTTTCTCAATTATCGATCAATTCCTTCTTGAGCCTTTCATCAATATTCAACCTTTGGTCTTTTCTGCTGGATGAAACACAATGGGATGAGAACACACTGGTGACATAAGACCTTGGCTTGTGCCCTTTCTGACTTAGTGGGGGGCATGGAAGCTACATTTTATGAAATGTTCCTTAGCCTATCCGTAAAAAAGGCCCTGCTCTCTCTGCAGATTAGGGATGAGCACGAATATTCATAACGTTCAAAATTTGCCCAAATTAATCTGAATTCGGACATTCAAATTTGAACTGAATATTGGCACATTAGAACTGAATGCTTCGGAACATTTGTGGAATAGGGAGGTGGGAAAGCGGCTGCCCCGGTCACATCTGCAATGGATCCAGAGTGGATTCGAAGTGGCTTGAGAGCAGATTCAAAGTGGATTCAGGGCAGATTGAGGCATTAAGAATGGATATGTAGTGCATACGCATCGAACATTTGTACCGCATTAGAATTGTACCACATTCAAAGGGATCTATTCAAATGAATATGAATTGTCTTGCATTCAATTCGATACGAATCGAACACAAAATAAATCTGTGCACATCCCTATTTGGCATCACTTCCTGAAGCCACAAGTGTGCTGACACATCAGATAACCCCAAACGTGTGTGTGTGTGTGCGCGTGTGCACGCTGCATCACCATCATCCCGGTGACGGTGCTGGTGCCTGTGGAGTTGCACTGGCCACAGAAATGAAGATGGCGGCAACCAGACACATGTCCACAACTCTGGTAGTTCTGCGGCTGCATGGGGGAAGCGATGGTGTGCACTAGCATTCACAAATGCACAAATGCTAGTGCACAGTAGTGGGAGTGCTCTATTCCTGTCTCCTGGGTGGGATGGAAGGTGCAAAAAGGCCACAGCTCTTGGATGTATGTACATACGTATGTGTGTGTGGGGGGGAGTGGGTGGGTGGATGGATGGATAAATGGATGGATGGAGGGATGGAGGGATAGTTAGATGGATGGATGGATGGATAGACAGCTGGTTAGAAGAATAGATGGATAGACAGACAGACAGCTAGTTAGCTAGCTAGATTTCTTTTAAAGATATCCTTCCCCCAGTGCAGCTTCTGCCCTGTTTGACCCAAAGGGGAAGCAGCCGGAGGCATTGTTAGGAAAGCTAAACGGTTCCTCAGGAGAGGAGAGCATGCCTCCATGGCAGAAGGGGTAATGAGGCATGGAGGCCTGATGGCTTTGAAGAACTGTCAGCTAAATGGGAGGCAGCTCAAAGGCACTGCAGGAAAGCAGGCAGGAAGAGGGTGGAAATAAACCAGCTATCTATAGGAAAAAGAAAGGAACAGAAACACAAAGTGAGGAGGAGATTTGCAGGAAATGCCGTAGTCATTTGTTTGTTCATTAACTCATTCATTTATATCTTTATCCTGTCCTATATCTCAAGGTTTCAGGGTGGCTCACAATTAAATTCCTATAAATATAGATAAAATAGATCGGCTAGGTGATGGCAGTGGCCTAGATGGGGAGGGGATGCTGTTCCCTTTGTCAAAGGCCAGAGTAAGGAGATGCAAGTTCATCAGATGTCTAAATACACACAATGAGAGGTCCTGACTAGGGATGGGCAAAACACTGGGAATATTCATAATTTGACCGAATTCAGCCAAATTCGGACATTTGAATTCGAATCGAAGGTCCAGATATTAATTTTTTAATATTAGAATGAATGCGAATATTTTGAATCATTTGTATAAATCATTTGGACATTCGTATGTGTACGGATACGTACGCATTACATACCTATCCGTTTGCATCTGTACGGATATGTATGGGATGAAAACGGGATGTGTACGGGATAATAATGGGATGCGTACGGATGTGTGTGGATGAGTATGGATACATATGAATGTTGTCAACATTCGTATCATCAAATATGTATCATATATTTGTATGAATAGATACAAATGTATTTGAATCGGTTTGAATTTTACTCCTTTTTTTTCTCTATTAGTATGAATTCGGATGTCAAAAACTGCATTTGTGCACACCCCTATTCCTGACACACCTCAGAGGAGAGGCTGTTCCTTAGTCTCAGGGCTACTAGCAAGAACATAAGAACCTGAGAGGAGCCCTGCTGGATCAGGCCGCAGCCCATCTAGTCCATAAGAACCTCAGAGGAGCCCTGGTAGATCAGGGCACAGCCCATCTAGTCCATAGGAACAGAAGAGGAGTCCTGCTGGATCAGGCCACAGTCCATCTAGTCCATAAGAACCTAAGAGGAGCCCTGCTGGATCAGGCCACAGCCCATCTAGTCCATCAGAACTCAAGAGGAGCCCTGCTGAGTCAGGCCACCACCCATTTAGTCCAGCATTCTGTCTCACACAGTGGTCCACCAATTACCCATGGGCATCTCAAGCAGAGACTAGGGCAACCTTCTCCTGCTCTCAAATCCCAGCAAATGGCCTTAGAGGCACTCTGCTTGCCCCCCTGTCCCCCCCCCCGAGCCTGAATGATGTACTTAAGCATCCATTCTAGTAGCCAGGGTGGAAAGTCGCCAAATAAAATGGACAGAAATGAAAAGGTGTGAGCAGTTGGACTTGAAGATAGACTGATGAAGGTTTCGAGTGACCATGGCCAAAGTTTAACAGCAGCCGGAGAACAGGAAAGTTTAAAACCAAACCAAAACAGCCTCCATATAGTCAGTCTGGTGTGAATCTCTTTCTGTTCAAATGCAGTTTCTCTGGTCTATCCAAATTAAGGGTGTGCACAAATGCAAATTTCAACATTTGATTTTATTCGAATCAAATATTCGAATATCTCAATTCATCTGAATAAATAAAAATGAATGTTTGGACATTCGTATCTCTTCGTACGAATATTCAATATGTATCCAGTGATGCAATTCCTGTATGCATCTGTATGCATCCTTTTATCCTGTATTCATCCCATTTTCATCCCATACATGTCCGTACATATACTAGAAGTATTCATATTCATACAAATACTAAAAAATAAATATTCATGCACAATCCTAATCCAAATCCATACGTAAGTGTTTGGTTTTGTTATTGTTTCCTTGCTCCAACTAGCTAGTGGTAGAGCAACTCCCTGGAGATCTTCCTGGGGAGGAGGAGGTCACATGTTCAAGCCTGTTCCCCAGAATCTCCCCAGGAAAAGATGATTGCAAACTACACTTGGTGACCTTGGGCTAGTCAGTGAGCCAGTTTGGTCTAGTGGTTAGGGAGCCATACTCTTATCTGGGAATACCGGGTTTGATTCCACCCTCCCCCGCAAAACCAGCTGGGTGACCTTGGGCTAGTCACAGCTCTCATATGGCTCTCAAGACCCCACCCACCTCACAGGATGTTCTGTTGTGGGGCGAAGAATGGAAGCTTTGTCAGTCGCTTTGAGTCCCCTTAAATGGGTGAGAAAAGCGGGGTAGAGAAGCCAACTCTTCTTCTTCTTCTTCTTCTTCTTCTTCTTCTTCTTCTTCTTCTTCTTCTTCTTCTTCTTCTTCTTCTTCTTCTTCTTCTTCTTCTTCTTCTTCTTCTTCTTCTTCTTCTTCTTCTATGCTTTCCGCTTTCCTGAGGAAAATGCTTGGTTGTATCCATTGAGTCACGCAACCACAACAATACCAACTCATGACTGGGAGGCCTTCAAGGCCCTGCCCACACATTAGCCTTGCAGCTTTTCTGCACATTAGCTTTGCAGCTTTTCTGCACATTAGCCTTGCAGCGGGGTGGGGAGGAAGCGTAAGAGTGAGGCATCACTTTCCTTCTGCTTTTGACTTGCAGATATCCCTCAGATACCTGCACCAAATGAGTATTATGTGGAGAAGATCCACCCACTGGATGAACCAAACGCACCAGCTTATACCATGGGCTCCCGGACCTCTTACTGGGAGAGCAGCCCATTCCCGGGACCAAACCATTACACACTTCCAAGGACACTGGGACCCAAATTACCCGTCAACACGACCGCTCCCTGTCTCTCCATGCCTTCCGGTGCATCCGTGTGGGGTTATGCTAAGGACTACGTCAAGGGCCCCGGGCCAGCAATGTACACGATCCCTGAGCCAGATGTTTACTTGCACCACCAGCCCGCCTACAGCATGTCCCATAGACTCAATCCCCCCAGCAAAGACTATACACCAGGGCCTCCCGACTACAAGGCCGACTTAGTCACCATCCACAAGCCGAGGGCTCCTCGCTTCCCTCTCGGGATCCGTCACTCCGAGTATTCCCATGGGGTCCCCCCACTTTGCATAGTCAAAGAGTGATTATGAAGTGTGGGGCTGGGCCTCTGGAGAAACCCGGGTTCCTGCAAGCTGCTCTGAGTGCAGGATCAAACCATTTGGACCGATAATCCATTCAGAGGAATACGGGCAGATTCCTATGAGCTTTATTAATACTTGGGCTACTTTATGGTCACCATTCATTCAAGTCCTAGATTGTGAGGCCACAGCTTTGGCGGAAGCTGCCCCTCTCTCATTCTTTATCAGTCTGGTATCCAAATTTTGTGAGTTCATTTTAGTGGAGGGAGTTCTCTGTTCCTCCTCCAGCTTCATACCAGAGAAGATTCCCCAAGAGAGGAAGACTGAGAAGCCAAGCTTTTCTGAGGTGATGACACTTGAACCATAAATATACACTTCAAACAAATAAGCCATAATATTTTACAAAGAAAAATAAATGTCTCCTATCCACACTGGGAGTGCTGTGTTTGTCCACATGGAGAAGGGTTTCTTCCATTCACTTTGGGTTATTTATTTATTTAATTGAATTTTTATACCCATGGTCTCCGGGTGGGTTACAACATTAAAAACCAGTAAACATTTAAGATGAGCATATTAAAACTATAACAGTGCTTGAATGTGGGGAGGAAAAGCCATATCATGGGGAAGAGGTGTGTCCTCACAGCTCTCCTGAAGACATGAAGTGAAGATGCTTGATGCACCTCTGGAGTGAGACCATTCCACGGCCTGGAAGCTTCCTTGGGCCTAGTCCTTTGAGCACAGAAGTACCCCCACTGCTAGAGCCAGTTTGGTCCAGTGGTTAGGATGCTGGACTCTTATCTGGGAATACCAGCTCTCTTCTCTTCACAGCTCTCTTCTGAGCTCTCACAGCCCCAACTACTTCACAGGATGTTCTGTTGTGGGGAGAAGAACAGAAGATTTGTCAGCTGCTTTGAGTTGCCTTAAATGGGTGGGGGAAGCAGGGTAGAAGAACTTGCATCTGCTGGGATGGTTTAAGAAATCCTGCATTGAGCGGAGGGTTGGATTTGATGCCCCTGGAGGTACCTTCCAACTCTATGGTTCTATTCTTAAGTATTCAGTCATAGGTGACATCTGTCTTCGAGGTCTAATCTGAAGGAGAAAGGAACCATAAAACAAACAAGCAAAAGAAAACCCTGCAACCAGCAACAAGAACACAACCGGAGCATTTCTGATGCAAACTCTGGTGCAAATGGAAGAATCCAGAATTAGCATCCAAAAACACTAGATGCCTGGTTTTTATCCGTTTGGATTGTGGAGACTGAGAGCGATCATGTAGGACCAAGGTCATATGGACGTCAGAATCAAGCCTTAACTGCTGAAATGGGACCAGGAAGATTGTAAGAAGACTATCCTAGGAGGAATTCTTGGGGGTCTTAGCTCTCCAACACTCAGACATAGGAGATGCTTGAATTTCGATGGAGGGATTGCAGATCTTCTCCAACAGGTGGCAGTATCACCTTACCTTTCTGTGAAATCTCTGGGGAAATGATGCCTATTAGTCTCCCAATACTTCCACTTCCCTTTAGATGGCAGTAACCCAGCACCGAAAGGAAAAACAGACGAGGCTAGATAAGGATTTTTGAGGTTTGCTCGGTTTCAGTAGAATTTTTATGAACTTGCAGTAACTGGATTTTGGTGAATGCAAAGTTTCAATTATACGAATTTTCATTGATAAAAGATTTCTCTACCTTTTTGTGAACGAATGCAGATTCACACTTTTTTTTTTTTTTTTTGCATTTATGTGTGTACTAAGGGAAATGGTTCCAGTTTCTGGTCGGAAGGTTGCCATTTTTCTTAAAATAAGCAGGTCTAGAACTAACTAACCAGTGCCTAGATGGGAGAATTTCAGGAAACCACATGCTACAGTTGTGACTGGGCAGCTGTTTTCCTGCCTTCCCAGGTTCGGGAATGTTAACGAAGCTTCATACAAATGCATAGAATCAATCGATTTGCATTCGAGTGTTAACCTTTGAATGAACCAACATTCAATTCAAATTTGAATGTTGAAATTTTGAATATGATGAATATTCGCACCCATGCTGAACGGGGAGATCTCAGACCTGACAATTAGCTCAGCTGAAGAATTATGGGCTGGTGCCCGCTGAGTTTCACGGAGAGCTGCATCCTGTCTAAATATAGGGAGAGACATTGGATTTCCAGCCCTGCTGTTTAGTGCACAATTTTTTTTTTGATATTCTAGTCAAATTGAATCGAATACCCCAAAATCCAATTCGATTCGAATCTTTTAAATTTGGATTTAACAAGATTCAATTCGAATTTACCAAATTTGAATCTATTCGTTTGAATTTTTGATCAGAATCTGCGCATACGAATGTCAACAACATTTGTATGTGTCTGTATTCATCTTTGCCACATCTGTACGCATCCGTACGCATCCGTAAACATCCATGTGCACCCTGTAGTTATCCCGTATGCAACCTGTTTTTGTCCCGTACGGATCCATACAGATGCGGGAAAGATGCGGATCTTCAAGTCCGAATGTCCGGAGAATTCTAACGAATAGATCTTGAAATTCCAAATTTGATTTTAATGTTTACATTCGAATTTTGGGACATTCTGTTCGAGTTCGAATGTCAAAATTCAGCACATTTGATCAGATTTCGAATGCCTATGAATATTTGTGCACATCCCAATTTGAAGCTGTTTGCACGAAAATGAGCATGCGGTTGTTAGAATTTCAAGTATGCATTGTGTACAAACCTGTAAACATATGAATGTCTGGATAATTCGAACAAATAGATCCAAAATTTGAAAATCAATTCAAGTGTTTACATTTGAATTTCAGGACATTCGATTCGAGTTTGGAGTTTGAATGCCTATGAATATTCAGAGTTTGAATGCCTTTCCACCGTGCAGTTTCACTCTCCACCCCTCTCCCCAGTCCTCGTCCTCTCCTTCCATCAGTCTCAATGTTATTCCCATCAAATACTTCAGTGTTCCAGCCCTGTATTTATTCTTCCAATTGCTCCCTTGAGGGTGGCTAGTTTAACATGCAGAAATAAATATATAACTCCCTTGATTTATGACACACTCCCCTTTTATTTTGCTTTGTAGCCTTATGTGAATTCTTTACACCTGAGCGGTTTTAAAGGCCATTGCAATAGAGCTCCAAGCCACGCAATTCACTGCCTTTTTCTTTTCCGCCTTTTTACGGGGGAGTGAATGACGGCTGTTTTTGCCCAGAAATGTGAATTTTTCTCTCTCCCTTGTGTAGGAAGTCTTGCACTCGAAACTCTACACATGAACCCGATATTTTACATAACGAATTGATGGGTTAAACCTAATCTGAATTAACAATGACAAGGTCGACAAAATGGTGAATTTACTAGGGATGTTCACGAGTATTCTAAACATTCGAAATCCGATTGAATTCGTTCGAATGTGGACATTTGAACTCGAATTGAATGTCTTCACATATGGATTTAGACATTCAAATGGATTTCAAATGTTCCGAAACATTTGTTTGAACAATTCAAATGTACAGATACATATGTATTACATACGTATCTGTACAAATATTATACGTGTCTGTATACATTTGCGCTTATAATACGGGACAAAAACAGGATGCCTATGGGATAAAACGGGATGCATATGAAATGCCTACAGATATGTATCGGTTCCTATCAGATATGTATCTTTGTATCAGATATATATCTAATGTTCATGTGAATACGTACAAATAGATTTGTAATGAATAGAATATTACAACATTCGAATGCAATCTATTCTTATGAATATCGATTTTCAAACACTCGATTCATTTCTAATCGACTGCCAAAACAAACAAACAAACAAAAAAACATTTGGGTACATCCCTGGGTGCCATGAGTGACACCTGTCCACCACACTGTACTAGCTTGCTTGGAAGCTGAATGGGTGCAGAGGGCTGAATGGTTTCATGAGCCACAAGACGAAGGTCTCTTTCGTCACGATTACCCACACGCTCTTCCCCCATTTTTCTTTCCAAGGAGCTGCATCCTTGATTTAATTTCCCGAGCATTTTCATTCATATTTTATTACGCTCTCTTACATTCTCTTTTTAATGGCTCTCCAGACAGCGGCGGCGCACAGCCCTCCGCGCTTCTGCTGTGGAAAACCTTGGGCAGGCACAGAGCGGGATAATTATTTTTCAGATCTCCTTAGCTATTTTAGGCCTCGACAAGACAAGACAGAGGAGTGGATAACACTACCGTCCAGAATTTGTCATCTGAAACGTGGTGACAACTGGCTCCCATCCTCTGGCACAAAGGTCTATCCAATTATCTGGTGGGTTTGGGGCAGGGAGGGGGAAAGATGGGTTGATGCGAGGCGGAGGATTGCTCTGGTGCTCTGAACCGGAGCGGGTGGTAAGGCAAAGTTCTCCCTCTTCCCCACCCCATGTGCCTTTTGCGACAATTGCTAAATAAACAAGACACCGGCGTTTTAATTAGAAGAGGGACGTCCAAAATAGACGCCTCATACTCCTCGTCCTCAAATTTCCTGTGTCACTGTTTTCTTTTCTGCCCAGCCGTGGCGCTGATTTCTTCTGCTCTCCTCTGAGGGACCCATCCGTCTTCCCACAGATTAGAAAGTTGTCACTCGCTAGACAGAACCATTTATCATGCTGGCGGGAGAAATTAGGGGACCGCGAAGTAGGGAGGGTGGACAGGAGGACTCGTGGCTCGTCCGGACGCGTGGCTGGAGGTGGCTCTCTCCGGCTCTCCTCGGACCACCTGGAAGATGCTCTGCTCGCCACAGCATTCTGACAAAGAAAACCATTTGGGAACCAGAGAAGCAATCAGGGAAGCCAGTCACCTGTTGGGAGCTTAGGGAAAGTTTTCTCTCCCCATGGACAATAGGTAAAAGAAGAAGAGTTGGCTTTTCTACCCTGCTTTTCTCACCCATTTAAGGGGGCTCAAAGTGGCTGACAAACCTTCTGTTCTTCTCCCCACAACAGACACCCTGTGAGGTAGGTGGCGCTGTGAGAGCTCAGAAGAGAGCTGTGACTAGCCCAAGGTCACCCAGCTGGCTTCGTGGAGGAACAAGAAGTGCTGGCTTTTCTACCCTGCTTTTCTCACCCATTTGAGGGGACTCAAAGCGGCTGACAAACCTTCTGTTCTTCTCCCCACAACAGACACCCTGTGAGGTAGATGGCGCTGTGAGAGCTCAGAAGAGAGTTGTGACTTGCCCAAGGTCACCCAATTGGCTTCATGGAGGGGAGAGGAATCAAACCTAGTATTCCCAGATAAGAGACCACCTCCCTAATCACTAGACCAAATGTATCCCATGCATATGCCATATGATTCCCATATGAATCCCACACATATCCCATATGAATCCCACGCACATCTCATATATTGGAGTCAAATTCAAATGTCAATCTTTGAAAGTACCAACATTCGATTTGAATACGAATGTCCACATTTGGCTAAATTCATACAAATTTCAAATGTTACGGATATTCACGGAGATCCCTCGGAGGTCCAAAATGGTCATTTTTTCAGCCTTCCCTGAAGCCACAACCCACATGGAGACAATGTGGTACTGAGTAGGTTATAAAGGTAGTTTTCTGGGGCTTACTCAGAAGAGTGAAATGCAGATGGGATTATGCCCCTCGCTTATAGCAGCCAGGAGAACAAGTTATCTTCTTTTAAACAGCTGCCATGAAGGTATATTCATCACAATGAATATTCAGTGAGAATAGAGGAGTTTGGTTCGGAACAAGCAAGGATTATGCGCTTAAGTGAAGTGGAGCACGCTGTGTGCTCTGCTTAGGTATATTTTATACCTTTTGGTTTATTGAGTAGGCAGCTTCATCATTGTTACTCCAAACGCCGGTATTTACAAAACTCAATAAAAAGTATTTAGGAAGCGGAAAGAAATTGCTGCTTTCCCCCAAAGGCCAATTTTAGCAAGATCAAGATGTTTAAAATGAATAAAACCAAACATGGGCTTCTGTGGGCTGTTACCTGAGCCAGTTTGGTCTAGTGCTCAGAAGAGAGCTGTGACTAGCCCAAGGTCACCCAGCTAGCTTCACAAAGGAGTGCGGAATCAAAGCCAGTATTGCCAGATAGGAGTCTGGCTCCCTAACCACTGGACCAAACTGGCTGACAAATGTCATAAGATGTACGAATGTTGTAACATTCAATTCATGTCCAAACAACAACAATAATAACAACAACACAGAGAGTGAGGCAGCGCATTTTAACATTGCATAAATTATCTGGAATTAAATCTGTCTCATTAGTGAGGCAGGCAAATGGATTATTGGCAAAGGAAATGTAAAAAAGCATGCCTTGAAGGAAGGCATACATGTATTACCATTCGTTATTAAATATCCCCCCTTAAAAAACATGAAAACAAAACACCTTTCCTTCTCTTCTGCTCTTTCATTTTTTTTAAAAAATAAAGTCTACTCAGAATGTTTATCCAAGAAACAAAGGATATTCCGCTCATACTAATAATTCCCAGGTGCCAATTAGTATCACACAGTCTGTCTGGAGTTCAAGGAATGACACCACATAAATGTTCACGAATTTAGAAAGCGTGCTGTTCTAGGAGGCAGTTCCTTTTCCAGTTATTACAATGGAAGTTGAATATCTCCACAGACTTAGCATTGAAGATGTCCTCCATCCATCTTGTTTGATCACGGGAGCTTAGCAGGGCCAGAGCAGGGTTCTATTTGTACTACAGCCCATGTGCATGATGAGGGAACTTCTGGGGAAGGTCATCCACATCTTGAGGAGGCTATTACAGCCTCCAGGCACCCACTGCCTTCCCAGAAGTTTCCTAATCATGCACTAGGTGTGGAGCATGAAATGGTGCTCCATACCTTTACTAATCTTCCCCCTTTTTCCATGTGCAGTCAAAGATCTGGATCTTCAAGATCCAGATCTTTGAGATGGGGTCCTCCTGGGGATCCGGATCTTGAAGGCACCTTTAATCTGGATTTAAGGACTTGGAGGTCCCATTAAATCCAGATTTCCCCTGCCCTCATCGAGACAGGGCCTTGCAGACGGGGCCTTCAATGGGATCCAGGTGAGGGCAGGGCCTTCCCAATTGGTACCAATCGGGTTCCTAATGGGGTTTTAGAAGGGTTCTATGCCCTAGTGGGAAAAGGCTCCTTATCAAATTACTTACCAGAATTGGCCAGTGAGCATCTGCACCTCTTCTGGTGCTCCCATGTAGTACGACCATAGACGCGACTGCGACTGCATGGGTGCAGAGGGTCAGTGTCAACATGGCGGTGGCACTGATATACGCTGATGTATGCGCAGGGTGCTGCAGCCAAAATGGCGGGCCCCTGAAGAGGGCTGGCCCTGTAATCGAATCAAGGTAAATATCCAATTACAGGAGGAGAGGAATGGCAATGTTGATTAGCACTCCCAGTGTGACCGCTAGTCAATGTTGGTTTATCACACTCCCTTTCCGCCCTTGTTGAGTCTTTCACTGATGCTTCAGAGAAGGGCTGAAATCTCAGAAACACAATGGCTCTTCGGAAAACCTTTGTTGCTACTGTTCGGGGGGTCAGATTAGGTCTCCTCCAAACATGTTTTTGGTTATTCAATATGAATTTGCCGATATGAATGTCAACAGCATTCGTATGTATCCATACACATCCATACACATCATATGTCTATCCTGTATGCATCCCGTTTTCATCCTGTACTTATCTGTACGGATGCATACGGATATGAATAAGATGTGCATTGATACATATGTAATGCGTACATATCTGTACACGTATGAATGTCCAAATTATTTGAACAAATGATTCAAAATATTCATATTCATTTGAGTATTAAAAAATGAATCTCTGGACATTCAATTTGAATTTGAATGTCCGAATTTGGTCGAATTCAATTGAATGAATATTTCGAATATTCAGTGCTGTTTTGCATGAAGAACAGAAAAAAAATATTTCTGTTAAAATGAGCCATGCCTGTTTGCCTAATGTGGATCATTGTACATGGCAGGATCAAGATCCAAAGGTAGGTAAATAGGATTGTTTTGCCAGGCAGCTTTTTGAAGTGTAGATTTAATGTCGGAATTTAGGCAGTAGTTTCCCGCAGGAAGACCTAAAGGGATGCGGACTGGAGCTCAGTTCTGCCCTCTAGTGGTCAATCCATCAAAACTGCAAAAAAAATAAATAAATTCCAAGAGCCCTTAATGATGTTACTAATTTCCACGCCATTATACAGATGCATCAAATTTAATGATCAGACAGATAAAACTAATTTTCCATTGCATGCAGATCTGATCTGACTGCTTGCCTGAACAGCGCTGCCAAGCCCACATTGCTCCTCGTTTCCTGCATTCTGCAGAACTTTGATTTTGCTGAGAGAGTCAGAGATATCTGGTGCTGCTCATAAAATCACAGGGACTGTTTTGGAAGCACAGCTGTGGAATAAGGATGTACATGAATATTCGTGACAATACAAAGTGGATGTTACAGCATTAGTACATTAACATTTGTACGAATACGAATGTTTTGCAACATTCGTATGAGTAGTTCATACATTTGTTAAACTGGGGATACTGCGCTGAATTGTGGGAGGAAACATGGTGAGCTCGGATGATCGTTGCCAAGTCCTATGAGGACCACGTGTGCCCAACATCCGGCTTGCCAGCAGCATTGAGCCTAAAGTGGCAGTGAAGAAGTTGCCAATCTTTCAATTTCCCATCAGACAGACTCACTCTCAGGGCTGATAGGATATGGGGAAGCTGAGCACAGACGATGAAAGAAAAGAGCACAATCCAGGACAAGAGCTGCTTTGAAGGTGGGTTGGAAAAGAAGAGGATCTTTGATGGTGGCTTCGTCTCCATGGGGTGGATGTGGGGAAGGTGCCCAGTGGGCCAGAGTGCTGGCTCTAGAGGTGAGTAGCATAGCATTCACATGCCCAATGCTACCTGTCAATGCTGGGGAATGAAAGTTTCCTGGCTTTGACATTTCTGCTTGCTTTGCTGAGAGATGCCAGGAGATGGTTGCTGAAATCATCCATCTTTTATACATTCTTTGATGGACCTGGGGCCCAAGTGAGCAAGCTAAGTTGCCCATACCACTGCCATCCAACCACAGAGTTGTCTTTCCTGCACTGCTTGAAGGACACATCTGGAGGCACTTCCCAACCCCTCAAGGACACCACACCCCTTAGCCTCTCATTGGACACCACACCCCTTAGCCTCTCATTGGCCATCTCTTTTCGGCCTATGTGAATACAGCCCATCTCTGAAACCCAAGAGTTGGCAGGTTGCTTTGATGCATCCATGTAACTTCTTTAGCAAGTTTATGGAAAAGTTGTCTACCGTACCTTTTTCCTAGAAGGTGGTGGGGCAGAACCTGTAACTCTCTGGTTTCTAGGCAGACATCCTGCCATGGGGCTAAGGCCATTTCCCTTAATGGTCGTCTGGGCGAATGCATACTCCTATAGCCCATCAGGCAGAAGATGCAGATCTCGTTTCTTCTTGATTGTGAAGCTCTGAAGAACAAAAGAAGAAGAAGAAACTGACCTGCTTCATCGCTTTAAAAAGCTCCACCTTTGTGTCCCCAGATGGTAGGACTGCCAGCTTCTCTGTTTTTGTCTTGGCTATTCTCTCCTTACGGCCATGCTCCTCTAAAAACTCCATGCTGATGTGCTCTCTTAAAGGAGACATTCTCACAGGCCTCACAAACTCTGGTGGCCCAAAATTCAGTGGAAAACCCACCATGTTTGGGGCAGATCCCGTATCTAGCAGGGAGGGTGCAAGTGCATTTTGATCTGACCTAATGCCGCTAATGGGCAATTTGCAACATAAAACCTCATGTCCATCTGGATGAGCCACGGCAGCCAGAAGAGTGAATGATGCGTTAGACATCTTTGGCAATCTGTTTTATGTCGTCGGATGTGATTTACATTGGAGAAGCATGATTTAATCCACCTCTAATTTTGTTCTAGCTTTGATGAAATGTTGCAATTGTTTTAGCATATGGCTTTTGCTCCAGTTTTTCTGGCCTTAATGCCAGTGACAAATCAGATAGGGATACATGAACTGGGCTCTGTGCCCCATATTCTGCTGGAGCTGAACATTTGTATTGCTTTAGGTTGACTCCAATTAGATGTTTATCTTCTGATTGTAATCTAGTGGCTCATTTGCTTAAGAGTTTGTTGTAATACAGTGACAAAAGATGCGATTCAGAAACTGAACATTCTGTCTGCCGTATCATACTCCTAAAGGGACAATGAGGCCTCCCTTTCTGCTTGGGGAAATAAGAGTTTCAAAATACAGTTGTCCTTTCTATGACCCGGCTTTGCTCTTAAAGCTTTGCTTTTAAATTTGGCCTTTGAGGCACCCTTACCCTGGCAGAGCAGGAGGATCCTTTCTGCACTCAGCTTTATTCTGGATTATGTCTTGGAATAGGGACCTGCCATCCACATGTTGGTGTGAACTCTGGCAGGTCCTGGGTAGGGATAGCTGTAGTCAGCATCATCATGTGGGTAGCATGGATTCTGGGGGATTATCTGGAATAAGGCATAGTTCAGAGAGGACCTAGCTCTTCCTCTTGCTCTTTGGTAGATGCAGTTTCCCTTCTTCAGCACCACTGACTTACCCACTTCCTGTGCAGGGCTACTGACTTACCACTTGCCCTTCAGCACCATTGACTTGCCACTTTCTTTGCAGCACTATTGAACTGCCACTTTTTTGCAGCACCATTGACTTACCACTTGCTCTTCAGCACCATTGACTTGCCACTTTCTTTGCAGCACTATTGACTTACCATTTGCTCTTCAGCACCATTGACTTGCCACTTTCTTTGCAGCACCATTGACTTACCACTTGCCCTTCAGCACCATTGACTTACCACTTGCTCTTCAGCACCATTGACTTGCCACTTTCTTTGCAGCACTATTGACTTACCACTTGCTCTTCAGCACCATTGACTTGCCACTTTCTTTGCAGCACCATTGACTTACCACTTGCCCTTCAGCACCATTGACTTGCCACTTGCTCTTCAGCACCATTGACTTGCCACTTTCTTTGCAGCACTATTGACTTACCACTTGCTCTTCAGCACCATTGACTTGCCACTTTCTTTGCAGCACCATTGACTTACCACTTGCTCTTCAACACCATTGACTTGCCACTTTCTTTGCAGCACTATTGACTTACCACTTGCTCTTCAGCACCATTGACTTGCCACTTTTTTGCAGCACCATTGACTTACCACTTGCTCTTCAACACCATTGACTTGCCACTTTCTTTGCAGCACCATTGACTTACCACTTGCTCTTCAACACCATTGACTTGCCACTTTCTTTGCAGCACTATTGACTTACCATTTGCTCTTCAGCACCATTGACTTGCCACTTTCTTTGCAGCACCATTGACTTACCACTTGCCCTTCAGCACCATTGACTTACCACTTGCCCTTCAGCACCATTGACTTGCCACTTGCTCTTCAGCACCATTGACTTGCCACTTTCTTTGCAGCACTATTGACTTACCATTTGCTCTTCAGCACCATTGACTTGCCACTTTTTTGCAGCACCATTGACTTACCACTTGCTCTTCAGCACCATTGACTTGCCACTTTCTTTGCAGCACTATTGACTTACCACTTGCCCTTCAGCACCATTGACTTGCCACTTTCTTTGCAGCACCATTGACTTACCACTTGCCCTTCAGCACCATTGACTTGCCACTTGCTCTTCAGCACCATTGACTTGCCACTTTCTTTGCAGCACTATTGACTTACCACTTGCTCTTCAGCACCATTGACTTGCCACTTTTTTGCAGCACCATTGACTTACCACTTGCTCTTCAGCACCATTGACTTGCCACTTTCTTTGCAGCACTATTGACTTACCACTTGCCCTTCAGCACCATTGACTTGCCACTTTCTTTGCAGCACTATTGACTTACCACTTGCCCTTCAGCACCATTGACTTGCCACTTTCTTTGCAGCACTATTGAACTGCCACTTTTTTGCAGCACCATTGACTTACCACTTGCTCTTCAACACCATTGACTTGCCACTTTCTTTGCAGCACCATTGACTTACCACTTGCTCTTCAACACCATTGACTTGCCACTTTCTTTGCAGCACTATTGACTTACCATTTGCTCTTCAGCACCATTGACTTGCCACTTTCTTTGCAGCACTATTGACTTACCACTTGCCCTTCAGCACCATTGACTTGCCACTTGCTCTTCAGCACCATTGACTTGCCACTTTCTTTGCAGCACTATTGACTTACCACTTGCCCTTCAGCACCATTGACTTGCCACTTTCTTTGCAGCACTATTGACTTACCACTTGCCCTTCAGCACCATTGACTTGCCACTTTCTTTGCAGCACTATTGAACTGCCACTTTTTTGCAGCACCATTGACTTACCACTTGCTCTTCAACACCATTGACTTGCCACTTTCTTTGCAGCACCATTGACTTACCACTTGCCCTTCAGCACCATTGACTTGCCACTTGCTCTTCAGCACCATTGACTTGCCACTTTCTTTGCAGCACTATTGACTTACCACTTGCTCTTCAGCACCATTGACTTGCCACTTTTTTGCAGCACCATTGACTTACCACTTGCTCTTCAGCACCATTGACTTGCCACTTTCTTTGCAGCACTATTGACTTACCACTTGCCCTTCAGCACCATTGACTTGCCACTTTCTTTGCAGCACTATTGACTTACCACTTGCCCTTCAGCACCATTGACTTGCCACTTTCTTTGCAGCACTATTGAACTGCCACTTTTTTGCAGCACCATTGACTTACCACTTGCTCTTCAACACCATTGACTTGCCACTTTCTTTGCAGCACCATTGACTTACCACTTGCTCTTCAACACCATTGACTTGCCACTTTCTTTGCAGCACTATTGACTTACCACTTGCACTTCAGCACCATTGACTTGCCACTTTCTTTGCAGCACCATTGACTTACCACTTGCTCTTCAGCACCATTGACTTGCCACTTTTTTGCAGCACCATTGACTTACCACTTGCTCTTCAGCACCATTGACTTGCCACTTTCTTTGCAGCACCATTGACTTACCACTTGCTCTTCAACACCATTGACTTGCCTCTTTCTTTGCAGCACTATTGAACTGCCACTTTTTTGCAGCACCATTGACTTACCACTTGCTCTTCAACACCATTGACTTGCCACTTTCTTTGCAGCACTATTGACTTACCACTTGCTCTTCAGCACCATTGACTTGCCACTTTCTTTGCAGCACCATTGACTTACCACTTGCTCTTCAACACCATTGACTTGCCACTTTCTTTGCAGCACCATTGACTTACCACTTGCTCTTCAGCACCATTGACTTGCCACTTTCTTTGCAGCACCATTGACTTACCACTTGCTCTTCAACACCATTGACTTGCCACTTTCTTTGCAGCACTATTGACTTACCACTTGCTCTTCAGCACCATTGACTTGCCACTTTCTTTGCAGCACTATTGACTTACCACTTGCTCTTCAGCACCATTGACTTGCCACTTTCTTTGCAGCACTATTGACTTACCACTTGCTCTTCAGCACCATTGACTTGCCACTTTTTTGCAGCACCATTGACTTACCACTTGCTCTTCAGCACCATTGACTTGCCACTTTTTTGCAGCACCATTGACTTACCACTTGCTCTTCAGCACCATTGACTTGCCACTTTTTTGCAGCACCATTGACTTACCACTTGCTCTTCAGCACCATTGACTTGCCACTTTTTTGCAGCACCATTGACTTACCACTTGCCCTTCAGCACCATTGACTTACCACTTGCTCTTCAACACCATTGACTTACCACTTGCTCTTCAGCACCATTGACTTGCCACTTTCTTTGCAGCACTATTGACTTACCACTTGCCCTTCAGCACCATTGACTTGCCACTTGCTCTTCAGCACCATTGACTTACCACTTGCGCTTCAGCACCATTGACTTGCCACTTTCTTTGCAGCACTATTGAACTGCCACTTTTTTGCAGCACCATTGACTTACCACTTGCTCTTCAACACCATTGACTTGCCACTTTCTTTGCAGCACCATTGACTTACCACTTGCTCTTCAACACCATTGACTTGCCACTTTCTTTGCAGCACTATTGACTTACCACTTGCTCTTCAGCACCATTGACTTGCCACTTTCTTTGCAGCACTATTGACTTACCACTTGCTCTTCAGCACCATTGACTTGCCACTTTTTTGCAGCACCATTGACTTACCACTTGCTCTTCAGCACCATTGACTTGCCACTTTTTTGCAGCACCATTGACTTACCACTTGCTCTTCAACACCATTGACTTGCCACTTTCTTTGCAGCACTATTGACTTACCACTTGCTCTTCAGCACCATTGACTTGCCACTTTTTTGCAGCACCATTGACTTACCACTTGCTCTTCAGCACCATTGACTTGCCACTTTCTTTGCAGCACTATTGACTTACCACTTGCTCTTCAGCACCATTGACTTGCCACTTTTTTGCAGCACCATTGACTTACCACTTGCTCTTCAGCACCATTGACTTGCCACTTTCTTTGCAGCACTATTGACTTACCACTTGCTCTTCAGCACCATTGACTTGCCACTTTTTTGCAGCACCATTGACTTACCACTTGCTCTTCAGCACCATTGACTTGCCACTTTCTTTGCAGCACTATTGACTTACCATTTGCTCTTCAGCACCATTGACTTGCCACTTTCTTTGCAGCACTATTGACTTACCACTTGCTCTTCAACACCATTGAATTGCCACTTGCTCTTCAGCACCATTGATTGTCCACTTTCTTTGCAGCACTATTGACTTACCACTTGCTCTTCAACAACATTGACTTACCACTTGCTCTTCAACACCATTGACTTACCACTTGCTCTTCAGCGCCATTGACTCGCTACTTTCTTTGCAGCACCATTGACTTACCATTTGCTCTTCAGCACCATTGACTTGCCACTTTCTTTGCAGCACTATTGACTTACCACTTTCTTTGCAGCGCTACTGAGTTACCACTTGCTCTTCAACACCATTGACTTGCCACTTTCTTTGCAGCACTATTGACTTACCACTTTCTTTGCAGCGCTACTGAGTTACCACTTTCTTTGCAGCACCGCAGACTCACCACTTGCTCTTTAGCGCCGTTGACTTACCACTTTCACTGCAGTGCCATTGATTTATCTGGAAAATAAAATCACCATGCTCATTTGTAGCCTAGAATGCTCATGAGGGGAGAAGGGCAGAGTTGGAATATGAATGATTCCTGCAAAGTCTTTCTAAGCCCACTCAGAGGTCTAACATTTTTAAAAAACTGTATGTAAACACAGCCTTCCTCTTACTCCCCTGACTGCACAGGCGCACCCAGGAGCACACAGTAGTGCATGAATCAACTGTGACTGATGACCTTTCTCTCAAGCAAATGGCAATAGCCCACGAAGAGGATTCTCCGAGGAGAGCAAAGAAGTCGCTGTAGCAAAAGACAGAGCATTGGAAGCACGAAAGTAAAGGAGACACTGTGAATATGTTCCCCATCCTTGTCATTCAGCCCCTGGTCAGAAATGAAAGAGGCTCTTTTCTTCTAGCAGAATAACAAAGAGGGAGGCAACTGTTGCTCGCTGTGACACTTTCTTTATTCCTAACATTTGTTCACAGGAATCAAAATTGTCCTTAGGGACTTTTCAAAACAAAGGGAGCAAGCACCAAGCGAGTGAACTCAGTATCTCCGGAAGGTTGCTGCCTCAGGCAAGAACCCTGAGAAATCTAGTGATGCAAAGAAGCTTGGCTGGGTGGATGCGCGTATCTACGAGGCGTCCAAAGGAAGGACTTTTGGCGAAGGCAACTAGATTCCGACAGATTGTTCAGCTTGTGGCTGTCCGTGAACTCAAGGAGGAAATCAGTCAAGTCTGCTGACCAGCCCAGAAATCTCAATTATGATGATTAAGATAATGGTGACCATGATAAATCTATGGAGCGGGATCAATTAAAATGAATAATGAATACGAATATTTTGGAACATTCATACGAACCTTCAGAATATTTGTGAACTGGGGAGATGGGAAAGTAGCTGTGCCAAGGCTGTGCGCGAATATTCATAACCTCCGTTATTTGTATCAATTCATCCAAATTTGGACATTTGAACATGAATCAAATGTTAGAACATCCGTACATTAACATTCGTAGGAATATGAATGTTCTGGACTTTCAGACGAATAGTTCGGACATTCATTAAACTGGGGAGATGGGAAAGCAGCTGTGCCAGTCCCATCCGCAACGGATCCAGATTGCATTCGACATGGATTGAGAGCAGATTCAAAGTGGATCCAGGGTGGATTTGACGCTTTCAGGGCGGATATGTTATGTGAAGTGTATTGGATACGTATGCGTTTGTATCGGACATTTGTATGCCCTTGTATGAATACATTCATATCAAATAGAATCCTACCACATTCGAAGCGGATCTATTTGAATGAATATTAATTTTCTAACATTTGATTTGATACAAATGGAATGCAACCCCCCCCCCCCCGCTCCCACCTGTGCCCATCCCTACTGAGTGGGCTTTAGAACAACCAATGTGTGCTAAAGAGTACTAGCATGGGTGTAGATCATGCTTATCTGGTCTACCACTAATCTGGATTAAGGAGTGCTTAGCCCATTTCTGATCTGGAACTACTCTACTTCCTTGCAGGCCATGTGTCCTTAGCAGCTTCTTGATCTGGATTAACCAGTAAGTGCAGAAAGGCGCTTGGGGCTTCCCTCAAGGACAGAGATGTCTGTGGATTGAGTTCAGTGGGAGATGTTGTCCAGCTACGATTTAGTGTGCTGTAGATTTCATTTCTCACCCTTGCCTCCTGGGACCATGCAGAGGGCCAAGAGGGAGGGTTGTGCCATCCATGTACAAACAAAGCATTATTGAGTCAGCTTTTCAATCTGTGTGGTTTGCTCCACTTGCTAGCTAAGCAACACGATGGTGCTTGGGAGCATGTCTCGAGGGTTGCTTTGGCTGGAGCAGCTCCAGGAAGCAGCGTTAAAGCTTGTCTTACATCTTCATTAGAGCAATAACACTTTCTTCCAGTTTAGAGCTCTTAAAAGTCAACAGGAAAACAATTGAATCAATGCTGGCAATGCACAACACACACACACACGCACAAGCACACAGACCACCGTCTCCTCTTAAATGTCAGCAATATTAATGCCTCCACAAGAGAGCACGGGCAGAGAAAGTGTTTGGATGCCACCAGCAACATCTTCTAAACCCTCCACTGTGAAAGGAAAGTTTCCCAGGACAGTGTCCCTTTGGGTGTCACAAATTTTAATTGCTCACCAGTTACAGGGCTGGAGAAAGGACAGAATAAGTGCTCTGTGTGTGTTTTAGGAGTGTGCAGAACACCAGCTCAGTTGTTTTATGAAACATTTGAAATGATGTTTCCCCTCTGCGGGAGAGAAATGTTAGCTAGATGGAACCCCTGGGAAAAAAATCTCTAGGAGCAGTGTGAGCATTCACCCCTCCTCCTGGCTTTATCCTTAAATATATACCTTTTGAAGCGATCTAGGAGATTTCCTTTTTCCTAGAGGTGTGCACGAATGGATTTTTGACATTTGAATGTTTGAAAATCCTAGGTTTGTTGGATTGAACCAGGTGGTCTGCAAAGGTGCGTGCACTGTGGCCTAATTGCAGGCCGCAGCATGTGACTGCGCACAATGCCGTGGTTTGTACTCTCAAGCCCTGTCCCCCCCCCCCCGGGGCCTGCCAGTCCGATCCCGGCATCGGAAGAGATAGGTTGTGTGCACAAGGCTCTGGACAGCATGGACCTCTGAGTGGGGGTGGGCACCTAGGCGGTCCCTGCAGGCTCCTACCAGCGTGACTGAGCCGGCAGCAGCCTGCGAGACCCCAAAATGGGCTGGGACCAGGCTGCCAGCTAGTGGGCAGCCTTTTTGGGCTGTGACATGTGGGGACGGAACAACCATTCTCACCTTGACCAGTAAGGGACGCGTTGGGAACACGTCCCTTACCGGCCAAAGCGAATGGTCTTTCCGTCCCCGCATGTCCCAGCCTTAGTGCACTACAGCTGTCTGGCTGTAGTTCAAAAAGGCCTCAGGATACGTAACTGGGACGCATATATGTTTGTATAGGATAGGTATCCAGGTTATGCATTTGTATCAGATATTTGTACGAATTTGTACGAATCATATTGCATAGCATCCTACCACAGTCAAAGGGGATCTATTCAGACAGATACACATTTTCTAACATTCAGTTTGTTGCAAATCAAATGCCAAAAATCCTAGTTGTGCCCATCCCTACTTCTGGTAAGTCCCTGGGTAAGGTTAGTGAATGTGTTGAGCATGATTTTGTGCGCCACACCTAGTGAACAATTAGGTAGCTTTTGGGCAGACAAGTCGAGATGCCCTTCCCCAGAGGTTCCCTAATTATTCACTATTGGCCTAAGCCCAGAAAGGCCTCAGGATCTGGCTCTCTTACTGAAGGATCTCAGGAGCAATGACAAAACAGGCTCTTTTGACACTTCTAGGCTACGGAAGGGGACATTTAATGAGCTTAGACCCACTGATGATGAATGCTTTTGGAAAAAGACAGAATCTAGGGCATGTTTGGAGATAAGATGCTGATGATAGGAGAAAGCAAAGAGGTAGAGCTGGGTGTTTCTGATCTCACAAGTGTCGTCTTTTATTTCAGGAGCCACATAATTAATTCCCTCTTACAAGGTGCTGGGTTTTTTTTAACAGTTCACTGGAGTATTTATTTTAAATAGTGCATCTTTTCATTCATCAATAGTCTTTGATCTGCGGTGACATGGAAAGAAGTTGCAAGGGCTTGCAGACTTAATGTATGTGGCCTTGCAAGTGAGTTTGTTTTCTGCCTACTTGTTGTGGAAAGCCTGGATGATTTTAGCAACTCTTTGCACTGGTGGCCATTTGGAAGAAGCAGAGGTAGTCACAGTTGGTCAAACAGAGGACCAGGGATGTGCATAATATTTTTTTGTATTCGATTCGTATTGAATTGAATGCAAGAAAATTCGTATTTGTTTGAATAGATCCCCTTTGAATATAGTGGGATTCAAATTCAATATGAATGTTTAGTCCCTATGAATCCCATATGAATTAGGTATATGCATGAATATTCGTAGGCATTCAAAATCTGATCAAATGTGCCAAATTTCAACATTTGAACTTGAATAGAATGTCCCAAAATTCGAAAGTAAACATTCAAATCAAATGTCAAATTGCAGATCTATTCGTTTGAATTATCCAAACATTCGTATGTGTTCGGGTTCATACACAATACATACTTGAAGATCTGCATCTTTCCTGCACCCATATGGATTTGTATGGGGTGAAAACGGGTTGCATATGGGATAACTACAGGATGCATACGGACATGTACAGATGTGTGTGGATGGGTACGGATGTGGGGAAGATGCGTACTTGCACAGACGAATGCTGTTGACATTCATATGTGCAGATTAGAATAAAAAATTTGAACAAATAGATTTTAATTTGGTAAATATGAATAGCATCTTGTTAAATTTGAATTTTTTGGGTGTTTGATTTGATTCAAATAGAATTAAAAAAACATTCGTGTACATCTCTAATACGAATCTCATACGAATCCCATAGGAATGCATACAAATCCCATATAAAGCTTCATACAAATGTATCAGAGGATCCAATTTGAATTCAAATGTCGGTCTTTGAAAGTGCCAACCTTTGATTCAAATATGAATGTCTGAATTTGGCCAAATTCATATGAATCTTGAAAGTTTTGAATATTTGTGCATGTCCCTATGGAGGACCAATGCTGTTCCGTGGATAATCAAGTGCTAAAGTGACAACAAATGATACTACTGAAGTTCTTGACCTTTATTTTGGAATATAGATCTCAGTGGCTTATCATTCTCACCACACCTTCCAGATGGCATGAGGCATTTCCAGCAAAATACTAGACTCTTAGCTCTGTCTGGTAGGGATGTGCACAGATATTTTGGCTAAACTCAGCCAAATGTGGACATTTGAACTCGAACCAAATGTTACAATATTCATATGCTAACATTCAAACAAATACAAATGTTTCCGGACATTTGTATGAATATTTCAGACATTTGTTAAGATGGGGAAATGTATCAAATATGTATCAAATATTCGTACGAATATGTATGAATAGATTTGTATCGAATAGAATTTTACCACATTCAAGTGCGATCTATTCATACGAATATGGATTTTTGATCATTCAATTCATTTACCAAAAAAATTTTCTGTACATCCCTACTGTCTGATGTTTCTTTCCAGGATCCTTCATCTTCCAAAGTACCCACAGGTACTAGAGTTTGCACACTTCCTTTTACTTTCCTTCATGGACTGTTTTGCAAGAGGACGGGTTCTGATCACAGTAACTGCAGAAAGACCCATAAATTCAAATTCTAACAAAAGCTTTAAGAATGAGTGAGGTATCTTTAAAAAATATGGTTCATTCCAACAAACCCTGTTGCTTTCTCTGCAGTATCAAAATTATTTTATCTATTCTGGTGTCTTCTGAATACTTCTTGAACTTTTTTTGGTGATGGCTAAAAGACATACTTTCCATCTGGAGATGTCAATATTTTCAATTTCCTTCAATTTGGTCCCCTCGGTTCTTCTTCTCCTTTGGATGGCTGCATCAATTCATGGAGCCCTCGGGTGTTTTTCCACTGTCACTAGAAGTACCCATTAAGTACCCATTAATGGTTGGTTCCCCTTTGATGGAGGTCTTCAAGCAGAGACTGGACGGCCATCTGTCTGAGATGGTTTAAGGAGATCCTGCCTTGAGCAGGGGGTTGGACTCGATGACCCAGGAGGTCCCCTCCAACTCTACCGTTCTATGATTCTATGATTCTATGATTCTAACCCATTAATGGGTACTTAATGGGTACTTTTAGTGACAGTGGGAAAACACCCCTCTTTTCCTTAACATGGTGATGCCAGGTTTATTACGAACCAATGATTCATGTCTGAATTTGAAAAAAAAAATCCCATAATCACACAACCTCAATATTTTGACATTCTGATATATGTTCCCACCATTTTCTTTCCAGCTTATAATTGGAGATCCTTTTAAACAGAGGTTCATTTTTATCACCGCCATCATAATCTTCATTATTAAACTGAAGAAAAAGAAAAGAAAATAATTTGAGAGAGGTAACCTTGGCATTTCCTCTCCCACTGGCTACTCTAGAATAAAGAATATATTAATTATACTTTTAAACAATGAAGATTAAATTTATTGCGCAGATGTGCCGATTCATTAATGCACGGATACGATTTAGGATCACTAGAAACCTTGTATAAATATCTGTTCCAATAAATGATGAATCTTTAAATTGATGGTGTATCTAAAAGAGTGAAAAACACAAGCCATTTGTATTTCATCTGAGTTGACGTGACCATATTTTCCCGACGAAGCCGTTTGTATTATGTTAGTAGCAGCAGTTAAAATATAATGGAGATCAAATGCATTGTTGTATCCAAATGTTTATAAGCATTGCTAAGGAAAGGAAGAGGGGTAATGAATCTACATTTATTTTGTTTTGCAGTATTTTGTTTGAAGTTTAAGCATTTATTGTCCCTGGAGCATAACTAAAGAACAAACAAATGAATTAACATGTATTGGATTCTTTATTTTAAACAAGTCCCACAAATCTACACCTGTGGATTCTTCTTATTTTCCCTCTTCATTTCAAGCTGATACTCTTGGTGATTTGTTTCCAAGAGCAATAAAACTGATCGTTGGCAAAAAAAGAAAAAGAAAAGAAAAGTTTTTATTTCTCTCTTCAGGATCAGCCATTTATATAATGCTTTGCAAAAAAGAAAAGAGAAGAGAAGTGGTCTTTACCCAAAGGGTCTACAATCTAGTGCATGAAAACAATGTACACAAAGAAGGGAAAGATATTGAAATCTATGGCTTTTTTTTTTGGTGCATGAACTTAATTATAGCACAGACATAAAAAGTCTTTGACCACATGGGGCGGGGGAGGTGGACAAACTCAACACACTAAATCTATTGTTAGATCCTGGCTATTTCAGCACCTAGGAGGCTAGACCGCTCCAACTGGAATAGTTCCCATATGGAATGGTCCATGTGTCCAAGAAAAAGGTCAACTTGTCTGCACTTAGGGTGGCTGATCTGGGATAGCCCTTGTGCCACCCCCAAGCTACTCTGTCTTTCCAACCTGAACACAGTTCCTGGGCATCCAGTCCAGTAGCCATCAATGCACCTGTCCTCCATGAATTTGTCCATCTCTGTCTTAAAGCTATCCAGGCTGGTTGCTGCCATCACATCTTCTGAGGCCTATTCACACTAGGCCGGTGGAACGTATTCAGCCAAGCCCTGGGACAGAGCATTTGCTTGGCTGGGACGGCGGTTCTGTCTGGAACCATCCCAGCCTGTCCCAGAGCAGCCTAATTGCGCTTGGAGTGTAGAGCATGAAATCATGCTCTACACTCACCCAAGGCTGTCCCAGGACATCCCACAGCTGTATGACAGGGAGAGCATTCACACTCTCCTTGCTGGACAGCTGTGGGCCCCACCCCCCAGCTGCCACCATTGGCTCGATTTCAGGCCAACAGCTGGCAGAGCCCTCCAGAGCCAAGCCTTCAGATTTTGCAAAATGTGGCAGGACTGTAAGCTTTCAATGAATGTTGTGCCCACGCTCAGTGCATGCTCAAAACTAAACCATGCCTCTGCATGCCCAGTAATTGTGAATTCCCTCTTTGTGAATCCTCTTTCTTGGTTTCCTATCCGCTTCATGTTCTCTTCTTGCCCAATCTGGGATAACAAGCCGTCTGTGGGATGTGTTGAGTCCCAGTTATAATGGGAAGGTCTTCCTCCTCACAGAACCGTTGAGGTTACAACAAGCTGTGAACACGTGCTTCAATTTCCACTTGTCACTTCTTTCCCTTGGGGGTTGAGCACTACACACCACCTTTACTCGCCCCTTGTCTAAAGGAATTAGAGAGTCAAAGTCCCCTCCTTCCCTCAATCGATTAAGTTTAGCAGTCCACTAAAGCTGATCAGCCAGCAAATCCCTTTTGCTACCAGAATGTCTGCCTTGGACGATACGTCACCTGTCTTCTCTTGTGCATATTGTAGGGATGTCCATGAATATTCGTTATGTTCCATATTCATACGAATTGGTGCAAACTCAGACATTTTTATATAAATACAATGTTACAACATTCATACATCGGTATTCACATGAATACGGATGTTTTGGAACATTCAGATGAAGCTTCAGAACGGTCACGAAACCCAATTCTTCTTCTTCCTCCCAGATAAGAGACCAGCTCCTTTACCACTAGACCAATCTGGTTGTTTAGAAGGAAAGATAGGCTTTGCAGGGTGCAAAAAAACCCTCAAAACCAAAAAGAGAGGGGAGCCTTATTTTTCTGTGCATTCTTTATTTTTAGGAAGCAAATTGCACCCTACGACAATTTGCAGCTTATAACGCTAACGACGACGGGGCCTTTAAAACACAAGCCAAAGAAAAAACCCAGCAACGCAGAGTTATGAGTGAGATTTATCTCTCTGCTTCTTCTGGATGGCATAGCTTCTCCTTCCTGATAAATGATTCCACGTTTGATCTCCGTTTCATTTAAAGACTCCAATTCACCATTTGCGTACGTCTGGATAATTGCTAGCTGCCCACATACTAAAGGCAATTTCTCCTTTAGCATGCAAATTCTGAGGCGGGAAAACACAATCACTCAGGCAGTCTCAATAGACATCCCGGTGATGGATAGTTCCGCTTTAGCAGGTTTTGCCCAGTTCTCCAAGCCTGGCATAGCATCCAGGATGGAATATTCTTTCTGAGAGCTTTATGTGTATAGATCATATAGGAACTGGGCTGTCCCAGGGCTTCGTACAAGCCTCATCCATGCCCCCTCTGGCTGTTTGAGATGGATGGCGCACATCTTGGGGAAAGGGCATTAAAAAGTGCAGCGTAAAGGCATACACAACCAAAGAGCATCCTTAAGGATGTGGAAGGAATTGTAAATTAGATTTTAGTACACGCTTGGGCTGCTTCCGCACTTGGCCTTATTCTGGGATATATCTCAGGATAGGGGTCTCTTGTCCACATGCTAATACAGGCTATGACAAGTCTCACTAGGACCTGCTGTAGTCTGAAATAACATGCAGATAAGAGACCCTGATCCTGAAATATATTCCAGAATAAGGCCAAGTGCAGAAAGGGCCTCGGTATCTGTGGGATCAGAGACACTGAAAGAATGAACGAAAGAAAGAAAATCTAAGGCCACTGAGCCTGGAAGCAAATGCAGTGACCTTTGGAGCTCAGTTCTCTGTGATAAAAAGTCCATGTTTATCAGATGAGAGCATGCAGGTGTATGTATGTGTGTGTCTTTTAAAGCTAGCATGTCTTTACTGGCATTGTAACATTTGGTTAAGGTCACGGCTTCATGGAAACTGCCAAAGGCAGTGGTTCTCAACCTTTGGGCTGCGACCCCTTTGGGGGTCAATCTCCTCTTTCACACGGGTCATCTAAGGCCATCAGAAAACACATAGGAACCGAGACAGCGCTCCTCTATCCGTCTCCAGGCAGGTCCGCCCACACGCAGATATGCCCCCATACCAGTAGCTGGTGTGATGACACCACTGCACCAACCCCATCACATACACTCCATACAAACACAGTAGAGAGCAGCTACTGGGTAGAAAGCAGCAGTATTGGAGGTAAAGCAACACTTTTATATTCAGCTGAGGTTGATGTGAATACTATGCTTTAATTATGTTCAGTCTGTAACAATGAAAATACATCCTGCATATCAGATGTTTACGTTACAATTCACAACAGTAGCAAAATTACAGTTATGAAGTAGCATTGAAAATATTTTTTTGGTTGGGGGTTAGGGTTAGGTTGGGGGTCACCACAACATGATGAGCTGTATTAAAGGGTTGCGGCATTAGGAAGGTTGAGAACCACTGGCCAAAGGTCTCTTGGGGAGCACCACTGACCACATGGGCACTCCAGCTGGCTCAGCTGCTGTTGGGCAAAACCACATTCACCACCCTCTGCACCTGTGCTTGGAAGGTTGTTCTGGCCTCTGTGTGCAAAGGAAGCACCGTTGGAAGCCCTTTCTGTCAGAGTGCAGCTTCTGGTCTGGAGATAGCCCAGCAGTTCCTTGGATATAGGCAGTAGAAGTACACCAGTTAAGAGACCAGTTAGTTAGGCCTCTAGCATGCAATGAGATATTCTGTACCAGAGCTGTCCTGATTGCCTACTAGAGATCTAAGTGCAAATTCAGCCCCGGTTGTCATCCAGCAGAGGAGTTTTTTGCTTTATTTACAGATGGAGCTTATAGCTTATATCATAGCAAATTGTAATACAGAGAGATGAATACAGAAGCATGACGCAGTGGGGTATAGGTAAGAGGCAAGAAGCAAAAATCAAAAGTTCTACAAAGCATCTATACATTGGTTCAGCTTGTAGGTAACACAGGTGTAGCAGATGACCCCACCTGTTGGTTGTTAGCTAGTTGCCTTGGTGCTTAATACAGTGTGATTTTTGGGTCTGACTTGCATTTAACTCTTAAATGCCCAACACTTCCTGCCCTGCTCCTTGTTCCAGAACCAGTTCTGAAGTAAGGCTCAGCGTGTCTACACACAGGTATGGATTAGACAAAGCCCCATCCCTCATCATCTTTGGAGGGCCCCAGCCTGGTATAGCCTCTAGAGCTTTCCCCATTGCCTCTACAGAGTGCATTCAACATGGATTGAGAGCGGATTCAAAGTGGATTCAGGGAGGATTTGATACTTTCAGAGCAGATACCTTCTGAGCCTAGTAGGACGCCAGGCCCTCTGGCAGCGGAGAAGTTATTCTGGGTATGTAAGATCCTTTGAACGCAAATATTCTTATGACAGCAGAATGTTGTTTTGATGGAAGAGTTTCACCCCCACTTGGCACTCAGTTCCACACATCATGATAGTTTGGAATCCAGCTGCTTTCCAAACACCAGTGAAGCCTGTCTCCTGGGATCCTCAGTCCTCCAAGGAATATTTTTAATTCCCCCCAACTGCTTCTCTACCCACAGCTGGCGTCACTGTCTCCCCCACGCTGGGTTGCAATCGCTCTTTTGCCTGGGCAGCTCGCCGGGCTCCATATGGACCGCGATCATAATATCTGCACTTAGCTTTATGGGGCTCTTTGTGGTTTAGCAGCACCACTTGGACCGTAGCTAATTAACCCCCATAAGCGCCTCAGCTGAGCTGGGAATGGCTTTTCTTTTAGGGTGGAGGGAAAGAAGGTCTGGGAGAGGGGCTGACTTGGCCGTATGTGGGAACAGGTCACCGTCAGATCAGGTCTATGCATTTAAATGTGGCTGTTAGCTGGACATTTTGTGAGCTAATGGGAATGTATAAGACCATCAAAGAACTGGGCTGGAGCATTAGACTGACATTCCTTTCAAGGGATTCAAGCAGATGGCTTGGTTGCTAATGCTGGTGCAACATGCATTTCTTAATGGACAGCATTTCCGTGCTGCTCTTCAGTTTATTAATCCCGACTGCAATTAGACAGATTATGTTTAACTTTGTTTACTTATTAGCTGTCCAAAAGAGAAAGAATCAGGCGATTTACAAAATATGAGAACAAAAAGTAAGAAATGCAAATATTCAAGACATTCCCAATCCATATGAATTAGGACATCCAAATTCGAACTGAATATTGGCACAAGTGAAGATTGGCATTCGAATCTGAATCAAATGCTCCAGAACATTTGTATGAATATTCGTGACTTTCGTAGACCTGGGGAGGTGGCTGGACCAGTCACATCTGCAATGGGCCCAGAGTGGATTGAAAGCGGATTGAGAACAGATCCAAAGTGGATTCAGGACGGATTTGACGTGGCCAGAGCGGATACATAGTGGATACTGATGGGATTTGTATGGAACATTCATATCTAATTCAAATCCTACTACATTTGATCTATTTAAATGAATACAAATTTTATTGCATTGGATTTGATATGAATCATGTACTAAAATAAAATAAAAATGCACATCCCTAGATGCAAACAAGGCAGGTGTAAAAACAAAATATTAAAAACAGCATTAAATAAGCTATCACAATGGTTACTGCATTTCCTGCTGCTATGGTATATGCCATTACGTGAAGGCCCAGGCCTAGTGGACTTTCTGGTCAAGAAAAGCTAATTGAATTAACTCCTGCAGAAGATGTTTACTTGGTGTGCAATAAACCGTCTCTCTCAGTGCCTCTCTTTTAAGAGGGTCAGGAAATGACCCACTGCTTTAGAGGGCCATTTGCTAGGGAGATGTTGTTTGCTGAGTGCTTGACAGGAATTAAATCTCCAAAGCACCAAGAAGGAAAAACAAAAATGGCTTCAACAGAGTAGGACCCCTGAGAATCTCTCTCTCATTTTCTCTCTTTTTTTGGAAAGATGAGAAGAAGAGTTGGATTTTCTATCCCGTTTTTCTCACCCATTTAAGGGGACTCAAAGCGGCTGACAAAGCTATTCTATTCTCCCCACAACAGAACACCCTGTGAGGTAGGTGGGGCTGTGAGAGATCAGAGGAGGCCCCAAGGTCACCCAGCTGGCTTCATGGAGGAGAAGAGTTGGCTTTCCTACCCCGCTTTTCTCACCCATTTAAGGGGACTCAAAGCTGCTGAAAAACCTTCTGTTCTTCTCACAAGAGAACACGCTGTGAGGCGGGGGGTGGGAGAGCTCAGAAGAGAGCTGTGACTAGCCCAAGGTCACCCAGCTGGCTTCATGGGGGAGGGCGGAATCGAACCCGGTATTCCCAGATAAGAGTCTGGCTCCCTAACCACTAGACCAAACTGGCTCACAGAGAAGTTGATCTCTGTCCAGTTTGAAGTTCTGGTTTTCTGCACGTTTAGATCTCCACAAGGGATGTGCGTAAGGGATCCATAAGGGGTGTGCATGAATGTTTTTTGGACATTTGATTCAAAACGAATAGGTACTGGACAAAAATGGGATACAAACAGGATGTCTACAAATGCGTACAGATCTGTACAGACACATACAAATGTTGTTGACGTCCGTATCTTCAAATATGAACTGAATATTCGTACGAATAGACAAAAATGTATTCAATTTGAATTGAATGTGAATATGTTCAAATTTTAAACATCCAAATCAACTTGAATCTTTGGATATTTATTTATTTATTTACATTTCTATCCCACCCCATACCCGAAAGTCTCTGGGCGGGTAACAGCAGATTAACCAGCAGATCAAAAACAAGATAAACATTAAAACAAGATACACATTAAAAACAGAATACAGATTAAAAACACTTTAAAAATTCAGCAAGTTTAAGACAGTACACTCCATATTACGTTCGTAGTGACTGTAACTGGGGGGGGGGAGAATATAAATTTGAATTGAATTGAATCTGAGAATTGCATTAGTGGAGACCCCTACTATGAATATAGAACAGGCTGTACTGGGGGGGGGGAGAGAAGGAGATTTCCCCCCTTCCATTTAAATTCCCATTATCTTTCTGGCCACTGAAAGGAATGTCTAACGCTTAGCCATTCTTGAGTGGCATTATGATTCTGCTCTAATATGTTGCTTATGCCAAGTACTTGTAAGACTGTCCAAGTAAATTGCTGCAAATTAAGTGCTTGAAGTGGAGGTTATGACTGCTGAGAAATTTCTGACAGATCTCCTTGATGCAAACTGGTTACGTTTGAGTGTCCCAGGGATAGTAAACTTTGCATAGCATTCGGATACAGGTGGATACGGGTGGAATCCAATGGCTCACCAGCCAACTGAACTAAGGGACCGGTTTCTCATTAAGATGCAAACCGAATCTGGAATCTGAGCTTTTGCACATTGGATTTTATGCCTATAAGAGAAGGAGGCTGGACTTCAGATCGCTATCACGTGTATGGGCCACATCTTAAGAACAGGTTTCCCATTTCCCTCAGTCCAAAGATAATTTTAGATTATTTCAACTCTAACCCTGGCAAGGTGTCACAGCATCATTTGTTTGCAAAGCTTCATGACCCTTGGAATTTTGGAGTGTCCCATTAACTCCATGACAATTTCCCTGTATTTTTCTGCACTCTCATTCTTGAGTCTTTGCAGAATCCTTCCCCTCACCTGAGCAGCTGTATATAAGTGAGGTAACTGGCAGCAGAAGAGCGTAGTGATTTTGGACTTTACAGAGTCATAGTTATGAGCTGTATTTTATTACGTTTATTGCATATAGGCTACTGAAGAAGACTTGTTCGAAACGCGTCTGGCCTCTTATATTTTATATTTCATTATATTTATTTAAGCATTATTATATTATTTTCAATAAAGCTAACTAGTGGGGTACTGTTACCCTTTCGGAAATTATGGGTGTTTTCCCACCGCGCTCCTTTAATAGATCCGGATCTAGGGAATGGGTACTTCCCTTAATCCAGATCTAGTAGATCTGGATTAAGAGAAGTACCCAATGTGTTTCCATGGATGGTCTAGCACCCAATAGCAATGGGTGCTTGCCTCCCTGCTGTGGAAACACCGGAGCACCCATTTGGAAATCTGGATCTACCCACGAGGGGTCTGCCTGTCACACCAGGTGTTTGGGGGGACAGGAGGTGCAATCTCCGAAGCGGCTCTGAAGTCACTTCAAAGTCACTTTGAAGTCATTTCGAAGTCACTTAAAAGTCTGTGCAAAATAGCTCTGTAGCGTCTTTGAATTCTGTGCTGATCTACAGAGTAAACTTTGGAGTGACTTCGGAGTCACTTCAGAGTCACTTTGAAGTTCACTCCAAAGATCAGCACAGACTTCAAAGACGCTCTGGAGCTATTTTGCACAGACTTCGAAATGACTTCAAAATGACTTTGAAGCTTAGGTTTTGGGGCTCCCCCCAAAGGTGCCCCCTCCCCCAGCCTCCACTAGACCCCATTGCCAAACTAACGTGGAAACAGGCTCCCTTTAATCCAGATTTTCTGGCTGAAGACCCCATTGTAGACCCCATTAATGGGGTCTACAGAAAATCTGGATTAAAGCCCAAAAAATACCCATATGATCCAGATTTCCCGAGGTGCGGTGGAAACAAATGTGTCCCTAATGGGTGCCGTGGTGGAAATGGGGTCATCCAGCTCTCACCCAAATGGGTCTTTAATGGGTGCTAAAATGGGTACTAAGTGACCGTGAAAAAACATCCTATATTTGCTTTTCTGCCTTATAGTTTTGTGTTACTATTCATAGTGGTGTCTGGGGCAGACATTGTCTTTTTTACTTTTACCCTATTGGGTTATTTTTATTTCTCTGGCAGAACCCCTCCTGTTTAGTTTTGGTTTTACCTTTCTGCAGTGGCAGGATGGGGGGGAGGGGAGGCAGTGGCACCAGAGGGGGCAGTAGTACAGGGGTGTTGTGTGGTGATGGTGGTGGGTCTGCAGCAACATCAGGGGTTTGTGATGATGGGGGACCGCTGCTGCAGGGGTGGCAGCGGGGGGGCAGCATCAGTGGCTGGGGCCGAGGGGGTCCCATTCAGAGGTATTTCAGATCTGAGGAGGGGAAGAGAGGGCAAGCTAAAACATCACACCTCTGAGGGGCAGTGTCTGGGCTCTGATCTCTTTCTCCCTCCTCCCTTCAAGTTGAAAAAGGATTAAAACTTTAATCCTTTTTTAGCCCGAATGAAGTAAAACCCGAATAGAGGGAGGAAAATCTAGGAATAAAACCACTTAGCTTTTAAAGCTGTAACTAGAGATGTGCACGAATATTCATAGCATTCAATATTCGTACGAATTCGGACAAATTTGGACATTCATTTAGAAATCAAATGATATGACATTTGTACACTGACATTCGTACGAAGCTTCGTAAAATCCGTGAACCTGGGGAGGTAGGAAAGCCGCTGTGCCAGTCATACCTTATCCAGAGTCCATTCGACACAGATTGAGGGCAGGCAAAGGTTTGTCCTTGAGTGTTTTTCCACTGTCACTAAATGTACCCATTAAGTACCCATTAATGGGTACGTAATGGCATTTTTGTACCCATTAATAGGTACTTAATGGGTACTTTTAGTGACAGTGGAAAAACACCCCTTGTCTCTGCTTGAGATGCCCATGAGCATTTGGTGGGCCACGGTGTGTGACGGGACGCTGGACTAGATGGGCTGTGGCCTGATCCAGCAAGGCTTCTCTTATGTTCTTGTGGATTGAGAGCAGATTCAAAGTGGATTCGGGCCAGATTTGATGCTTTCAGATTGGATGTGTTATGAGATATTTATGGCATACGTCTGTGTTTGCATCAGATATTTGTATGTATTGGTACGGATGCATTTGTATAGATTAGAATCCTACCACATTCGAAGGGGATCTATTTGACTGAATACGAATTTTCTTACTTTCAATATGAATCAAATGCTGAAATTCAGGCTGAAGAAGGATTAAAGTAAAGGGGTAACCACGGCCATTGAGAACAAAAGAGAATTGGGAATGAGGACCATTTAGATAAAAGCAAAAAGGAAAGGATTTCATCTAGTGCTAAGAAATAAGATAACCGACGCTGATTATTTCTGAGGATGATGGAGTTTTTTTTGAAGAAAACTATTCCTTTTGCATACAAAGTAGATCTACAACACTCCTAATCCCTTTGATCTCCCAGGAGCTTAAAGGAAATTCTGTAATACTTGACGATGGAGCAGGAAGGTTGGTTGGGTGGAGGGGGAAATATCTTTAAAGCTGTTGGCGACGGAACTACAAATAGGCTGAAAATAATGATCACCTTTTTTGCATATTATTTCACGGTGCCAGCTGTTATTCTTTGACTAACGGAGAACAGAAATTTACTGGGTTGATTCTCAAAGGTAATAATGATCAACACATTCTAGGGCAATCTGAGTAGAAAACAAAAGGGGGCAAAGGATGCTTTGGCACATAGGAGACAAATTGTTCCACATTCACTACAGTCAGCCCTTAAATATAATAGGATTTTGGGGTAACACAGTCTGGCTTTAGCATGTTTGGTAAAATGTGGCTGCTTTTGCATCACATGGGGCGATTTCGCACTTCCCTTCCCGCCCACTGGACAGGAAAGGAGCGCGATGAACCAATGTTGACCAGCGCTTGCACTTCGAGCACTAGTCAACTTTAGCTGGTCACCTCACTCCCCGCAGTTGAAGACTTACCTGATTTGATTGCAGGGCCAGTTCTCTTCTGGACCGCACCATTTTGACTGTGGCATTCTGCGTGACTGCGTGTGTGTCAGTGCTGTTGCCATGACAATGCTGACACTCTGCACACGTGCAGTCACGTCTATGGTAGGCTGACCATATGACCCCCACAAGTATGCTCCAGGTAAACATAGGGTTAACACTGGTAAAGGTGTAGAGTGTGATTCTCTGTTCCACACCTAATCAACAGTTGCCCTTCCGTCCGTCCATCCATCCTTATTTATTTATTTAAATTTCTATCCTGCCCCATACCCGAAGGTCTCTGGATGGGTAACAACCGTTGAAACAACAGATTAAAAACAGAATATACATTAAAAGCACTTTAAAAATTCAACAAATCTAAAACAATACACTCCGTGTTTAAAACGACAGTATCTGTACTGGGAGGGGAAATATAATCTCCTCATGCAAAGGGCAAAGAGGTGCGTCTTCACCACCTTCCTAAATATATATATTTAAGGAAGGGGCATGAGGCATCTCAAGGGGAAGACTATTCCATAGTTTGGGGGCCATCACTGAAAAGGCTCTCTCCCGGGTTCCCACCAGCCTCACTACTGAAGTTTAGTGAAATTCTGGGGAGACAGAGCATGCTTGGAGACTGTAACAGCCCCCTTCAAGTGTAGATGCCCTTCCTCAGAAGTTGACTAATTGTTGACTACCAGCCTAAGTGTGAAAAGGTCTATGGCTTTTGCTACCTGATTGGTAATGTGGAACTTCACTTGTTTAATGCATTCCTAGAAACTTGTGATAATGTGATTTTGGCCTCTGAAGTGTCATTGACTTATACCAGTAGACTGGAAAACTGGGTCTTTCCTCTGCTAATGGCTTGCATTGATTAGCCAGGCCTCCATGGATCATTTAACCCTCAGTTTTCCATAGCTGGCAATTAATTATTCAGCACTGCTTAACCCGACACAATAGTCTCTGGGAACCAAAGGTGCTCCTTTATGCAAGAGATGACTGTCTATGGATGAAACAAGCAATATTTTGGCACTGGGGGGGGGGGGGTAGAGATGTGCATGGATGGGTTTTATGACTTCCAGTTTGTAACAAGTCGAATGTTAGAAAATCTGTATTCATATGAATACATCCCCTCTGAATATGGTAGGATTCTATTCAATACAAATACATACATACGAATTCATACGAATATTCGATATGAATGAATATGTATCTGATACGTATCCAACACAAACACATATGTATCCGATATGTATTCTGCAAGAAACCCCCAGAGTGTCCATTACTGGCCTGAAATGCGAATGGTCCATCCATATATCAGCCCACTCTGATGCATCTGGAGCTGGAAGTTCCACCTCCTTGCTGCCACGATTGGCCGTTCAGATGCCCCTGTGAGAGGGGCGTGTTCGATCACAGGGTCACCTATGATCGGATGTCCCTCTCACAATTCTAAGATTGATCACCAGTCCTAGGCATGGGTGTGTGATCAATCACAGCATGGTGTCTGATCGATCAGCACCAGTGCCTGTGTGGACGGCACGTTCCCCACCCACCAAATGCAGCGAACCAGAAATGGAATGAATAGTCGTACCACTGGACGCTTGTGGTAAGCCCAGGATATTGGTTGGCACAGGTATAATTAGAAGAAGAGTTGGCTTTTCTACCCCACTTTTCTCACCCATTTCAGGGGACGCAAATTGGCTGACAAACCTTCTGTTCTTCTCCCCACAACAGACACAGCTGCGAGAGCCCAAAAGAGAGCTGTGACTAGCCCAAGGCCACCCAGCTGTCTCCATAGGGGAGGATGGAATCAAAGCCAGTATTCCCAGATAAAGAGTCCGGCTCCCTAACCAAACTGGCTCACAGCTCTGGTTAGGGCAGGGATGCTTCTAGACTGTAGCAGCCTAGTGAGAGTGTGTATATTCTTCACCAGAGCTGTCCGAATTGCATACTAAAAGCCTAAGTGCAAATAGGCCTCTGGTCCAATCTAGTGGTTCGGATCATGGGCAGTTAGTGGGCTTCTTGAAACATAGATGTTCCTCTTCATTTTGAAGGAGATTTTTTCTTCTTTTTAATCCCCACATCTGGGTCTGGAGAGCTTTATTAGTGTTGTGGTGCCTTTTTTTCCCTTAATATTGTTTTGGCAGTCATCCCATATAAGATTTCATAAGCTGTCAAGTTCTCAATGCCATTGCAGAGCAACAATCAACTGTGGCTAATTATGAACTGTCAAACTCCATGCATTGGAGGGAAAGCATTGTCGGATGTGTAATGGCAGATACCAAATGTTTGGTGAATTTTTAGCAAACCGTCAAATGCTTTAAAGGAATGACAGTGGATGTATGACACCCGCTCTGGCGGGTAAGATGTCTGGGGTGAGGAAATGCCACGAAACCTGAGGGATTCTACTTGATTTCCACGGATGAGGTCCGTTCTACTAACACATGAGTGAAGGAACAGTTTGCAGCTCTGCGGTAGAACATTTGTGTTGGACCCAGATGGTTTGGAGTGGTCCCAAGCGTCCTCTTGAAGGAAGATGATGGCAAACCACTGCTATATGGTCGCCAAGACACCCCTGCTGAGGCTGGCTTGCAACCACTACCCATTGGGGCTGGGATTGCATGCTGGAGGGACACAGCTTGAGTGCCACTGAAGCAGGTGCCACGCTTTTAAAAGAGCATAGACACACGACTATGTATTGGTGGAGGGTTTGAACTAGGGATGTGCACGAATGTTTTATTTTGCATTTGATTCTTAATGAATCAACTGCAAGAAAATTTGTATTCGTCCGAATAGATCCCCTTCGAATATAGTGGGATTTGAATTTGATACAGGTGTTCAATCCCATACAAATCCCATACAAATCCCATAAGAATCCCATAAGAATCTCATATGAATGAATACAAATCCCATACAGATCTCATACAAATCCCATATAAATCCCATATGAATCCCATACAAATCTCATGCAAATCCCATGCGAATCTCATATAAATCCCATACAGATCTCATACAAATCCCATGCGAATCTCATGCAACTGCATACAAATTCCATATGAATCTCATATGAATGCATACAAATCCCATATGAATCCCATACAAATCCCATACGAATCTCATATGAATGCATACAAATCCCATGCAAATCTCATACGAACCCCATATATATCCCATGCGAATCCTCTATGAAGCTTCATACAAATGTATTGAAGCATTTGATTTGCCTTTGAATGTCAATCTTCAAATGTGCCAACACTCAATTTGAATAACAATGTCCGAGTTCGGTCAAATTCGCCCAAATTCTGAATGTTGTGAATATCTGTGCACATCCCTAGTGTGAACAAAACTATGTGACAAATGGTTCAGAGAAGTATGCTCTCATGACCACAACCACCTGTTGTGCCACCCCCAAAAGTTGTGTTTGTCCACCTGCCTAGGGATGATCCAGGCACTTCTGGGCAGGCAATGGACTGCTTTGGAGCCATCTACTGGATGACCTTAGAGGTCTCTTCCAAGTCAATAATTCTGTCCCACTCCAGAGTGGCTTCCGTGGTGGAAAAGTACACTTGAGCCTGATCTGTGAGCAGATAGAAAGGCTCCAGCAGATAAATGTGAAAAAGTCCCATATTCTATGGTCAAACATCTCAGATGGGGATTCATGGGCTCCATCACATTAGATTTCTTATAAGTGTCAGTTTTCCACTCCGCAAAGACATTGTTTTGTGTGGCCTTTTACTGTTCTTTAAAAGCTGTTGTTGGGCTTTCTGTCAGAAGTTTTAAATCTGTCAGAAATTCGTACAAAGGGCTTCATTTTATAAGCCGTTGTTCTACCTTTATGGGGAAACATTAACCCTTTCGCAGGCTGCCTTTGAAAAAAAAGCCAAAACCCCAAACTTGTACTGTTTATTAATAATATAAAATAAAAAATTCAGTCAATAAAAAACAGGAGAAAAATAAACCATCTAGCCTTTAATGTGTGCGTAAATGGCTTTTTGGAGAGGGAAAAAAAGAGATGGAGAAGAAATAAGGAACAGAGAACCTGCCCAAAAATATTTCTCATGAAAATGTTATGCATGATCCAAGGGTTTTCACTATGGTTCACTTGGTCTGAATGCATATCAAAGTGCCTTGTTTAGAAAAAAAAATCAAATTGAACAAAAGCAATACATGTTATTTTGTGTACATTTTTTCTGATCATTTTTTTTTTGGGGGGGGGCTGTAATTGCATGTCTCCAAGTCAGCCAAACTTCCTTCCGATGAAAGAGTTTTGGAGAGATCCATTGCAAAATAAAATATGCAGTTCACAGGGCCGCATATAGCTAGTTATTGCTACCATAACTAAAGGCAGTAGCAGAACAGTGGAAAAGATGCTAGAGGAGTATCTGTTGCTCAGTGGTTGAACAATCAGCTGGAAGTCAAAGTGTCCTGAATTTGAACCCTGGCATCTTCCCGGAAACAGCTAATGATAAACCACCTCTGCATGGAGCTATGCATGTAGCCACCAAGGATCTTTTGGCACTTACCTGATTAGTGTGCCATGCACTAGGACTGGTAAACTTCTGGTAAAGGTGGACCATTCACACTTGCCATGAGGAAAGCTTCCCCAAAGTGTCCATTACTGGCCAGAAGTGTGAATGGTCCTCCCATTTGCCAGCGTCTGAATGCGGAAGTTCCACCTCCTCGCTGGTGCGGTTGACCACCATTGCAGAGGGACATGTTCTAGCACAATCACGTCAGCAACCGGGGTGACCAAACGTGGCTGTGATTGAACGCACATTGCCCATTACTCTGTCATTGATCGAACATCCCTCTCACAGTCCTGAGGATTGGAGGTCCAGTCACATCAGAGGCCAACGATCGAACATGGCCACCATCACGACCACGCCTGCATGGATGACATGATCCCTGCCCACTGACTAGGGGTGAGCACGAATGCAATTTCCAGATTCCATTCGATTCAAATTGAATATTCGAATGTTCAAATTTGAATAGAGAAAAAACAAATGTATTCAAATTTGAATTCGATTTGAATACATTCATTATCTATTCATAAAAATTCATTTGCATTTGAAGATTCAAATGTCAACAACATTAGTATGTGTCCGTACGCATCTGTATGCACCTGTACACAACTATATGCATTCGTAAGCATCACGTTTTTGTCCCGTACGTATCCGTACAAATGTGTACAGATACGAATAAGATGCGTACAGATGTGTATGTAATGCGTACATATCCATACACATATGAATGCCCAAATAATTTGTACGAATGATTCGAAACTTTCAAATTCGTTCAAATAATAATAAAAAAATATATAGACATTTGATCCAAATTCAAATGTCTGAATTCAAACAAATTCAATCGAATTTTGAATGTTTTGAATATTCTTGCACATCTATATGATTATCAACAGTCATTTGGGTCATGGTCCCTCTTTCATTTTAAAATGTTTTCAGTCTATCTTCAAGTCTGACTGCTCATATCTTTTCATTTCTATCCATTTTCTTTGTGGACTTTCCTCCGTCCATGTGGACTTTCCTGAATGGAAAGTCCACAAAGAAAACAGATAGAAATGAAAAGGTGTGAGCAGTCAGATCTGAAGATGGACTGAAGGAGGTTTTAAAGTGAAGGTGGGACCACAGCCTTGGAGAAGTATTGGAACTTTCCATGGACTGCCAAACTGGACGTGACGGCAGCCATTTTATCTGAGTCAAATTCAACAAATTAATTTGAGCTACAAAGCAATGAGCACCAGTGGTTCCTCATTTCGTTCAGGTGTTCTGTCCATTTGAACTGAACACAAACTGCCTGAATTCAGGCATGACCCTGAATTTCTCGGGTGTCACCACATCATCCATGACAGTTTTATGTGAAAACGAATTTCCCAGTGAAGATCACACCAGTTTCTCTGAAGGGAACTTCTCCTCAGTTTCTTAATAGCAGCTTTCTGAATGCCACTATAAAAAAGTATGTAACTATTAACCTCTGTCCCATTGCTTTACCCGCTAGCCTTTATGACTCACAAAAAGTCATCGCCATATGGTACAGAGCTGCTGCTACTAAAATAAATACTAGACGTGTCAACCTTGACATTCAATTACCCATGATGTCTCTCCATCCTTCCTTTGATCAAATCCCTTACCATTATTTTTTCTTTTCTTCTTTTTTACTGAACAGAAGGTAGATTAATCACGTCACACATTGGTTTTGCTGTTGCTTGTACCAGATATAATGATTGCTAGTTTTGGCCCATTGGTAATTAGAATCCTAACCAAGAACTTAAAGTACAAATCAATGAGGTGTATTGTTATTTTACCTGCTTGAATGTCTTGCATAATATTTCTTGAGTAGGGATGTGCACAAATGTTCTCAACATTCAGAAATTGATAGAATTCAATCGAATGTGGACATTCGAATTTGAATAGATTATCTTCACCAGTGTTTCCCAAACTTTTGACATGTGTGTACCCCTTCTATAATTTTTGTAATGCTGAGTACCCCTCATAAAAAACATTAGGGATAAAAATTGTATTTTATAAAAATAATCAAAATCAGTGGAACTTACTAAAGCACGATAACAGGCGCCCAGAACTAACTATTAAAGAAGTAAGTTGTCTCTGTAACAAAGGACAGTATATACACGCCGTGTCACGCCTCACAAGACCGTTAGATAACACTGCAATTCTCTGGCGTTTAAACAGCTCCATGGCTGAACGTCAACTGTTAATGTTCCCGCAGTTTAAAAATGGTTGAACCCGAGCTGCGCGAAGGCTGCACAGAAGTTCCCGCCATAATGAGTTGTGATGCGATGTACGATGGCCCCAGTTCCCGTGTAAAAAGTGCAATACGCGCCTATTTCTTTCCTTGTTCTGTGGGCGCAGCTAAGCACGGTGCAGTGGATATTCCCACGTGATCCCCACCAAACTCCGGTGCAACGCGTATCCCCACCAAACTCTTCGCTTACCCCTGGGGGTACGTGTACCACACTTTGGGAAACACACATTTGAATTTAGACATTTGAACGGATTTTGAAACCATTCATTCGAATGATTCAAAACATTTGAAAGAACAGATACGTGTGTATTACATATGTATCTATATGAATCTCATAGGTATCTGTATGCATTTATGCTTATAATACAGGATGAAAATGGGATGCATACGGGATAATATGGGATGCATAAGAAATGCATACAGATACTTAATAACACATACAAATGTTGTTGACATTCTTATCTTCAGATCTGAATCTAACATTTGAACAAATAATTTTGAATGTATTTGATTCGAATCAGATTTTGTTGCATTTGAATTCTAAGCATTCAAACGGAATTCAATGTTTGGACATTCAATTCTCATATGTATCCATACAAATGCCTACGGATATGAATTAGATGCATATGGATACATATGAATGTCGGAAAAATTGTATGAATTATTCAAAAGATTCAAAATTTGTTTGAATGTTTAAATTTGAATTTAGAAACAACTGATTCAAATCTGAATGTGCAAATTTGAACTAGAGATGTGTGCAAATGTATTTTTGACATTCTATTTGAATTGGAAACCCGACTGGATTTGAATCTTTTAAATTCGAATTTAACAAGATTCAATTTGTATTTACCAAATTCGAATCTATCCATTCAAATTTTTGATTCAAATCTGCACGTACAAATGTCCACACATATTTGTATGTGCACATTTGCATCTTCCCTACATCTCTACGCATCAGTACATGTCCTTATGCATCTCGTAGTTATCCCGTATGCAACCCGTTTTCGTCCCACGTGGATCTGTACAAATGTGTAAGGATGCAGGAAAGATGTGGATCTTCAAGCACACATCATCTACAAACCCGTACACATACAAATGAGTGGATAATTCAAACAAAATTTAATTTGAATGTTTACATTCGAATTTTGAGACATTCTATTTGAGTTCGAATGTCAAAATTCGGCACATTCGATCGGATTTTGAATGCCTACGAAAATTCATGCACATCCCAAATTTGAACGAATTCAACTGAATTGTGAATGTTTTGAATATTCTTGCACGCCCCTAACTTGCCCCCTCCTCCTGGGCCAGATCAAAGCACCTTGGCTTAGGAGTCCGCTACCTGCCCCTGTGCTTCTCCTGGTACCTCCTGGCCCAATATTCTGTCTCCTCTTGCTCCTGAGGAGGAAACTCTTCTTCCCGCATGCTGTCCGCCCACTGAGCTGTGGCATCACCGCACAAGCCTCAAACAGACAGAATCAAAAGATCTGGTCTCATTCTGTGTATTGATAGACAAGGTTGCCCGCATCAAAGGACTCTTGTGTGGGTTGTTTTGGGTCAATAGTGTCGGCAGACTGGGAGAAATGCAGCTGCGGAGCTGGACACAGACTTTGCATTTGGAAGATTGGAGCGTTAGTTCTTTGCAAACCCAGTTAAAAGATTCAGGCCAAGGATGAAAAGAAAGACCCCCTGTTCGATCCCCCGGAGAGCACTTCCAGGTCAGAGGAGAGCCTTTTAAATGAGACCGACAAAGAAGCTGACATGTTCCTGGGCAGCCTCTTTGGATCAATGAAGCACGCTGATGCTTTTTCTCAGGGATCAGCCGAGCGAGGAGACCTGAAGGAGGGCTGCATTGGGGGGTTCAAAGGCATGAACCCCAGAACCCAAGGCATCATACCTTAAGAAGCCTGCATGCAGAGGAGGGTTGTGCAAGAACGTTCAAAACATTAGAAATTTGATCAAATTCTTTCGAATTCGGACATTCCAATTCAAATCGAATGTCCATAGAATTGTTTAACATTCAAACACATTCAAATGTTTCAGATTATTTGTATGAATTATTCAGACATTTGTATGTGTATGGATACGTACACACGTATCCATATGCATCTTATTTGTATCCATACGCATTTGTATCCATACGGACAGGACAAAAATGGGATGCATACAGGGTAAAAATGGAATGTGTTCTTCCCTCCCTTCGTTCTTCCCTCTCTTCCTCTCTTTGTTCTTTCCTCCTTCCCTTCCCTTCCCTTCCCTTCCTTCATTCTTCCCTCCTTCCTTTGTTCTTCCCTTCCCTTCCTCCCTCTCCTTTCATCCTCCCTCGCTCCCTTCCTTCATTCTTTCCTCCCTTCATGCTTCCCTCTCTCCCTTCTCCCTTCGTCCTTCCTTCCCTCCCTCCCTATCTTCTTCCTTCCCTCCTTCCCTCCCCTCCTCCCCTTCCTCCATTCTTTCCTCCCTTCGTTCTTCCCTTCCCTTCCTCCCTCCCCTTTCCTCCTCCCCTCTTCCCCTCCCTCCATTCTTTCCTCCATTCTTTCCTCTCTCCCTTCGTCCTTCCCTCCCTCCCTTTCTTCTTCCTTTCCTCCTCCCCTCCACTCCTCCCCTCCCTCCATTCTTTCCTCCCTCCATTCTTTCCTCCCTCCATTCTTCCCTCTCTCCCTTCATCCTTCCCTCCCTCCTTTTCTTCTTCTTTTCCTCCTCCCCTCCCTCCATTCTTCCCTCTCTCCCTTTGTCCTTCCCTTCCTCCCTTCCATTCCCTCCCTTCCCTCCCTCCATTTTCCCTCCCTCCCTCCCTTCTTCCTACCTTGTGCATAGAAACAGGGAGAGAAGTTAGGCCGGAGGGGGGGAGTCCACAGTGGCAATTTGTGAAACACTTCTGATGGGCTCTGAATGCCAGATGCTTTTAGTTGGGAGACCGTGACCTTTCCTCACCTTCCTCTCTCTGGGGGCCCTACTGCTTGCTTCCCCTGCCTTGCTCCTGCTGGCCTCTGACCTCATGCAGAAGGAGCCATCTTGTTCCTTGACAGCTTCTAAAACAAGTTGGACAGTTCAGGCTTGGCTCGTGACTTATTAATACTGTCATTGATTTTCATGGAGCAAATATGGATATAAAACAGGGCCAAGGAGGCCTGATGTGCCTATGGAAGAGTCAGTTTCCATGGAGACGATAAATCAAGACTCGGATCGGCTCCGTCAGACCTTTCTGCACTGGGCCTTATTCTGGAATGTGGAAGAAGAAGCAAACCTGATGGTCTTCTCCTCAAAACAGACACCCTGTGAGGTAGGTGGGGCTGTAGGAGGTCAAAAAGAAACCTGTTGGCTAGCTCAAGGTCGCCTAGCTGGCTTCATGAAGGAGTGCGGAATTGAACCAAGAGACTACCGGATAAGAGTCCAACCCCCTAGCCACAATACCCAACTAGATCACAATGTATCCCAGATCAGGAGCCTGCCGTCCACATGCTAGTGCAGACAAGAAGCCTATTCGCACTTGGCTTTATTCTGGAATATATCCTGGAATAGGGACTTGCTGTCAATATGCTGGTGCAGGCTTCAGCAGGCCTAAAGTGAGGTCTGCCAGAGTCTGCATTAGCATGAGGACCACAGACCCCTATCCTGAGATATACTCCAGAAAAAGGCCAAGTGCGAATAGGCCCTAGGACAGACTCTTCCTCCTCCATGCTACATGCTTGGACTAATGCTACATCAGATCATAGGGATTTGCACAAATATGCTAAATATTCGTTACTCGTATGAATTCGTATATGAAACAAATGTCTGGACATTCAGATTTCCAAATTTGAATGAATATGAATATTTCAAGTTATTTGTATGAATAATCTGGACATCCGTATCTGTACAGATACAAGCGCATCTTGTATGTACCTGGATACAAATATCCAGATTATTCGCACGAATACATACAAATGTATTCATACTGAATTGCATATCCAGATGCTCATTTTTTTCATCATTCGGGTACATTTGAATTTTTGAATATTTGATTCACTATGAATGGAATTCAAAAATGTATTTTGTGCACACAGCTAATCACATATCCTGAGGGCTGTAGATCTCTGCGCTACACACCTGGGGCCTATTCGCACTTGGCCTTTTTTTGGAGTATATCTCAGGATAGGGGTCTGTGGTCCACATGCTAATGCAGACTCTAGCAGATCTCACTTTGGTCCTGCTGAAGCCTGCACTAGCATATGGACAGCAAATCCCTATTCCAGGATATATTCCAGAATAAAGCCAAGTGCGAATAAGCCCCCAATCAGGTCTTTCTTTCACAATGAATTCATGGATGAGAGTTGATTTGAGCCTGGGTATTTCAAAGACTGCCTTCTCCCCTCATAGATCTGTCTCTATGTTGAGATCTTGGGGAGAGGGCCTTTTTATAGTTCCTGTTCTCTCAGACATTGGGGGGGGGGTAGGGACACACAGAACCTTTTTTGTGGTGGCCCCCAGACTCTGGTTAAAGCTATCCAATCAACTCCTTCCTACTCCAAGCTGCCCTGTAATAGGTGTTGCACTTTCCACATTGGATCTTTCCACATTTGTATCAAACTGAATGTCTGGACATTTGTTTTTTCATTATTCAGATACATTCAAATTTCTGAATATTCAATTCACTCCTACATAGGAGTGTTGTAATGGCCATTTGGTTCAGGGGAACGTATGGCAGACTATCAATTACCTTTTGCTCTGCCTCTTGCCTTCTGCAGGCTGCCAGATGCTTTATTTTCTTTCATCATGTGGCTTTTTGTGTTGACCATTCCGAAGAGATGCCTGTTTGAATGAGTAGTCCTGGCTGGTGAGTCTGGCTCTTAAGTTGCTTAGGCGATTGTGGCATCGCATTGCTTTCTTCTTTTCCGATCTTGGCACGAACCAGGCAAGGTGTTCACTTGCGTGCATCTATTTGCTGGCTAAATTGCAGGAATCCCCGGGCAATTTCCTCTTCCATTAGCAGGAATTAGCAAAGCTTGGCTGCTTAGCTAGTTAGAGGATTCGAAAGTTTGCTTCTCATCACCGCGCAGTGCACTTTAGGCTAAATTGCAGGCATCACTGTGTTCAGCCTCGTGCGAGCAAGAGCGGTCGAGAAATTCTGGCTTCTCTTGACTAATTTATTTGCAAGGGTGAAAGTGACTCGAGAACATTATGATGGGTAGCCCAGGGGCCTGTTGAACACCTGCCAAATGCAAGTGTTTTGTAACTGAGGCCAACTTGCATAAATTCCATCTCTGTGATAGTATCTCCTTTTAAACTGCTGACCTGGAAGACCACCAACTCTGCTCCTCTGAGAGTCTCCAGAAGGGTTGCTGTTCACCACTCACCTTCTCCTCCTGTACTGGCTGAGTCAGACAGAGGTGGTGGAAACCATTTAAGGTCATGTCCACAGGCGGTGGGGAAGGGGACAACCTGGAGGCGACTAGCAGGTATTTCTGTTACCCTCACACCGTGCCCTAGATTCATCCTGGGGATACAAGACAGCAGCCTTCCAACAGGACAAGATTAGGAGCTCTGAGGGCATCTTTACAGGAGCGAGTGTAAAATAAGTGCATGCACATTCAGAATTATGTTGAATTTGGATATTCGAATTTGAATCAAATATCTATACATTTGTTTTTTAACATTTGAATGAATCTGAATGCCTTTTCTATACCATGCATGATTTTATATACTTCAATCAAGTCCCCTCTTAAATGCCGTCTCTCCAGACTGAAGAGGCCTAGATCAGTGGTTCTCAAAGTGGGGGTCGGGACCCCTATTGGGGTTGAACTACCCTTTCAGAGGGGTCGCGACAAGTCTCCCACCGCCCTTCCCTCCCACCTCCCAGCTGCTCCGCCCCCATGGCTGGGGGTCTCCAGAACATGAGGAACTCCATTAAGGGATTGCGACATTAGGAAGTTTGTGAACCGCTGCCTTAGGGGGTTGAACTATCCTTTCTGAGGGGTCATGACGGGTCTCCATGTGGGCCCTGCAGCACCAGCAACTGCCTGAATTTGACTGAAGCTGTCCCACCCCATGGTTGGGGGTCTCCTCAACATGAGGAGCTCCATTAAGGGGTCGCGGCATTAGGAAGGTTGAGAACTGCTGGCCTAGACGTTGCAGCCTGATTTCGTAAGGGAGGTGCTCCAGACCCTTAATCATTCTGGTTGCCCTTTTCTGCACCTTTTCCAGTTCCACAATATCTTTTTTTGAGGTGTGGTGACCAGAATTGTACACAATATTCCAAATGTGGCCTCACCATAGATTTACACCTGCATATCAAAATTAACCAGTGCACCATTGCCTGTAAACACTGGAATGCCAGCAGTTCTGGTAGTCTCAAGAGCTGATTTAGCGAGTTAGTAGTGCACTGTAAATCCTGAGAGCAAGTGTTTTTGCCAAGGAACACCGACCAGTGCTCACACCGTCACACTTGCCTGGATGTTGTTATAAATGTCTTAGGCTTGGGGTCCCAATCTGCTTAAATCATTAAGGCCGGTGATTTGTTCCTTAGAAGCAAAGCAGTTAGAATACTGTACACAGCACATTAGGAACCATTCCCTCTGTCTTATTCTTTGTATTGTAGGGGTGTGCACCAATATCCATAGCATTCAAAATTTGTACAAATTTGGACATTTGAATTGGTATGAAATGTTGGCACATGTGAAGATTGACATTCAAATTTGAATCAAATGCTGCAATACATTTGTACAAAGCTTTGTTATCGATTCATATGGGATTTGTAAATGACCCAGTTTGGTCTAGTGGTTAGGGAGCTGGACTTCAATCTGGGAATACCGGGTCCAATTCCGCCCTCCCCCATTAAGCCAGCTGGGTGACCTTGGGCAAGTCACAGCTCTCTTCTGAGCTCTCACAGCCCCACCCACCTCACAGGGTGTTCTGTGGTGGGGAGAAGAACAGAAGGTTTGTCAGCTGCTTTGAGTCCCCTTAAATGGGTGAGAAAAGCGGAGTAGGAAAGCTGATTTGCTACTGAGCCCAATTCAAGGTATTGACTCTGACTTATAAAGCTCTAAATGACTTGTACCCCCAAAATCTAAAGGAACACATTCTCCTATACCAACCTGCCCATGCCTTATGATTCCCTCAGTACCAACACTATCATTTTAAACACAAAGTGTACTGTTTTAGATTTGTTGAATTTTTAGTCTTTTAATGTATATTCTGTTTATAGTCTGTTGTTTTAATGGTTGTTACCTGCCTGGGTATGGGGTGGGATAGAAATGTAAACAAACAAACAAACTCTTCTTCTTCATATCTAACATTCATATCGAATTCATATATAACATTTATATTAAATTTGAATTAAGAGGGGACCGGATTGAAGTATATAAAATTATGCACGGTATAGAAAAGGTGGAAAGAGAAAATTTCTTTTCTCTATCACACAACACTAGAACCAGGAGACACTCTATGAAGCTGATGGGTAGGAGAATAAGGTGTGACAGGGGGAAGTATTTCTTCATCCAGAGGGTCATCGGCTTATGGAATGTGCTGCCGGAAAAGGTGGTGACAGCTACCAGTCTAGATGGCTTTAAGGTAGGGTTAGACAAATTTATGGATGACAGATGTATCAATGGCTACTAGAACGAATGCCTAGGTGCATCTTTCAGGCTGGGGGGGGGAGGAACTGGGGCGCTTCTAAGGCCATCTGCTGGGACTCGAGAGCAGGAGAAGGTTTGTCCTTGTCTCTGCTTGAGATGCCCATGAGCATTTGGTGGGCCACTGTGTGCGACAGGATGCTGGACTAGATGGGCTGTGGCCTGATCCAGCAAGGCTTCTCTTATGTTCTTATGTTCTTATTAATTGGTCTTAAGGTTTATTTTAATTGGTACTTTGTATTGTAGTTTTTTAGATTATATAGCTTATTATTAGAATTTTGTATATTGCTTATGATATATTTGATGTTTTAGTTCTTAAAACTGATTTCCTTACTTGCTATATTTACTTGCTGCATTTCTCTAATTTGATTATTATATTTGCATTGTATTTTTTTAGTTTGTTCTAAACAGCCTTGGGCAAAATTTTCTTTTGGAATGGTGGAATACAAATAAAATGGAAATGGAAATTCAAAAGGATTTAATAACATTTGAATCTGGACATTTGAACACATTTCAGATATTCCGTAACATTTGTTTGGCTGATTTGGAGTGTTTTTACACTGTCACTGGAAGTACCCATTAAGTACCCATTAATGGGTACAAAAATGCCATTTTGTACCCATTAATGGGTACTTAATGGGTACTTTTAGTGACTGGAAAAACACCCTTGAATGCACAGATTCGTATGGATACGTTTCTGTACAAATATTTTGTTTTTGTACTTATAAAATGGGGTGAAAATGGGATGCATACGGGATAAAACGGAATGCATACGGAATGCGCACAGATACGTATAATAGATACGGATGTTGTTGACATTCGTATCTTTAAATACGAATCTAACATTCAAACAAATAGATTTGAATGTTCTGGATTCGAATCGGATTTTTTTGACATTCAGATTTTGAACATTCAACTTGAATTGAATGCTTCAATCTTTGATTTGACCTGAATTCAAATGCAAAACCAAAAAAACAAAAAACACCATTTGTGCACACACCTAGTCCCTATTGTATTGTATTCACTGTCCCTTTTTGGAGAGCTGGAAGAGGGAAAGGTAGAACTTCAGTGGAAGAAAGCCATCTTTTGCATCCACATTTTTCCTGGGGTGTTCCCACCCCCAATTTTTCATCCTCTGGCAGATCCTGTGTTGTCTGTATAGTAATTTTATGTTTCCATGACAGATTCATTTTATATCTATATTAATGCAATATCAAAATGGGCTCTGGGAATGTTTTGGTTTGTTTTCTGCCAAGTTTGGGGCCATTTCCTGTCACCCGTTATTTATTATCCATTTAGCCTGCAAAGAAAAGCAAAGAAATAATAAGAATAATAAACAAATGAGAAGGCAGCAGAAGAATGAGAAATATATATAAGGAAATGGCAAGCAGCAGAAATTGCTTTATAAAGATTTTGCAACATGGAGTTAAATCTTTGCGTGCTTTAATAATAATAAAAAGCAATACACAAATATAAAGGGGAAGAAAGAGGCATCCCATGCCAGCCATGAAGACTGGACCAACCCTCTGAGCTGGTGTGGGAGCCCTCCCTGGCCTTAAAAGTTTCCAGGCAGGCCCTTTTAGGCAGCACACTACTTCCGGCATCACTTCCGGTAAGCCAGTTTGGTCTTGTGGTTAGAGTGTTGGACTCTTATCTATTAGTCTTCCAGTTTGATTCTCCACTTCTCCATGAAGCCAGCTGGGGGACCTTGGGCTAGTCACAGCTCTCTTTCTGGTGAGCCAGTTTGGTCTAGTGGTTAGGGAGCCGGTCTCTTATCTGGGAGTACCGGGTTCAATTCTGCCCTCCCCCACGAAGCCACTTTGAGTGCCCTTGAATAGGTAAGAAAGACAGGGTAGAAAAGCCAACTCTTCTTCCTCCATGAAGGCAGCTGGATGACCTTGGGCTACTTCTAGCTTTCTTTCTGAGCTCTCAGTGCCTCCCCCCTCACAGGGTGCCTGATGTGGATAGAACAGAAGGTTTGTCAGCTGCTTTGAGTCCCCATGAATAGGTGAGAAAAACAGGGTAGAAAAGCCAACTCTTCTTCCTCCACAAAGCCAGCTGGGTGACCTTGGGCTACTCCTCAGCTTTCTTTCTGAGCTCTCAGAGCCCTCCCCCTCACAGGGTGTCTGACATGGAGAGAAGAAAAGAACGTTTGTCAGCTGCTTTGAGTCCCCTTGAATAGGTGAGAAAAACAGGGTAGAAAAGCCAACTCTTCTTCATTTCTGGTCCATGCCCATCATAAAATCCACCAATCATCCTATACTGTGCACACACTCACAGAGCTTCTTGAGCCTGCTTCCTGTGCTAAGCCCTCAAACATGTGATCCAAGAACAGGAATCAGGGCAATAAGATTCCACAAAGCACATGAGCGCTGGAGGTTCCTGCTGGGAAGGAAACCAGACTAGCCATGGCTCCTGCTGCTGCTGCTGCTTGCCTTGTCCATCAAATCCTTCCACCTCTTCGATCTTGCTGTTCTCTAGGCCGCTTGCCTGAACTTAAATCCTGCCGTCATCAGGATTAGATAGAACTAATATAAAGGCATGCACTGCTTGAAGGATTTCCATGGAAAGAAGCAGCCATGGGCAGTTGCCCAGGGGCAGATTGTGCTTCTTGGGCAAAGATTTTGCCTTTCGAAACTCACAGGCAGAGATGATCCTTTAAGCAGGTGTGACAAATTATCCTCTGTTCCTTCCTCCTTCCTTCCCTCCTCCTTCCATCTCTCTCTTCCTGGAGTCCAGAGCCTCTGGCTGTTTCCCCATTTACCTGACTGCACCTTTTAATTTGCACTTCAGCCGGTAGCATGCAATTAGGCAACATCTGGGCAGGTGCATCTGCACTTGCAGGAAGCGTATAGATTAGGGATGTGCAAAAATATTCAAAATATTTGTTATTCGATAGAAATTTGGCTGAATTTGGACATTCAATTTGCTTTTTCATATTCAAATGAATAGAAATATTTTGATTCAGTCATTCAGATAATTTGGACATTCATATGTGTTTGGATAGGTATGTGATATATGTTTAAGTCTTACAGCCTCTTTAAACACACCTGTTTTGTATTAGTATATATCTGGGAGTGGAAAAGGCTGTTTGGAAAAACACCTGCGCTGTGTGTGTGTATCTTGTGGGCCTCATCCATCCTGATAATGCTGATTTTCTAATAAACCGACTCCTCTGCTTAAAAGGTATGCTTTTGGGTCATTCCAACTGATAAAAGAGACAATCCAATAATTCAATTTATTTTCGAGTTTTTAAATTTAAAAGCTGGATTTTTGCAAATGTTTTTGAACTTTTTTGCAAATGTTTCATGGCTTTTTTCTCAATGAAAAAAAAATCCTTTTTCGTTGCCAATATCACTGCAAAATACAAATATTTGGTCGAACGGTTCGTTTTCACTTCAATCAAATTTTTGGATATTCCAACTAGGGATGTGCACGAATGTTGTTCTTGTTTTTATTTCATTTATATTGAATCAATTGCAAGAAAATTAATATTCGTTTGAATAAATCCCCTTTGAATGCAGTGGGATTCAAATTCGATGCAAATGCTCAATCCTATAGAAATGCATATAAATCCCATATGAATTCCCTACAAATCCCAAACAAAGCTTCATATGAATGTATTGAAACACTCAATTCATTTTCGAATGTCAATCTTCAAATGTGCCAACATTTTATTTGAGTACAAATATCCAAATTTGGCTAAATCCGTACAAATTTTGAACACTACGAATATTTGTGCACATTCCTAATTTGCGCGAAAGCCTGTGAATCTGAAACATTTGATCCAATTTGTGAACCGGAATGTCATTTTGCAAGTGCCTAGTAGTCAGGAGAGGGTAAGTGGAGCTGGAAGTCCTTCCCTCCTTTGAAGACAGGTCTGTGAGCTTCCTTTGAAGTCCGCACAGCATGTGGACTTCTTTTGAAGCCTGTGGGATGGAGAAGCTCACTCTACTTCCAGTTGGGTAAGGACTTCCTAGTACAGCACCTGGGACAACCACCACGGGAGGGTTGGAACACATCTGGAAGATCTCAACTCACTACTGACTTAAAAGGCCCGTTTCACCTGGAAGAATCTCTGACTTAAATCTGACTTTTTTTCCCTAAGCAAAGTACAGAGTGATCTCTAATGAGGGTAGTAGATATTTCTTTAAAGACCCCAGCATGGAAGCAAAGGCTGTTGGGTAGCTGTGTCCTTTATTGCTGTCGCAAGCTCAGAAAAATGACAGAGTAATTGCCTGATTTTTTTAAACCTTCTTTTATTTCCCAGTCTCTTATCTCACATTTGGAGGAGGAGGAGGAGGAAGAGGAAGAGAGAGGGGGGCTTGGCTTTCATACCCCACATTCATATGAATGTCCAAAACATTCATATTCGTATAAACATTAATGTACAAATGTCATAACATCTGATTTGTGTATGAATGTCCAAATGCATATGAGTTTGTACAAGTAATGGATGTCACGAATATTGAAGCACATTCCTGATTTGGATGTGTGCTCCTTTGAGACACAACTCCAGTTGCACCTTGGCCGAAGCTGCACGGATTAAAAATGAACAAAGGGGGGGGGGGCGGTATCTGAAACCATGAAACCACGGTGACTTTTCTGGGTGGCCCCCATGGAACAACTGAGTAGTGGCAAAAAACCTCTGCATCCTTGATGTCCTCACCTGTTCCATCTTCCAAAGTATTGAGGAATACCATTTAATGTAAGAACATAAGAGAAGCCCTGCTGGATCAGGCCACAGCCCATCTGGTCCAGCATTCTGTCCCACATGGTGGCCCACCAGTTGCTTCTGGGCATCTCAAGCAGAGACAAGGGCAAACCTTCTCTTGCTCTTGAATCCCAGAAAATGGCCTTAGGGGCATCCTGCTTGTCCCCCCAGCCTGAAAGATGGACTTCCATTCTAGCAACCATGGATAATCTGTCCTCCATAAATTTCTCTTAACTCTTCCTTAAAGCCATCTAGGCTGGTTGCTGCCACCACCTCTTCTGGCATCATATTCCATAGACCGAGGACCCTCTGGGTGAAGAAATCCTTCCCCTTGTCTGATCTGACTTTCCTGTCCATCAGCTTCATAGATGCCCCCCTGGTTCTAGTGTTGTGTGACAGAGAAAAGCATTTTTCTCTAGCCACCTTTTCTATACCATGTATGATTTTATATACTTCAGTCAGGTCAGGTACCTGGTTCTCTCTTTTTCCCCATTTCATATACTACATTGATCATGTGAACTGGGCAGACAGAGGTCTGGACAAGAATGGTTGTCGTCGTAAAAACTGGGGGAAGCAAAAATATTATAGCCAACCCAGAGTATTAAGACGTCTGTGTAAGAAGCTCCTTCATTCTTATTCATAAGCAGTCAGTATGGCCCATATAGTCCCAAGGAGCTGAATGCAACTGAATGGCATCTAACAAATTCCCTCCCTCCCTCCTTCCCTCTCTTTCTCCTTTGCAATCCCTTTCCTCTGTTTCTTGCGTCTTTCTTCCTTCTTCTGTCATTTTCTCTCTGAAACCCTCTCCAATTCCCCCCGGTGCCTTCACCATCCAGCAGATGCCGGAGCTCAGATTCCTTACAGAGAACTCTGAAAATCAGGGCGAAGGCCCATGCTGAAGGCAACATGAAATTAGGACCGCAGGTCTCTTGACATGAATCACAAATCTCTCACATGCATCTTTTTTTTTTTTAATACTACTGAATCGGCCTCATTCTTCAGTGCTGCAACTCTGCTCATATTTACGTGCGGCAGGAGACTTATAAGGAGCAGCTCTTGCAAATAAATAAATAAAAATAAGAATCAATAAGTAATTTTGCTCTCGGGGGCTAAGGGAGCTGCGTGTATGTGAAGGGGAGGATAATCTTAGAGTGTTGGAGACAGTTAGCAAGCAAACAGCATCACCCAGGCCCTATGCAGACATGGGGAATATAGCGCCACTGTTGTGCTACTATGGTGGGGTCGCCACATGTGTTTGTGATAACTAATGATGTGCGTAGTTTTCCCTCACATTCATGTTTGTGTGAATGGAGCCACTTTGAATGTCCTAGGCTTCGCATTTGCTTCAAACGCCATAGATTCAAACAAAAAAGAAGAGTTGGGTTTTATACCTTGTTTTTCTCACCCTTAGGGGGACTCAAAGCCGCTGACAAACCTTCTGTTCTTCTCCCCACCACAGACACCTGTGAGGCAGGTGGGGCTGTGAGAGCTCAGAAGGAGCTGTGACTTGCCCAAGGTCACCCAACTAGCTTCATGGAGGAGAGTGAAATCAAACCCAGTATTCCCAGATAAGAGACCAGCTCCCTAACCACTAGACCAACTATGTCCCATACAAATCCTATACAAATCTTATATGAATCCCACACATATCCCATGTGTACGCCATATGAACCCCTTGTGACTAGCCCAAGGTCACCTAGCTAGCTTCATGTAGAAGAGTTGGTTTTTATATTCCACTTAAGGGGACTCCAAGCAGCTGACAAACGTTCTGTTCTTCTTCCCACCACAGACACCCTGTGAGGCAGGCGGAGTTGTTAGAGCTCAGAAAGAGAGGCCACCCAGCTGTTCATAACATTTGAAATGTGTATGAATTTGGCCCAGTTTCGATTCTCGAATGTTGGCACATTCGAAGATTGACATTTGAATTTAAATGGAATGTTTTGATACATTCATATGAAGCTTTATTTGGTCTAGAGGTTAGGGAGCCGGACTCTTATCTGGGAATACTGGGTTTGATTCTGCCCTCCCCCATGAAGCCAGCTGGGTAGCCTTGGCTGAGTCACAGCTCTCCTCTGAGCTCTCACAGCCCCACCTACCTCTCAAGGTATTCTGTTGTGGGAAGAAGAACAGAAGGTTCGTCAGCCACTTTGAGTCCCCTTAAATGAGTGAGAAAAGCGGGGTAGAAAAGCACATTCTTCTTCTTCTTCTTCTTCTTCTTCTTAGTATGGGATATATAAGGGATTCATATTTCTTATGTATTCGTATGGGATTTGTATGGGATTGAAAATTCATATTGAGTATGAATCCTACCACATTTGAAGGGGATCTATTCAAACAAATACAAATTTTCTTGCATTCGAAAAGCCAACTCTTCTTCTTCAAAGCAGATTCAGAGTGGATTAGAGATGGATTCAGAGCAAATTTGATGCATTCAGAGGGGATTCGTAGGGGATCTGTAGACGTGATTGGCAGCCAGGATTCAAATCAGATTCCAGTACCCTTCAGAGCACATTTGTATCAAATTCAAATCCTACTGCATTTGAAGGGGCTATTTTCAAACTAAGGCTAATTTCCTTGCATTCGATCCAAACTGAACATAAAAACAAACAAACATTTGTGCACATCCCTACGCTGAATAGTTAAGATCAGCGTCAAAGCCGAGAAGAATCCAGCACGCGGACTCTGATTTTATGCGCATTTAGTTATGAATACCCATGCCCGCGCATGTTGCGCAGGGCACACGCCTAGTGTTTTTGCTCAGGCATCCTTAATTGCCAGAGAGAGACATTTGAAGGATGCTGCAGCCAGCTGCCAGCCTGTTTCTTGCCCATCTGCGTACCTCCCTGGAGTGCTCCTCAGTATGAGACAAGTGGAGATGTGATGGACCCTCGGTGACGAAGGAGGGGCAGCATCTCAACAGATGCTCAAAGGAAGAACCAGGCAGGGTCAGGTTTAAAAGGAAAGCTCTGTCACTGCTGGGACGCAGGTTGCCTTCGTCAGTGGAATCTTTTGCAAAGATCCCCCACCGGGCTGCCCAGGAAGCGTCAGCCATTTTAGGTCAGCCAAACTCTGCTCCCCTATGGTGGAGATCTACAGTAAAACAAAACAAAACTGTGTTTCCTTCAGCAAGTGAATTTCTATCCTCCAGCATCAGGCTAGAGATGCACACGAATATTCAAAAGTTTGAATGTTCGACTCGAATCTGACAAATGTCCACATTAGAACTCGAATCGGATTTTTGAAAATCCAAATTTGCACGTTCAAACTCCAACTGGATTTTCTAAAACCCGATGTGGATTTTTGGATAATTTGAATGTGTAGATTCGAACCTGTGTGAAAATTATATGTATCTTGCACTTAAAATATGGGATTAAAATGGGATGCATATGGGATAATACGGGATGCCTATGGATTTTTATGGAAAGTGCACAGATACGTATAACAGGTACGAATGTTGTCGACATTTGTATCTTTTAATACAAATCTAAGATTCGAACTTATGGATTCAAATCAGGTTTGAATATTACGGATTCAAATTGGATTTTATGACATTCAGATCTTAAATATCTGAATCGAATTGAATTTTTTGACATTTGGATTTGAATGTCAAAAATACATTCATAGACATCCCTACATCAGGCTGAGGATAGACCCTTCTCTCACTCCTTAGTAGCAGAGATATCCACGAATATCCAAAATATTCAAGATCTCATCAAATTTGATCGAATTCGGACATTTGAATTTGAACCAAATGTCTCTAAATTCAAATTTAATATTTGATTGATTTGAATCTTTTGAATCATTCATACAGATTATTCAGAGAGTCATATGTGAACGGACACGTACGCATTACATATGTATCTGTATGTATCTTATTTGTATCTCTATACATTTGTATGGATATATGAGACGAATACAGGATGTGTACGGGATAAAAACGGGATGTGTATAAATGTGTACAGATGCATACTGGCACATTCGAATGTTGGGGACATTCCTCTCTTCAAATACAAATAAAAAACCCGTACGAATAGATCAGTGATGGCGAACTTTTTGAGCTTGGTGTGTCAAAATTCGCAAGAAAACCTAGCTTAACTCAGATGCTGTGTCACATCTAGAAATATCCATAATTTTGTGATATTGGTTGCTCTAGTAAAAAAGGTATATTTTTGATATATGTATTTTATTAAAAGCAAAAACAAATAATTCTTTACATTAGTGATTTTTGTTGCTGAATTTCGTTTGCTAAATCTTCAGTTGAAAGTTGGTATTTCGTACACTTCAAGAACAAGCAAGCACTACATGCCCAGGTGTCATGGCTTGGTGTGTCACCCAAAAGGGCTTGGCGTGTCACCTGTGACACGTGTGTCATAGGTTGGCCGTTACTGGAATAGATTCAAATGTATTCAATCTGAATGAAATGTAAATACATTTGAATTTTAAACATTTGAATCTTCAGATATTTGATTTGAATCTAATCTCCAAAATTGCATTCATGCACATCTGTACTCAGTAGGGAATAGGGGTGTATATGGAGACATTGTCCCACATTCTATCCGAATTGAATAGAATGTGGAAAAATTTGGTTCTGGCCAAATACCGCCCCCCCCCCCAGATGTGGGGGTATTCATATCCAGGCAGAGATATTCTATTGAATATCCATGCCTGGAACAACTAAACCCTCCCCCACGCTCCTTTCCCACCCCCTCCCCACTTACTTTACTGCCTCATGGCACCATCTGTGGAACCTTCTCCGCGGTGCCGCTGCCGCTGCCGCTGCTGCCACTACCACTACCACTACTGCCACCACCCTCTGGAACCATGAGCATGCTTCCCGGGAGCTAAACACAGACTGGAAGCTTGCTGGCGGTTCCAGAGGGCCCTGGAAGAGGCCCGGAGCACCACCAGAGTGCCACCCCAGGTAAGTGAGCCCGGGGAAGTGGGCGGGAATACTCCAGTGGCGGCCTGGGCCTCTTCCAGGGCCCTCTGAACCGCGAAAAGGCTTCCTGGGAGGTAAATACAGGCCTTCCAGTTTTTCATGCATACATATCTGTATGAATATCATACATATCTGTATGCATTTGCACTTAGGGAACGAAAACAGGATACATACAGGATAAAACGGGATGCATACGAAACGTATAACACATACAAATGTTGTCGACATTCATATCTTTAATACGAATGTTGTTGACATTCGTAACTTCAAATTCTAATCTAACATTTGAACAAATGCATTCAAATGTATTGGATTTGAATCGGTTTTTGTTGCATTTGGATTCTAAAATTTCAAGCCGAATATTTAGACATTCGATTCAACTCAAATTCGAATGCAAAAAGGACATTTGTTCACATCTATACTCCTCCAGCCTTTTGTTTCACTCATGTGGGACAGTAGCCAGTCTTCATAGTGTTGTAAAAAGCTGTGAGATGTCTTTGTCTGAGGCAACTGTGAGGAGAAACATCCCAAGCCATCACAGGCAACCTTTAACCTGGAACCTTTAACTTCCCAGGCAGCCTTCTGCCTCTAGAATTAGTCTTACTGAAAGAACAAAATGAAGAAGAAGAGTTGGCTTTTCTCACCCATTTAAGGGGACTCAAAGCAGATGTCAAACCTTTTGTTCTTCTCCCTACAACAGACACCCTGTGAGGTTGGTGAGCCCAGAAGAGAGCTGTGACTCGCCCAAGGTCACCCAGCTGGCTTCATGGGGGAGGGCAGAATCAAACCCGGTATTCCCAGATAAGAGTCCGGCTCCCTCATCACTAGACCACACTGGCTCACAAATGAGACTTCAAAGAGCTAAGAGGCTCCAGCAAACAGCTCTAATAAGGGAAAGCACAAAGCTAGTTGCCGAAAGGAAAACATCCCATTTGAAATAAAGTAGCTTCATTAGTTCCTTCGCCAGGCTGCCTCTTTCTCTCTCGCCAAGGCTTATTTTTTCTTGCGCGGCTTAATCCACGAGAACATGCATTCCCATCATTATTTACAAGGCTCCTTCACTGGAGTGTTTCTCTGGAATATTAAGGCTGGCGAATCAGATCAACGGAGAAAGTCTGATAAATTTGACTGAGAATGACAAGGGAAAGGAAGAGGTGGACAGATTTAATTATTTCTTATCATTTCAGACGGAGGCGGCAGTTAGAAGGGAGAAAGAGGAATCTCTTTGGGTTAGCTAGTAAACCTGTCTCCATTATGGCCTTGTAAAGGTTCAAACGAAGAACAAAAGACGGAGGGGGAAACATTTTCCTCTCCACTGTGCTCAGGGAATAGGAGATATAAAGAAGAGAAGACAGGACGGAAATTCGGGTGCAATATAAATGGATCTATTCTGTTGAATTATTGAAAAATCTGTACCAGATTTCCAAAAATTCAAAATCTGATCAAATTCGGATTTTCAAAAATCCAATTCGAATTCGAATATCAATATTTGATTAATTTGAATTGGATTTTTGAATTTTCAAATATCCGCGTACATCCCTAGAGAGGATGCCTAGATGGACTGAGGCTAGATCCAGAAGGACTCCTTTTATGCTCTTCTCTTTTTGTGTGTACCTATAATCTGCTGTCTTCAATAAGGTCAACTTTTATATGGTTTTGCTATGGCTATGCTTGAACACGTTAAGAAAGTGAGCTAGGCTGAGGCTGTGGTCACACCTAAGTTTTAATCCAGCTTCAGTCCACCTTCAGAGCGAGAGAACACATCAGCAATGTGACCAGTAATTTTCTTCCCACATCATCTATCCCAAAGGTGAATTTTCTGAGTTACTTAACACTGGAAGAAAACAGCTTGTCACTTTGCTGATGTGTCCTCTAACTCTGAAAGTGGACTGAAGCTGGATTAAACATTAAGTGTGACCACAGCCTGAGTTACAGCCACTCCCACTTGGAGAGGGCAGAATGTCTGCTCCGCAGTTTTCTTGGCAGGGATACAGAAGTGGTTTGCCATTGATTTCTTCCGGGAAGAGGTTGGGGACTGAAATGGCAACCCTGTACTTTCTAGGCAATTTGCTCTTCCACTGGGAATTCACCAATAGAGAAAGACACTTTCAGGTTGGGAAAAAACAATCCCTGCAAATTTCAATGGCAGACAAATGTAGAGATTCGTGTCCGCCGTTACTAGAAGCTGGCTGAGGGGGAAAGGAATAGCTTACCATCTGTTACCTACTAAAATACTTTTTTGATCCATCACAATCCAGATGGCTATGTTGGTTTCAAGGTGGAAAATGTATCCGTATCTATCCTTAGGAATACCGCGCTGGTATAAATCAAATAAACTGGGCTCTTGTTGCCTCGTGCAAGGCTATAAAGCATCCTCATCTGTTAGGAACTGGTGGGGGTCCTTAGACCAGGATTTGGAGAAATATGATCAAGTTTATCCTGTTGTGTTTATCTTTCTGTCCGCTCCAAAGTGGTTTGAAACCAGGAACGGCATTCTTTTTCAAAGTTCATTTTTGGCATGAGGGCAGAATCTCAGAGAAGGAGGTTTTCTAGGATGTTAAGAGATACCTGCCCATATGTACTGCAGAGACAACAATTGCACATTCCGAATTGGGCTTATTCTTTTGCCTTGGAATGTGCAAAGTTTTGTCAGAGTAGCAGGATCTATATGAAGTATCTGAAATCTTGTTGCAATCAGTAGGAGACAGTGATGAATCAGAGCTGCTAGAGGTCTCAGCAACGCAACACCTTTCTGAAATATCAAGCCTTTCTTGTTCTGACACCAGCCGGCACAAATTGGAAAATCATTTATAAGCCCCCTTGGAAAGTCAGGCTCCAGAGTAAAACTTAAAAATGGTGCTTTTGCAACAAACTGGGAATTGGCTGCGCAGCAGATAACACCTTTCATTCCAGGTTGCTTAGGCTTTGGAGTGTTCATAAACACATTTTATCCTGAATGCATCCCGTTTTCATCCTGAACATATCCGTACAGATACGCACAAGATGCGTACAGATACGTATGAGATGTCCATCTGTACACCTATGCATGTCCAAATTATTCGTGCAAATAATTCAAAATATTTATATTCATACAAATACTAAAGTATGATTATCTGGACATTAGATTTGTATGCTAAATGCTACCTTGAGTCATTTTCACATTGTGATGATTCCATGAACAAGATCATGCACTTTTCTTGGCAGAGATACGTTAGCCACTTGCCATTATCTTCTTCTAGAGAGACCCCATGGGCCGAATCTAAAATCTAGTCTTTTGTAGTCAGATGCCCTGAACTATTCTAATTCCTTCTGGTACCATTAGTACAGAGGTGAGGATTCACCTCTTACCCTTCCTCTTTATTGCAGAACATTTTATAGACTGCTCTTATGTTCCTCAAGAGTGACCCTTGCTCAAGGACAGAGCAAAGACCTGGAAGGCAAGGAAGTTGAAGGGTTCACTCCTTGGTTTGTTCCTAGAAAAACAGAAGACAATAAAACTGCAAGGAGGTCTCCATGGAGTCACTGGCAGCTGCACTCAATGCAGGAACATCTTCATAGTTACCAGAAGACGGTATCTCTGTTGTAGAGCATCAATTTTGTGCATTGATGGTCCAGGTTCCACCCTTAGTATCTCTCCAGAAAAACGTAAGGAAAAATTGTCTGTGTATTTGCCAATAACATTTCGTGGAGGTATCCTTAAAGTGAATAAGGTTTGATTCCAACATAATGATCTAAAATAACAACAATGGATTATGTTCCTCTGTGTCCTTGTCTTTTCAAAATTAAAAAAGTCTTGATTGTTTGTTTACACATATAGTAAACCCTATTTTCCAGGTTGAGGGGACAGACAGGATGCCTTTATGGACATTTGCTGGGATTCAAGAACACCAAAAGGTTTGCCCTTGGCTCTGCTTGAGATGTTCATGGGCAATTGGTGGGCCATTGTGTGAGACAGGATGCTGGACTGGATGAGCGGTGGCCTGATCCAGCAGGGCTCCTCTTATGTTCTTATGTCCTTATGCTTTTTAACTCCTTTTGAGAGTGGATATGCCTCCAGCTACATCCACAAAGGGCAATATGATGTTACATGTGTCTGTGGCAATTCCAACTTAGCTCTGGAGTATTGGGACAATTCCAAACCTAGGTTTTCCTGAAATACCTATGGGACATACCTTGTCGAGCTACTGGCTCCTAGGATCCGCCATCTTGGAAATGGTAACTGCTCATGGGAGGGCCCAAGTTAAAAAAAAAAAGGCTGCTGTGTATGTGCAAACTTTTGTACCTGGATCTTGTTTGATCTTGTTCGAATACCTGGTAGTTTCCTAGTTTGATTCCACACTCCTCCACGAAGCCAGCTGGGTGGCCTTGGGCTAGTCACAGCTCTCTTCCTGAGCTCTCACAGCCCCACCGACCTCACAGGGTGCCTGTGTTGGGAAAAAGAACAGAAGGTTTGTCAGCAGTTTTCAGTCCCCTTAAGGGTGAAAAAAGCAGGGAATAAAAACCAACTTCTTCTTCTTCTACACACCACTTTGGGAGCAGGTGTCTAGATTTTGCCTGCTGTCCAACACGGACAACAAGAGGTAATTCTCAGTGTCAGGGGCCGGCCTCAGTTGTCTTTAACTCCACCGTGTCTTTAATGGAGCTTAATTTCAGGTCCCACCGATCCCTAATGATTTGTCACTGCCTGTTACCTTTCCGTCAACAAATGCAATTAGAACACTTTCTGCTCAGATTTGGGTAATTACATAAAACATGCTACAACCTTGTTCAACTGAATGGCCATTTCAGCTCTTGAGCTGGAACGCTATAGAAAATGTTGACGAAACTTCTGCACTACCAATCTGTTCGTTGGAATGTATGCAAACAACCATGAATCTCATGAAAGCCTTGGCTATCAGGCCTGGAGCGTAGTGTTTAATGTCATAAAATTGTGACGATTTCTCCTTTCTTAAAATAAAATTAAACAGCCCAAGCTGAACCAGATGTCTCCTGTGAAGTTTGTATTTCATGAATCCTAAAGTCACAAGCTGAGTTTTAGGAGGAAGGGGAAGGAAGTAGAACTTTCTTACCATATAAGTTTGTATCACTGAATTCCACTTGCTAAGTGCAAAATTAGAATTCTGGGGAAATAGAGCAGGTGTTCTTCAAGGGAGGACACGATGGGGTGACGTCTAAAAGACCTTGTGCCTTTGAATAGTTAGGCCCTGGTTACAACTTTAGTTTAGGATGGTTTCAGTTCATCATCAGGTCACGTTACATTATTTTTATTCAATTCGTTATCCAAGCTGGCTTTGTCCCCATCAGATCATTTTCAGAGGACTCAGCCCATCCTGGCATCCTAGGTCATCTTCTCTTCCTCAGTGTGAACAGGGCGGTGAGGGACTAAAGGAGGTTGAACCATGCTATGGTGGTGGTGGTGGTGGGGTCCAGTCTTTCTTTGGCTAGTCGACACGTGGGGAGTTAGTGGGGCACTTCCCCCTCTCCTCAGTTTATGTGTATGATTCCTCTATCGAGCATTTTTACACAAATTTATTATTATTTTTTAAATTAATCACACAGAGAAGAAAAGCACGTGAAAAAGGAAGAGAGGTGGTGGAGGTGGTGGAGCAGATTTAAAGAAGAACCATAAACACACACCCTCGCCCTGCTTCAGTGACACAATGGCATCCAATAAGAAAGGAGGTAGATTTGACGCAACAAAAGGGGTGGAGAGCCAAGAGTTCCATGGAGGAGGCTCAGATTGATCGTGGAGAAAGGTGTGAGTGTTGCAGCCCAGAATGAGGATGGCCTGAGGATGACCTATAATCTAGGTGGGAACGGAACTGGTACAACCTCGGTTCGAATTATGAATAGGCTGTCCTGTCTCATATAGGTGTGACCAGGGCCTTAGTCTGGGTCTCCTCTACCTCTTCAGTGGTGGATGGAAGTGAAGAGAGGCCCTTAGAGTAGTATATTATAGAAATATCTCAAACTGGTTCCTTTGGTTTGTGGTTTTCAACAAACTGGGTTGTTTGCATAGCTCACATGTGACCTGAACCAGTTTGCAAGGGCTGTTGGAATGAACCGAGCAAACTGAACTGAACCAAAATATTTCAAACTGTGGACATCCTATCTGAACCGGACCACTAAATTTAAGTTTGTGCACAAACATAGTATATTATTTTGGACTGTTCAAAATTATCCTCAGTCTTTAAGAAGTTTCTGGCTAGATTTGTCTATTATCTCTTACTGAATTCTAGAAGCACATTTTCCCAACGTATCAAACTTCCTCTTGGATTATCACAGTTATTAGCACTAGAGACACCTACCTTTCATTAGCTTATGAGTCATAGCTTGTTTGTTCCTTGTACTACCCTTCTTCTTGGATTCTATTTGCATTGCCTTGTCTTTGTGCAAATAACTTAGAATGGTTGTTTTAATCCTTCTTAAGGCTTAAATTAAAGAAAAAGTTTTCCTTTCCTTTCTCGGTCTTTTCTTTTCTCTGACTTTCGGTTGCAGAACTATATGATCTTCTTACAGGCTCCATTTTCTCTCCTACTTTCCTTCACCCTCCACTGAGCCTTTCCCCCCCCCTCGCCTTGGTCATTGGCCCTGGATATATTTATGTTGTTGTGTTAATCAGTTTTGGGACTTAGGTGGCATTTTTAGTACTGCATATATAAAGGATTCCATCACTTTAACGCACCAATTATTTCCCTATAAATAAGGGAACCAGTGCATTCTAACACCCATGGGTGGTTGGTGGTATGTTGGGTCATCTTTCCATGTTTATTTCCTACCCTTCATCCTAGTAGTAAAAGGTAATAGGAGGCACTTTCCGATTTTGCAGATACATGAGAAAATGTATACATTTCTGATAGAGGTTTGGCTTCTACACCCAAACTAGAACCTTTGTGAAAAATTAGCCTTGGAATAAAACTGGATCCTTTAAGAACTAAAAATTGCATTAGATAATTCCTTGAAAGTAGTGTTGTGCACAAATATTTGAAATATTTGTTATTTGTTTATATACGAACGAAATGTCCAGATACTCAAATTTCTGAGTTTGAACGAATACAAATATCTTGAGTTATTTGTATCTGTATGGGTACATACGCGTCTCATACATGTCCGTACACACATCATATGCATCCGTACGTCTTTGTATGCACCCACAGGGGATGAAAACGGGATGCATACAGAATGCATACGGGATGCGTGTGGATGCATATAGATGCGTATTGAATGCGTTTGGGCATGTACCAGATGCATATGTACCCATACAGATACGAATGTCTGAATTATTCATATGAATACCTACAAATGTATTCGTATCGAATTGAACATCTGGACAGGCATATTTTTTTGTTATTTGGATACATTTGAATTTTTGAATATTCGATTTGTCATGAATCAGATTCAAAAATTGCATTTGTGCACAGCCCTACTTGAAAGCTAAATCAGAGGAAGGCATTAACTTCTCTTAGTTTTAAGTCTTAATTTTCAGGTGAATGCATGTTATTTTCCAAGGAAATGGTGAAAACGCCAGGGTTAAATTGCTCTCAGTGGGCTAGTTGGTTGTGAAGCTTAAAAGAAAAGTTAATTTACCTGTTTTGTACTCTGCTGTCAAGCAAGCTAAATAGGTTGCCCCTGGGTCTGCAAAGCTGAGTTCAGTTAGGTTGTAAGAGCAAAATCCTGAGATATTTAAAAACTATAATTGAGGCAATTGTGGGCCAGCTTTCAATACTGACATTTCCCCCCCTCTTGGGGCCTAAATCATTTATAGTATTTTTTTTTCAAGCTCGTGTCTATATATGTGTGTATCTATGAGGGGGAGAGAGAGATTTCCTAATTGTAGTATTACAGTGGGATTAGTGACCAAAGAATAATTACTATTTTAAATCAGCTGCTACTACTATATGGAATGAGCTGATGTTAGGCTGACCAGTGGTGTCTTTTTTTAAGAGGCTGAGGGAAATCTCTGATAAATATAAGACTAGGGAAAGACGGCGTTTAAGAGGGGACCTGATTGAAGTATATAAAATCATGCATGGTAAAGAAAAGGTGGAGAGAGAAATTATTTTCTCTATCACACAACACTAGAACCAGGGGGCATCTATGAAGCTGATGGGCAGGAGAGTCAGATCGGACAAGGGGAAGGATTTCTCCACCCAGAGGGTCATCAGTTTATGGAATTTGCTGCCGGAAGAGGTGGTGACAGGAACCAGCCTAGATGACTTTAAGGAAGGGCTAGACAAATTTATGGATGACAGATGTATCGCTGGATACTAGGATGGATGCCTAAGTACATCTTTCAGGCTGGAGGGACAAGCAGGATGCCTCCAAGGCCATTTGCTGGGATTCAAGAGCAGGAGAAGGTTTGCCCTTGCCTCTGCTTGAGATGCCCATGAGCAATTGGTGGGCCACTGTATGAGACAGGATGCTGGACTGGATGAACTGTGGCCTGATCCAGCAGGGCTCCTCTTTCAGTATATTCTTATGTGCGTGCATCAAAAGAAATGGGACAGAAATTTGCATTCACACTCTGAATGTTCTAGGCTTCAAATATGCTTCGAATTCCTGCCACCGCCAGCACTTGCTCTTCCAGATCCACTGTTTAAGCTTTGAATGAAGGCACAAAAGCTTTCACTTTGCACATGAAGGTCAGTCTTTGCATATAACCGCTATCCAGTTTGAATGCAAAATTCTGAACCTTCACAATTTGTACAAATATAAGACCCTAAGAAATTCTCGGCTGGATCTGACCAGTGCGCCATTTAAAATAGCAGCCTGTTCCTTCAGTTGTCTTTATTTCTCTGTTTATGTGTGGCATATTTCCAAAGACTCTGCAGAGTTTACAAGATAATAAAACTATAAAATCAGAATTTGAAAATAATTGCAGCTGCACAGAGAAGCCGGTAAAAAAGACTCCTGCAGAATGACTTGGTTAAGATCTTTAGGACGACTCTGTCTGCAGTGGCTGGTACACAGGAGTTGGACCAGCAAGTATACTAGGAACTCCCCTTTCGCATGCTGGTGCGGACTGTTTGCCTGTCTGTGTCACTTCGGTCTTGTAGTTAGAGTGTTGGACTCTTATCTGCTTGTCTCCAGGTTTGATTCTGCTCTCCTCCACAAAGCCAGCTGGGTGACCTTGGGCTAGTCACAGCTCTCTTCTGAGCTCTCACAACCCCACCTATCTCCCTGTCTGCTGTGGCCCCATTCCCAAAGGCACTAAAATCTGGACTGGATTTGGACTCAGCATCCAGCGTTTCCATTAAATTTGCCAGTAGTCTGAATCTGGGAAGGGCTGTTCCCATGCCAGTTCTTCCCCCCCAGATTTTCTGCAGAAGCCCCTGCAGAAATCCGGGGGGGGGGGGGAAACCCTGCTGAAAAGAGGACTTTCTGATCCAGTCCAGATTTTAGTGGCGGCAAAGGAGGAGAACAGGTGGCCGGGGCGAGCGAGCGAGGGAGTGGGAGGGGGTATGTGGGGAGGAGAGGCCACCCCTCGGGTGCTGGCTTCCCCTTGAAGGTGGTGAAAGCACTTTGAAGGCAATTTGATTTGGGGAGGAGGAGGAGAAGGGGCAGCAGCAGCAAGCGTGGGAGAGGAGTAGGATCCTCTGCCACTGCTGCCATGCCATTGCCACCACTACTGCCTCTACCACACCCACTGCCGATTGGCGCTTGGCAAGGCCTTTGGTACTGAGCTTTGCACCTCCTTTGTGCTGGCCAGGCATTCTGCAGGGCTGAGGGTTTCGGGGCTGGGCATGGTTGGGCCCCGGCTTCCCTTAGGGTTAGAAGGAGGAGGAGGAAGAGGAGGTCAGGAGGTCTGGAGGTCAGGAGTGGCGGCTGCGGCGGCAGCTCCTATCCAAAAACTGTTGCACCGTGCCGTTCGCTGGTGTGCCTGTGCACACTTGTGGGTGAGGTTTGGGAACAGCCCAATGAGTGCTCGGTGCTGTTTCCGGCCTCCAGATAAACCCACAGCAGAAGCCGGATTACTCCGGACCACAGTAATCCGCATTTGCAGTAGGTGGGAACGCGCCCTGTGAGGAGAAGAACAGAAGGATTTTCAGCCGCTTTGAGTCCCTTAAGACAGTTTGGACTCATGGTTAGACTGTCAGAATCTTATCTGCTAGTCTTCCAGTTCAATTCCATACTCCTGCAAGAAGCCGGCTGGGTGACCTTGGGCAAGTCACAGCTCTCATTCTGAGCTCTCACATCTCTACCTACCTCACTGGGTCTCTGTTGTGGGGAGAAGAGCAGAAGGATTTTTAGCCACTTTAAAGGGTGAGAAAAGTGGGGTAAAGGAGGAGAAACCTTCTCCTTGGAAAAGCACCTTTTCTACCTCCTCTGGTTTTTATGTCACATCCTATAATTATGTTGGTATCCTCTGAAACTGTATTAAGCACGATTTTATACTTTTTCATCTTCATATGAATCACTTCAGAAAAGCATCATATAATTGCTTTAAAAGATATAAGTATATGTAAACCAAATTTGTGGCAGTCAAAGCCCTGATTAACATACAAAACCAAAAATCCACATTATAATAAAATAATAGCAATATGGTCTTGTTCTGTTTGGTTTCCTAGCACAGTCCTTCTCAGACTAGATCACAGGTTAGCCTATAAAACACATCTGTCAAGCAAATGCATACTGCAAAAGGTAATGAAAATATAATGCCTTTGATCCTGGCAGCTAAAATTAGAACAGCCTGATAAATTTTCTGGATTTCTCTTTTTAAATGGCCATCTTTTTGTTGACAAAGGCATTGTGCTTTTAGCAGATGGATGACAGAGGGAAAACAGGTCTTGCTGTGTGGATTCAATCACCCTCTGAAGCTCTTTGTTTATTGGTTTCCTTCTGTGAAATACAAATAGATTCATTACATCTTTAAAAGCCGTGATAGGTTTTTTTCCCTCTAGATAAAACTATGAGGCCTCACTATGCATTCATTAAAAATAGGCAGATGGAGAAAGGGGTAAAAATGGTTTGTTGTGGTTCACATGGTTCCTTAGACCACCCCCTTGCTGCAGGCTCTGTTCGAACTGGGTTTTTCAAGCAGCAAGCTGGTTCAGTTCGCATGTAAATCATGCAGACACCCCAGTTCGCTGCGAACTATGAAACAACTGAAACGGTTCAGCACATTTCTACAACCAAGGTCTACTAGGGCCCTAGTCACACCTTGAGTTCAAGATGACTTCAGGTTGTCTTCTGGTCGCGTTACATTATTTTTATTCAGTTCATTTTCCAAGTCAGCCTACCCATGTTAGATGGTTCTAACCGGCCCATCCTAGCATCTCAGGCCAGTTTGTGAGCCAGTTTGGTCTAGTGGTTAAGGAGCCAGACTCTTATCTGGGAATATTGGGTTCGATTCCACCCTCCCCCATGAAGCCCATGGGTGACCTTGGAATAGTCACAACTCTCTTCTGAGCTCTCATGGCCCCACCTACCTCACAGGGTGTCTGTTGTGGGGAGAAGAATAGAAGGTTTGTCAGCTGCTTTGAGTCCCCTTAAATGGGTAAGAAAAGCGGGGTAGAAAAGCCAACTTCTTCTTCAGGCCATCTTCTCTTCGTTGGTGTGGGGGAATGGGCTAAAGGAGGCTGAATCATGCCATGGTGGGTGGGTCAAATCTCTCCAGCCAATTGACATGTGCGGACCATGAGACCTCTCCCCTCCCCTTCTCAGTTTATGTGTATGATTCCTCTATCTAACAATGTTAAGCAAATTTATTATTATTTTTTAAAGAATTAATTGCATGGAGAAGAAAAACACATAAAGAAGGAAGGGGGGCATGGAGGTGGTGGAGCAGATTTTAAAAAGAACCACAAACTCACACCCTTGCTTTCCTTGAGTGACACGATGGCATCCAATAAGAAAGGAGGTAGATTTGACGCAACAAAAGGGGCGGAGAGCCAAGAGTTCCATGGAGGAGTCTCAGGTTGATTGCAGAGAAAGGTGTGAGTGATGCAGCCCAGAATGAGGATGGCCTAAGGATGAACTATAGCAATCCAAGTGGGAACAGAACTGGTACGACCTCAGTTCGAATTATGAATAGGCCGTCCTGTCTCATATAGGTGTGACCGGGGCCTTAGTCTGGGTCTCCTCTACCTCTTCAGTGGTGGATGGAAGTGAAGAGAGGCCCTTAGAGTAGTATATTATAGAAATATCTCAAACTGGTTCCTTTGGTTTGTGGTTTTCAGCAAACTGGGTTGTTTGCATAGCTCACATTGGATTATGAATAACTTGTCCTGTCCCATATAGGTGTGACCGGGGCCTAAGGTGTTCCTTATTGCTGCTATTGTATGCCAAATTAAATTCTTCCAGCAAAACATTGTTGGGAAGTGTGCATTTGTGCATGCAAGTTAACATAAGCCATGCAAACAGTCTTGCCCTAAGAGCCAACTGGTATTTTACCTTTTCCCCAGCCAGAGGCCTGGAGAAATGAACATGTCATAACACCGATGTCAGGAGACAGCAAACATAGCAGACAATTGCATCTTTACAGCAAGGGTACACTAGGCTCTGGAGATCATGACGGAAACTTCCTGGCAGCTGCAGCTTGGATTTTTCTGGTGTTGTCAAGGTTTTTGTTTTCTTGCTTGTACAGAACAAAGAGAAAGCATCAAGCCCTGCTGCATACATGCTGCCTACAGTTTTGTAGGCCTGATAGCAACGTGCCACATCTCACCTGACTCCCACCTGCCTTAGCAGGTGGTTTCCATAGAGACGTGGCCCAGCGAGGAAGGCTTTGCCCTCTGAGGCCCACTCCTGTCGATGTCGCAGGCAGAACTATGTGCTGACCTGATTCTCCTTTCACCACCATTCCTGCGTTGCATTGTATTTCTGCTCTTGCTGTTGCCATAGGAACCCCCGCTTCCTCAACTGTCCCTCGTCCTGCCGTAATGAAGACCGACACCAGCTGTTTTCCTCGGGGCACGGCATACGGACTCAATTTGGGTTGTTGTTTTTCCTCATCACGGACCTATAACTGGGCCACATCGCTTTTTTGTTCCCGCGGTTTCCTTTAAAGCCCCAAACCAAAGATTAAAGGAAAGAGGGAGAAGGAGAAGGATGGAGAGGGAGAAGGAGAAGGAGAGAGAGATGAAATGAATTAGCAACTGGTTATTTTATCTGTTCTTTGCCCTCTTTTTGGAATTGAGATCTTTAGATGCTCTACCTGCCTCCCCAGGCATGATTGAACTAATATGGAGATTATCAGAGAGCACAGGGAAAGCTGATAGGTTTAAAAGTCTAGGTGGAGAAGATGAGAAGGAAAGCCAAGACGACTTCCTGAGCAGTTTCTCTTTTCTCCAAGGTCCTTGTAAATCCATCCTTTCCTAAGTATATATTGCAAATGATATTTTTGAAAAACAATGGTAGGGCCATTTCCACATGGGCTATGAAGACCCCATTTAGGATCCAAGAAGACACTATTACGAATGGAAAGGTGACTTACCTTCCTCATGGATGGAAGACCCCATTAGGACCTCATGAGGAACGTATGGTCCTCACGGGCACCTATGGATTCTGTTCCTAATGGGTCTTTGGGCCCTTAGATCTGGACCCCTTTAATGGTGTCATCAATCCAGTCTTACCCCACAAAGACCAGAGCGCAATGTGCACTTCCACACACACCTGCTGGCTGGATGAGGTCCAGGGACAGGCCTAGTGGAAGCGACTCCTGCGTGACCAGGGCAGAAGCTCCTCCTCAGACTTAATTGGGATCTCTGGAGCAATGCTGCTGCATCTGCATGGTGGCCCTGTTTAGCACCCATTGTCACTGGAAGCCCGGCCTTCTCTGTCTTCAGTCTAATTTGTCAGCTTTGCATGAAACCCTCTATACAAGAGTTGAGAACCTAAGAGGAGCTCTGATGGATCAGGCCACAGCCCATCTAGTCCAGTTTTCTGTCCCACACAGTGGTCCACCAATTGCTCATGGGCATCTCAAGCAGAAGGCAAGGGCAAGCCTTCTCCTGCTCTGGATGGCATATGGCCTTTAGAGGCATTCTTCTTACCTCCCCAGCCTGGAGATGGTACCTAGGCATCCATTCTAGTAGCCATTGACACACCTGTCCTCCATGGATTTGTCTAACCCTTCCTTAAAGCCATCTAGGCTGGTTGCTCCTACCAACTCTTCTGGCAGCAAATTCTATAGACCAATGCCCCTCTGGGTGAAGAAATATTTCCCACTTGTCTGATCTGACTCTCCTGCCCATCAGCTTCATAGAGGGCTCCCTGGTTCTAGAGTTGTGTGATAGAGAAAATAATTTCCTCTACCCACCTTCCCTATACCAGGCATGATTTTAAATACATGTCAAGTCCCCACTAGGGATGTGGATGGATATTTTTTTGCATTCAAATTTGATTCAAATAGAATGTCAAAACATTCAATTTGATCCAAATGTTTAGAATCCGAATGCAACAAAATCCAATTCGTATCGAGTACATTCAAATCTATTCGTTTGAATGTTAGATTCGAATCTGAAGATAACAATGTCAACAACATCTGTATTTGAAGATACAGATGTTGACAACATTCGTATGTGTCATATGTACCTGAACGCATTTCTTATGCAAATGCATACAGATACATATGTGCACATTCATATCTGCACACACATATCTGTACATTTGAATGATTTGAATCATTTGAACAAATGTTTCAGAACATTCAAAATCCATTTGAATGTTTAAATTCAAATGTGTAGACCTTCTATTAGAGTTTGAATGTCCATACTCGATCGAATTCAATTGAATTTAGAATGTTTAGGACATTTGTGCTAATCTGTGTCTTGTTTTAATGTGTATAAGAACATAAGAACATAAGAGAAGCCCTGCTGGATCAGGCCACAGCCCATCTAGACCAGCATCCTGTCTCACACAGTGGCCCACCAAATGCTCATGGGCATCTCAACCAGAGACAAGGACAAACCTTCCCCTGCTCTTGAATCCCAGTAAATGGCATTTAGAAGCGTCCTGCTTCCACCACCACCCCCAGCCTGAAAGATGTACCTAGGCATTCGTTCTAGTAGCCACTGATACATCTGTCATCCATACATTTGTCTAACCCTACCTTGAAGCCATCTAGACTGGTAGCTGTCACCACCTCTTCCGGCAGCACATTCCATAAACCAATGACCCTTTGGGTGAAGAAATACTTCCCTTTGTCAGATCTGACTCTCCTGCCCATCAGCTTCATAGAGTGCCCCCTGGTTCTAGTGTTGTGCAACAGAGAAAAGAAATTTTCTCTATCCACCTTTTCTATACCATGCATGACTTTATATACTTCAATCAGGTCCCCTCTTAAATGCTGTCTCTCCAGGCTGAAGAGGCCTAGATGTTGCAGCCTGATTTCATAATGGAGGTGTTCCAGACCCTTAAGCACTCTGGTTGCCCTTTTCTGCACCTTCTCTAGTATCTTGTTTTTAATCTGTTGGTTAATCTGTTGTTACCCGCCCAGAGACCTTCAGGTATGGTGTGGGATAGAAATATAAACAAACAAACAAATAAATAAATCCCTAGTCCCCACTTAAATGCCAATAAATGAGTGATACCAAAGGGAGATTTGTGGGTCCAAAGAAAGTCTTCATTGCTGCCATTACAGCATGAGCCCACTACTGGTTGAAGGAAGATGTTGAATGAGACTCACCTTGGATTCAGAAGAGATCTAACATCTTTAAGATACCTCATAGGCAGCAGAGGAAGCAAAGATAAAGAATGCATCTTGAGGATAATGAACTCAGTCACCAATCTGCTTTTTCCTTTTGAAAAGCAACTAAGGGCAAATCCCCACAGCAAGCTTATTTCGAATTCAAAATGTTTTCAATCCTCCCAGTCCCCACGTCAGTTTGGCTTAACACGCTTTCCGTGTGTTAAATTGCCCCAAAGCGTTGTAAATGTTAATCCTCATTTCAACAGGTCTCACTCTGTTTCGTGCGCTTGAAACGTTTTATATTTTTTACTGTGGGAACCCTTCCATGTTAAGGGATGAGAGTTTTCCTCCCCCAATAGCTTGCTTCCAAAGCAAGCTGTAAAATCCACCACTTAAAGCTACACTGTAGCGATGGAACTACTTCACACCTGATAACGATCTTGCCATTGAAAGTTCTAATCTTTATAAAAGGCAAAAGAAAGGAAAGCAGCTGCCGGTTTGGGGAGATGTGTGAATGTTTGTTGCTGCTGCTGCTGCGTGCCCTGAGCAATAAGGAGAGGAGGGGAAAGAATTTCTGGCTGCCCGCTGCCGTTTTTCCTCCATCCAGGCAAGCAGCAGCCATCCAGCTAGGCTCCGTGAAGGGGTCCCTTATGGGTGGCACGTTCACGCCAGGAGGAAGAGGACAGGGCAGCCCCAAAAAGCAGTTTTTAAAAAGTAGCCACTGGAATCCCCCCTTGAGTCACATACGTCCTCAGAATCTGGATTGAATGCGATTCTGGCTGAAAGTAATGGGATCAGGCAAATTTGCGTTTGCATCCGGTTCTGTTATTTTGATTTAAGGAAACTGGATTAAGCTTTTAATGGGGATGCGGCCTAAGAATAAATACTGAGTGATCTTACAGTGGTGTTTCTCTCTCTCTCTCTCTCTCTCTCTCTCTCCACCCCCCCCCCATTCCATGCCACAGGCAGCTTTGATGTCAAAAAGCATTTTTGTGCTGCGCCCTGGATCTCTTTAATTAAATTGTCTTTGGCCTTATCACAGAGAATTAACCAAAGCTGTGTTGTACATGGATGTGTTCAAGTATGCACGTTCACACACAGCGTTGAAGAGTCCTATGTTCCTCAATCAAGTCCTCCTCCAGCCGGGGAGAAGTAGAAGGAGTAAATCCGATTTTATGCTGTGTCCAAAGAGTCGAATCCAGATTAATTGTAGACAGACACATGCACAACATATTTCTTTTTTTAAAAATGGCTGTCAGGACTCCTGTCATTGGAGAGGGAGTAAGCACACTTGAAAGTTATTTCAGGAATAGAGAAATTTGATTCAGAATTGTCTACAAAGAGAGATCAGGGGGTCTCTCAACCCATCCTTCTTACGTCCCTATGAGAGTGACTCTTGCCTTGAAAAGCATGACCTGCTAATCCAATTTGACATGGAAGTTGCAGTTCTAATCCATAGCGAGGGTGATGCCATTCTCAAATAAGGGCAACAATTCTGCAAGTGCAGAGTCTGTGATATCTTCCCCCCCGGAGAATGTCAGGAGTGTAGGAAAATTGTCCCTTTTTTGCTCCTTTGCAGGCTAAATAAAATACTGATAGCACTCAGCAAAGCTTCTTTTTTAAATAAAAATTATAAATATCTCATATATATTCTTTATTAAAAGATTTTTCTTTGACAACTTAAAAACGTTACATAACACGTTAATTTGACTCTTATCATAAAGTCCATTTTCTTGTTGTCTTTGTTAACTTCCCGTTTCTCCAGCATCTCTTGATCTTCTTGTTTATTTTGTCTGCTCACTGAAAGTTTCTTGCTTCATTTATCAGCTGACCAGTTCCTTTGTCGGAACTAGCCTTATTTGTTTTCGATCTTCATAACACTTACACCCAAATAGTAGCAACCTTTTAATGACAACTTATCAAATAAATCTAAATTGCTAATACTGAAAAAGTGAGATCAGATAAGATAAAGCGAAAATATTATAATCTACCTGTTCCAATTATTACCAGATTATATTTCTATCATTGCAATGTATGTCCTTAAACATCCTTCTTTAGCATTTTAGAGTAGAATTGTAATAAAAAAGTAATAAAAATAATAAATATCTTTGATGTGCATGGATTAGGGGTGTGGATGAATGCAATTTTTGAATCTGAGTCCCCTTAAATGGGTGAGAAAAGCGGGGTAGAAAAGCCAACTCTTCTTCTTCAGGCCACCTTCTTTTCCTTGGTGTGGGGAAATGGGCTAAAGGAGGCTGAATCATGCCATGGTGGGTGGGTCGAGTCTTTCCTTCGGCCAATTGACACGTGTGGACTTCATGAGACCCCTTCCCTTCCCTCCTCAGTTTATGTGTATGATTCCTCTAACAATGTAAAGCAAATTTATTATTTATTTTTTTAAAGAATTAATTGCATGGAGAAGAATAGCACATAAAGAAGGAAGGGGGGACATGGAGGTGGTGGAGCAGATTTTAAAAAGAACCACAAACTCACACCCTTGCCTTCCTTGAGTGACACAATGGCATCCAATAAGAAAGGAGGTAGATTTGACACAACAAAAGGGGTGGAGAGCCAAGAGATCCATGGAGAAGGCTCAGGTTGATCATGGAGAAAGGTGTGAGTGATGCAGCCCAGAATGAGGATGGCCTGAGGATGAACTAAAGCAATCCAAGTTTGAATTATGAATAGGCCGTCCTGTCTCATATAGGTGTGACCGGGGCCTTAGTCTGGGTCTCCTCTACCTCTTCAGTGGTGGATGGAAGTGAAGAAAGGCCCTTAGAGTAGTATATTATAGAAATATCTCAAGCTGGTTCAGTTGGTTTGTGGTCTGCAGCAAACTGGGTTGTTTGCATAGCTCACATTGGATTATGAATAGCTTGTCCTGTCCCATATAGGTGTGACCAGGGCCTTTGAATTTGATTCATAATGAATTGAATAGTTGGAAGCTGGAATATATCCGAATAACAAAATAATGAATGTCTGGACTTTTGATTTGATATGAATACATTTGTATGTAGTCATACAAATAATTTGGACATTCATGTCTCTGCGGGTACATATGCATCTCATATGCACCAGTGTGCATTCTGTATGTATCTACAGTGGTACCTCGACATACAAGTGCCCTGACATACAAGTGTTTTGAGATACAAGCCGCCGAGCGAGTGATATTTTGCTTTGAGATGAGAGCAAGATTTGAGATACGAGTATGTAAATACAGTACAGTACATAACAAAAACAACTGAGGTGGTGTTTTGGGAGCTGGAATGGATTAATGGGAAAATTGCTTTGAGATACGAGCGATTTGACATAAGAGCAAGGTTACGGAACGAATTAAACTCGTATGTCAAGGTACCACTGTATATGCATCTGTGCAAATCCTGTTTTCATCCTGTGTGTATCTGCAAGATGGGTATGTATCCCTACACATACAGATGTCCAAATTAATAGTACGAATAACTCGAAATATTTCCCAGCAGAAGGGAATGCCAAATTGCCCCTGGAAAGAACATCTAGCACAAAGGCTATAACTAAGGGGGACGACCTTCTGCAGAAGAATGTGGAAGTTATCCCTTCCAGTTGGAAAATAAAAAAAAGGTGTACATTTGCAGAATGAAACCTGGAACAAAGGGGAGGCATCTCATTTAAAGACCATTTGGCCAACTCGTCCCAGGGATTCAGAGCGCTTGCTTCACATTGTAAACTTTACAATTTTCGTTATGATTCGCTTTGCGCATGGCCTCCGATGCTGTTTGCTGGATTGCAGGGCTATTATTTTTCCCTGTGCTTTGTTCATTTCCTTCTTAACTGTGGTAATAAGAATTGATTGGATGAGTGAAAAGTAATGGGGAGAAAAATCCCGCCTGATTCATCAATCTGTTGTGAATCCGGGAAAGAGGCAGTAATCAGCATGTTGAGAATCCAGAGAGAACATGACGAATTAGACCTTATGGCCCAGGTGGCTGGAATTTTAGGCATGCAATTATGTGCAAGTTTGCGCCTGGGCAGTCCAATTTCAGCTAAAATGAACCACCTGTGACTTTCTGCACATACCCATGGAAGGAACAGGATCTAGACTATAGGCCTCTTGTCTGCCTCTTGTCTGCACCTTAGTCCGGTCCAAGGGAGGCTGGACCTGATGCTGGAACACTCCATTTCCACTGGACAGAACATAATCAAATTTTACAAAATTCATATTTGTTTAGATCCCATTTGAATGTGCTAGGATTCTATTCAATATGAATGTATTTGTATGAATCCATACGAACACCCTAACCCAAGCTTGTCACTTTGCTGATGTGTTCTCTTGCTCTGAAAGTGGACTGAAGCTGGATTAAACCTTAAGTGAGACCACAGCCCTTGTAAAGGAGTTTTTCAGTTAAAAAAAAGGAAGAATTTCTTGTTTTCAAACTAGTTTAAAACTGAACATAAAGAACTGTGTGTATGTTCAATTAACAGGTTCGCCATCAAACCGAACAAACACCTTTTTATTTATTCATTTATTCATTTGCATTTGTATCCTGGCCTATTCACAAAGGTCTCAGGGTGGATAACAACATTTAAAATCAAATATATCTATTAAAACAGTAACAATGTCTGTAAAGTGTATATTCCTAGATAACCAAAGACCAGAGCATAGTATATTCCCATTTAACCAAAGATCAGGGGATAGAGGTGTGGCTTCACTGCCTTCCTAAGCATGTACAGTGAAGGTGCCTGACACACTTCAAGGGGGAGATTATTCCATAGCTTGGGGGCCATCCCTGAGAAGGCCCTCTCCCGGGTGCCCACCCGTTTTACTGCTGAGGGTGCTGGGACAACCAGGAGGGCCAACCCTCCAGATCTCAGGGCGCAGGCGGGTCGATATGGAAGATGTTCCTTCAGACATTTGGGGCCCAAGTCATAGTTATAAGTTATAGTTAACAGCTTGAATTGGGCTCGGTTGCAAATAGGCAGCCAGTGTAATTCTTTTAAGACCAGTGTGATGTGCATCCAGCCAGCTGTTCCAATCAGCAATCTAGCAGCTGCATTCTGCACCAGCTGCAGCTTCTGAACCATCTTCAAGGGCAGTCCCATGTAGAGCACATTACAGTAGTTAAGTCTGGAGGTTACCAGAGAACGGCTACCTGTAGATGACTGGTTTGATAGTCAACTGTACACACAATTTTAGTTTGCACTGGGTGTGCAAAATGAGACCAAAGCACGCTTAATGGCCATGAATTCAAAAGCACCCATTTTACTTAGACTCTCTTGCTTTCCTAGCCCTTGGGGGATTGGAATATGGGTCAACTGTCAAGGAACCTCTTGAAACAGGAGGCTCATGAGGTTTAACCCTCATGTGGTGCCGTCTAGGTTCCAAAATACATGTTTGGGGGAAAGTGCATTGTAGTGCTAAGCTTGAAATTATAAGAAATTATAGTGGGTGGATTATAAGTGATCATGAACTTCTCCATTTTTTTAAAAAACTTTTTGCAGAGAAGAAACAAGGGAAAGGGCAACTGTACTCCATGATTTTTTGTTTTAAGGCAAGAATAAAGGACCTTTGGCTTTTTAGTCAACTTGGCCCCACGGTCAAGTGTGGCTGATGTTGAGGTCAAATGGTAGTTAGAGAATTATAGAACATCTATTCATGATTTAAGGGTAGGGATGTGAACGAATATTCATAAAATTCAAAAATTTGTACAAATTTGGCAGAATTTGGATCTTCATATTCAGATTGAATGTTCTGATATATTTGTATGACGCTTCATATTGGATTCATATGAGATTCGTATAAGGAATTTGCATGCTATTAGTATGCATTTGTGTGGGATCTCTATGCTATCCATATGCATTCATATATAAGATCCGTATGCTATTTGTATGCATTCATATGGAATTTGTATGGGATTGAACATTCGGATTGAATTTGAATCCCGCTACATTTATGAACATTTGTGGCAATCCCTATTCTGTGCTGCCTCCCCATGAAAGATAATGCAAATGAAACCAGATCACGACAAAGGAAGAAGTTGCTTTATTTTATGAAGAAGAAGAAGAAGAGTTGGCTTGTTTACCCCACTTTTCTCACCCATTTAAAGGGACTCAAAGCAGCTGACAAACCTTCTGTTCTTCACCCCACAACAGACAGCCTGTGAGGTGGGTGGGGCTCTGAGAGCTCAGAAGAGAACTGTGACTAGCCCAAGGTCACCCAGCTGGCTTTGTGGAGGAGTGCAGAGTCAAACTCAGTATTCCCAGAAAAACGTCCGCCTCCCTAACCACTAGACCCAACTGTATTCCTTCCAAATGTTTTCCGTCCCCGATTCCTTGCCTTCTGCCTTCTTTGCTTGCTGCATCACCTATGGTAGTTTGGGAAAAGGAAAGAAAAAAGAATGTTGATGCCTTCACAGAGCCGGGAAAGCCCTTTCAGGGGTTTAACTAGTCAATAGAATCAGTGTCTACAAGACGCCTCGTTTCTTGCCTCCACTCCATCTACATGAAGCATAATAAATTGGCAGGTTGTCCATATGCTCATTTTCTCATTTGATGAACTGACAGGAAATAAAGTAATATCCGTCCTCCCTCTTTCCGTCCTTCATGGCTGCCCGTCACCTGCCAGCCGCCATTTGAGTGAGTGAAGGCTCTGACGGATAACAGGTGCCTTTGGGGAACCGAGGACAGCTGCTGCTTTCTTCTAAGCAGTGGGTGAGGATTAGGAAGACAAACTCCGCCTGGCCTAAGCGATGGTGTGCGTGTGTTGCGCTGTAAATCTTTCTTGCCTTCTTTCTTTTTCCCGCTAAAAGGAATAAAATAAAATGAGGATTTATTCAGCACCAAATTGGTTGGGCTGTTGTTAAGAAGATGGATGGGCAGAGAAAATGGAAGTGTTAGTGCTCTGGCAAATGGAGCAAGCTAACAAGTTCTAGGCAGAGTTGTGTTAAGTTGCTGTGTGACTGGATAACTTCCCTTCTCTCTCTGACACACAGACACACACACACACAGGGGCACAGACACACACAGGGGCACAGACACACAGACAAACACAAACAGAGACACACAGGGGCACAGACACACACAGGGGCACAGACACACAGACACACACAAACAGACACACACAGGGGCACAGAGACACAGACACACACAAACAGACACACAGACACAGACACACACGGGGCACAGAGACACACAGACACAGGCCCACACAGGGGCACAGACACACACAGACACAGACACACACAGGGGCACAGAGACACAGACACAGACACACATAGACACAGACACAGATACACACAGGGGCACAGAGACAGAGACACACACAGACAGAGACAGAGACACACACAGACACAAACAGAGATACAGACGTGGGCGCGCGCATGCGCACACACAAACACACACAAGTGAACCAGCCATGCCATTTCACTTATTTTTAAAGACAGGATTATGGAGGAGGATTTTTGCCCTGCTGTTTTCCTACAAAACACTAGTCCAAGTAGCTAACATAAACTTGCAAATACAGTAAAACAGGGTTGTAATATAGACTGTAAGGTAATTGTGAATGACTTGGGCCCCAAATATCCAAAGGAATGCCTTCTTCCATATCAACCTGTCCGTGCCTTAAGATCTGGAGGGGAGGCCATCCTGGTTGTACCACCATCCTCAGTAGTCAAAGTGGTGGACACCTAGGAGAGGGCCTTCTCAGTGATGGCCCCCAGGCTATGGAATAGTCCCCCCCCCTTGAGATGCGTCAGGATCTTCCACTGTATTTGTTTAGGAAGGTGGTGAAGAAGCACCTCTTTGCCCTGGCCTTTGGCTGACAAAGCTTTCTGTTCTTCTCCCCACAACAGAACACCCTGTGAGGTAGGTGGGGCTGTGAGAGCTCAGAAGAGAGCTGTGACTAGCCTAACGTCACCCAGTTGGCTTCATGGAGGAGGGCGGAATCAGATAAGTATTCCCAGATAAGAGTCCATTTCCCTAACGACTAGACCAAACTGGCTTCACTGCCTTCCTTTGAAATGTAAATTTCACAAGATTCAATTCAAATTTACCAGATTCAGATCTATTTGTTCAAATTTTTTATTCGAATCTGCACATACAAATGTTAACATTCGTATGTGCACGTATGCATCTTCCCCACATCCGTACGCATCCGTATGCATCCTGTGGTTATCCCGTATGCAGCCTATTTTTGTCCCGTACGGATTCGTACACATGTTCACGGATGCGGGAAAGATGCAGATCTTCACGTACGTATCGCGAACGAACCCGTACCCGTACAAATATCTGGATAATTTCGAACAATCCATAATTCGAAATTCAATTTGAATGTTTACATTTGAATTTTGGGACATTCAATTCGAGTTCGAATGTCAAAATTCGGCACAGTCGATCGGATTTCGAATGCCTACAAATATTTGTGCGCGTCCTGGCTACTGTGTCCAAAGGTCTAGAAATGTGCTATGCATATATCCCTCAGGAAACCAGGAACATGGTCCCCTCAGTGGGAAAACCTCAGCTGGTGAGATGGCCACCTACCAGCCTAGAAGGAAAGCAATTTCCTTTCCCCTCCATGTATATAATTAGCTTCTCGCCAAAGACGTATGCTTCTAGCTACTGTCACCACTGGTATCCTAGTTGCATTTTCATTTCAGCCCGATGCTACTAAATAATCACCATTCCCTATAGGCAAAGATGCGCTTTGCCAACAGATCTGACATGTACAGTATCTTTCTGACTGCCATGTGCAAAGCCCTGCTTTTTCTCTCTCTCCTCACCCCCGCTGAACGCCTAAAGATCCCTGCCCAGGGCAACTGATTATCCCTGATAAACATCACAATGAAAGGGAAACGTGTATAAACCTAGAGACTGGCAACGGGAGGAAGGTAAAACTGCATGCTTCTGAGCAAGCAAAATTAATTTGAGTGTTGGAGCAGAATTCTTGTTTCAGTGATGGAAACTGAACTATCAAGTTTGACAGCCATCACCTTGTGGAAAAGGAAGATCAATTTTTTAAAAAAGCACAGAAACTCCAGGAAACAGCGGGGCCCTGGAAATCAAATGGCTGGATAATCATAAAGATAAGAACCTAAGAGGAACCTGGATCAGGCTGCAGCCCATCTGGTCCAGCATCCCATTTCACCTAGGGGGCCCACCCATTGCTTCTGGGCATCTCAAGCAGAAGATGAAGGCAAAACTTTCACCCACTGATCTGGGCTAGGGATGCGTACGAATGTGGATTTTTTTTTTTTTGCATTCGAATTCGAATCAAATCGAATATCCAAACATTCTATTCAATTTGAATGTTTAGAACCTGAATACAAGCTTCGCAGCTCTTCCTCCCACACCTCTGATAGCTTCCCTTTTTAGTTCTGGATCACAGGTGCATGCCTTCTGCACGCCTTCCATGGTCCAGAACAAGTCCCTTGGTCGTCTTGTGAACCTGATTAAATAGGTCCATAAGAGATCCGGATTGAGGGCCTCTTAACTCTGCATCTAGGTCCATCTTGAGCTGATGGAGAAGACCAATGTGAGTGGGGCCTCCTTGGTCCACATGGGTGGCATGTGATGAGGATTAAGGGGCTCTTTAATCCAGATCTACAATGAGTGCAGAAAGGGACAAAATGATTTAAGTCCTTGGTTCATGAGTTAAATCTCTTCCCATGTGCCCTCCTGAGTTGCCACAATATTCACCCTCATTATGATGATAATCTCCATCCCAGGCACCTCCAGGTATTAGAAGGGCCACAGAAGGGCTGAATACATGCTCTTTTGTGGGGGGAAAAAGATTCCACATTTGATGTCTGGCCTAGTGATTTATGTGGTACAAATACTGAGATAAATCCAGCATAGATGAGACCAAGAGGGACCAGAAAGACCAAATCTCTGACAGACCGGTGGAAGGGAAGCAACTCCATATGCTTGTGTTCACATCTCCTAAGGTGAATATGTGTTTACTCTTAATTCTATCTTTCTTACTCCTGATAACTCGGGAACAAACTTCGCCCCCTATCCTTTCTTCTCCTTGGCTGTGGTTACACTTAAGGTTTAATCCAGCTTCGGTCCCCTTTCAGAGTGAAAGTCCACACCAGCAAAGTGGCAAGCGGTTTTCTTTCAGTGCTAAATAACTGAGAAAATTCACTTTTGGGAGAGACAATGTGGAAAGAAAACCAACGGTCACTTTGACGACACGTCTCTCGCTCTGAAGCCTTAGAATTGGCCATGGCATTTGATCCTTCCTCACTGGGGTAAGGATCCACAATTTAGAAAGCAGAGGAAGAAAATGGAGGGTGGAACAAGTCCCAGAATCCTTTGTCTGCAAGTCCCAGGGACACGCGCTTCCACAGAAACGTTCATGCCATCCAAAGATAGATCCAAAATGACCACAATGACTTTGCCATTGGTATTCATGGTTGACTTCCCTAACGTCACACCTAGCCTGCCGTCCATTTCCCATCACTCACATCCTAACCCTTGCCGTTAATTAAGTTGTACTCATGTGCCAGAACAGATGAATGTTGGGCCCAAGGCAACTCCAGCCTCCCAGAGCAGGACCGAAATTATCAAGGGGTCCCACCGCCTCTGGACAATCGCTCCTGTCAGATCAACTTGCCTGCCTGAACTTCTCAATTTTGTATCTGGCTGTGTGGCACCTCTGTCCTTCTTAAGGGCCCAAAAGCTGGGGTGGGGAGAGAAAAGTGTTTAGGATCCACAGAATTTCTCTTTCTCCTGCAGTCTTTAACACTCACTCTGAACCTCCGACGGAAAGCAGAACCAAGGTGAACAAAAGGTCCATTTTTTAATATACTGAAAACTAGGTTATGCGCACAGATGCAATTTTCGACATTTGATTCAAATAAAATATTTGAATATTCAAATATCCAGATTTGTACAAATAAAGAAAAATGAATGTCCGGACATTCAAACTGATACAAATACATTTGTATCTATTCCTATGAATATTCGATACATATCCAATTATACAAATCACATACTCATCTGTACACATCCTGCTTTCATCCCATACGTATCTGTATAGATGTGTAGGTGTATCCATATAGATCACGTAGGTGATACGTATGGATATATATATGTGTATGTATACATACACATACGAATGTCTGAATTATTCATATGGAATAATTGAAATATTTGTATTTGTAAAAAGTGAATGCCTTGATATTTGATTAGTATACGAATCGCTGAATTCATCCAAATAACGAATATTTTTAATAACTGTACACATTCCTACTGAAAACTGCTTTTCCAATGATTTTTGTTTGTTTGTTTCCAAAGGGAAAAAAGTGAGTTCCAAACAATGTTGTATGGATAGGCTGAATCTGCCTCTTTCTCTGGTTGAACTATTAGAGACTATGGGTGTTTTCCCACTTAGCGCTAGAGTACCCATTAAGGGTCCTTAATGGGTCCTTAATGAGTACTCTAGTGCTAGTGGAAAAACACCCTCTTGCAAAGGTTATGGAGCCTTTGAGGTCTGTGTCCACATTTGCTGTTTGGCTGTTTGCTTCCACTCACTGAGCCACACCTTGCAACCATCATCACAAAGGATAAACATGGAAACATTGGTTGGTTTTCCACTATGTACATGTCATAACCAGCAATAGCAGCTTCTCTGGGTGAAAACTGTGGAGGACTCTCCCTTGTAGCACACACCAGTTTGAAGGGTTCAATTGAAGCCCACGGCCAGTTTGGTCTTGTAGTTAGACTCTTGACTGCCAGTCTCCTGGTTTGATTCTGGGTGGCCTTGGGGTAGTCATGGCTCTCTTTCTGATCTCCCACAGCCCCGCTTACTTCACAGGGTGTCTTTTGTGGGGAGAAGAATAGAAGGTTTGTCACCCGCTTTGAGTCCTCTTCAGTGGGTGAGAAAAGCAGGCTAGAAAAGCCAACTCTTCTTCGTCTTCATTGTCATCATCAGACCCATTTTGGGGTTGAGTCAAAGGATGATACCTGGTGAGACATGTAGACGGGGTCATCTTCGGTTCAACATTGCCTCCATGACTAACAAGAGGGTTGCTGTGGGGATAAAATAGAGATGTGGAAAGTTCACTTTGTGTACCAGAAGAATCAGACAAACAATTCTGTTGTCAGAGGTTTGCATAGAACCAAACGTCCAGTGATTTGCACACCCAGGAGCTGAATCGAATTGAACCAGTCCCCTGCTCATGAACACAAACTGGTTGATCATAGAATTCATGTGCACCATGTTTTTGCCCTTGAAAGGGGCTTTTCTAATGGGTGGCAATGGTATGTTCTGTTTTTTCCACAAATTTGGGGCCAAATAAATGGACGTTCACTTCGGTGGTAAACTGAACACTCCATTTTCATTTGTGCATAACCCTACGATAAACTAACGGTGTAGAGAAGAAGACCCCCCCCCCCTCCAGACTTGTGGAGTAAATCCGCAGTTAAGGGAAAAATCACAGCTTACCTGCTGCGAAGCGATGACACGCTGACTTGACCAGAAACACAGCTCTGTAGATCCCCATAGGAGCTGCAAGAGCTGAGTTGATGTCTGCCATCACATGGGATGAGGCAGCCAATCAGGTTTGAGCTGCCTTCCCTGCTCTTGTCATCTATTCTCGCCATCCTGCCTGGACTGGCAGGAAGATTCAAATTTAGTTAATCCTGTGCAGCGAGCGTCCTTCATCCCGCAGAAGCAGTGAGACAATGTGTCACCACCTCACCGCAGCGGCACATTCCGCTGTGCAGTATTAACGAGAATGGATGCACGCAAGGAGCGTTCATGTCATGTGGGTGTTACAAGGGTGTGTGGACTCCAACTCTGAGCTCTTGGATGTGGTGACCGGCTGCCTGTTTGACCTTCCAGGTCAGCCGCCCTCCCCCCGGCAAAACCTCCCTCCCTTATTTCTGCATCCTGCCCCATTCATCTTACAGCTCTACCTGTAATCATCGGGCCACCCCCTTTGCTACTGGAGGGAATGAAAAATAATTTGTCCTCTTCTCCCTTTCTTGACTAGAGGGACCGCAAAATGTGTGCCGGGAGACATTTTTGGCATGGTAAATCAGAACTCAGTGTGGTTTGGGCTCTGGCTACTTTTCAAGTTGCCACCCCTAATCTCTTTAGAGCCCTTGGTTGATTGAAACAAATGAGCTCAGTACAAAATGCGAACACCTGAGATTGAGCAAGCTGAAGGGAGGGAGGGAGCCGAAAGCAGCGTGAAGACAGCTTGCAGGCTGGAAAAACAGGCAGAATTCCTCAGGCAATTGATTCTTGGTAAACTATTGACTCAGCCAGAAAGGATAGCCAGGCATAGAGTTCGCTTTCGCTCCCCCTTAGGCAGGCAAGAAGAGAGAAAGGTCTAATAAGATTCCTTCCTTCCTTCCTTCCTTCCTTCCTTCCTTCCTTCCTTCCTTCCTTCCTTCCTTCCTTCCTTCCTTCCTTCCTCTTTCTCTCTCTCTCCCTCCTTCCTTCCTTCCTTTTTCCTCCTCCCTCTCTCCCTCTCTCCCTCTCTCCCTCCTTCTTCCCTCCCTCCCTCCTTCCCTCCTTCCTTTCTTCCTCCCTCCCTCCTTTTCTTCCTTCCTCCTTTCTTTCTTATTTCCTCCCTTCCTCCCTCCTTCTTTCTCTCTCTCTCCTTCCTTCCTTTTTCCTCCTCCCTCTCTCCCTCCTTCTTCCCTCCCTCCCTCCTTCCCTCCTTCCTTTCTTCCTCCCTCCCTCCTTTTCTTCCTTCCTTCCTCCTTTCTTTCTTCCTCCCTCCCTTTCCTTCCGTCTTTCCTCCCTCCCTTTCTTCCTCCCTCCCTTCTTTCTTTCTTTCTTTCTTTCTTTCTTTCTCCCTCCCTCCCTCCCTCCCTTTCTCTCCCTCCCTCCCTCCCTCCCTCCCTCCCTCCCTCCTCCTCCTCCTCCTCCTCCTCCTTTGTAGCAGCTTTGTTTTCATGGTTTTCACTGTGTGGTGAATTTCCAGCCCTGATTCCTTCCAATTTACAGTTCTCACCCTTGATTTTTGCTGCTTCATTTGCATTCAATATTAAACACCTCCACCCCCCTTTTGTAAGTTATTAGAATTGTGTTTGGGTTTTGGTTTTTTTTTCTTTTTCTTTTTGCATGTGTGTTGCTTTCTCACTGTAATCAGATTTATTTTGCTGTTTATATTCTCCCCCCACCCCCTTCCTGGGTCTTTGCATAAGGAAGGAGTGTGCTTCATCAAAGAAGAAGAAGAAGAAGAAGAAGAAGAAGAAGAAGAAGAAGAAGAAGAAGAAGAAGAAGAAGAAGAAGAAGAAGAAGGAAGATCCAGCTAGTTCAATATTCTCTCTATGGGCTTAAAGCAGATTTGGAGGTGGAAGACATCCTGAGAGGTGCAAAGGAGTGGAACTTGGAAGCAAAGTGGAGACTATAGATGCCCAGCCGAGAGTTTGGCAAAAACTCCTTTTTAAAGATTCCAGCTGTAGTCCAAATGCAGGAGCTGTAGCCGAGAAGGCTTATTGGAAGGGACCTCTAGGGTTATTAAGTCCAACCTCCTGTTCAATGTAGGATTTCCTAAACTATCCCAGGCAGATGTAGGTCCAGCCTCTGCTTGAAGACCTCCAGTGAAGGAGAACCCACTACCTCCCGTGGCAACCTATTCCATTGACCGATTGCCCTCACTGTCAGGAAGTTTTTCCTATTATCTAATCTGTATTGACTGCCTTGAATTTTCATCCCATTGTTTCTAGTCCTCCACTCTAGGGGTGCGCACAGATCCATTTTTCCACATTCTATTCAAGTTGAATAGAATGTGGGAAAATTTGGCTCTGGACGAATTACAAACCCCCCCCCCCCAAATATGGGGGTATTTGTATCTCAGCATGGATATCCTGAATATCCATGTCCGGAATGAAAAAACCCTCCACCAGACCCCTCCTTTGCCCTCTAGAGGACCCTAGAAGAGGCCCACGCTGTCACCGAAGTATGCACCCCAGGCAAGTGGGCCTTGGGGAGGCAGGCACATGGGCTCTGGTGGTGGTGCAGCCTTTTCCAGGGCCCTCTGGAACCATGAAAGGGTTCTGAGGGCTAAATAGCGAGCTGTATTTAGCTCCCCAAACCCTTTCGCGGTTCCAGAGGGCCCTGGAAAAAGCCCATGCCACCACCAGAGGGCGCCCCCCCCATCGGTCTGTGGAATCTGCTGCCAGAAGAGGTGGTGACAGCAACTAGCCTAGATAGCTTTAAGGAAGGGTTAGGCAAAATTATGGATGACAGATGTATCAATGGGTACTAGAATGGATGCCAAGGTACATCTTTCAGGCTGGGGAGATAAGAAGAATGCCTCCAAAGGCCATTTGCCATCCAGAGCAGGAGAAGGTTTGCTCTTGTCTCTGCTTGAGATGCCCATGGGCAATTGGTGGGCCACTGTGTGTGACAGGATGCTGGACTAGATGGGCTGTGGCCTGATCCAGCAGGGCTCCTCTTATGTTCTAATGAGGGCATTGATCTGCATTAATCCATGCCATGGCTTCACAGCTTGAAAGAGGCTTCTTAGATCTTTGCTAAAACTCTACCTTCTCAAGGTCAAGGGTGCTCAGCCATGCCCAGCCCTGGTGTTTTTGAACTGCAACACCCCAGCATTCAGCCTGCAGGGTTGCTGTTCGGAAGCATCAAGTCGGCTGCCTGTTAGAGCACCCTTGTGCTAGCTGTTCAGGACTGTACCACGGAAAAAAAAAGTCTGTCCCAAGGGGTGCTACCTGGTTTTCCACTGACTCACTCTTAAACACTCAAATGAGGCTGCAAGAGAATTCAGTCATGAACAACCAGCCGCGGGGAGTATTTCAGAATCCATTTCTTCCTTTCTTCTTGGGAACTAATCTATCTCTGAAGTCCATTTGGCAGTGGAACTTCAGTCCTCCAGAGGGCGCTGCAGAGTTAAATTCCAGCTCCTGTCGCCGGAGTTGTAACACAACACTAATATCAATAAACAGCTGGAGAGTTAACTGGAAAACTCAATGTACCTCCAGCTTTAGCAAGGTGGTACCTATTCCGTGCTAATTTTCTCTATGGGAGAAACCAGACTTTGTACCAAGGAAGCAGGAATCCTTTGGGATGAACATTCAGTGCAAACAGCAAACGTGCAAATACATTTTCCTCCCAGGGAAGGCTTAATGTGCTATTATTTCTTCTCTCTCTCCTTCACACTTTCCCCCCATAATTTATTTTTTGGTTTTACTAATCAAGGGAGATTACTGTCAGAGCATATGAAATGTTGCCAGTTACGTCTTTGCAGTCACTGCAAACTCTGATCTTGAATTTCCTTGGAAGCTGCATTAGCCAGTGGTTAGGGAGCCGGACTCTTATCTGGGAATACTGGGTTCAATTCTGCCCTCCCCCATGAAGCCAGCTGGGTGACCTTGAGCTAGTCACAACTCTCTTCTGAGCTCTCACAGCCTCACCTACCTCACAGGGAGTCGGTTGTGGGGAGAAGACCAGAAGGTTTGTCAGCCACTTTGAGTCCCCTTAAATGAGTGAGAAAAGCCAACTCTTCTTCTTCTTCTTCTTCCAGCCTCTTCTACTTTTCAAAGACTTTGGTTTGAGCAGACAGAGTGAACCAGTAATTGCCCAGGCCTCATAGGCCCTGGTCACACCTAGATGAGTCAGGATGTCCTATTAATAATTCAAACTGAGGTCATGCCAGTTTTGTTCGTTACAGGTCTAGATCGTTATAGGTCATCCTAGGGGCGTGCAAGAAAATTTGGCTTCAGATGAATCCCACTTCCGTGAATATGGGTTTTTTTTTGTATTTGTGCACAAATATTTAGGCCATGTCTTCACAGCAACCTTATCTTGGATTCAAAACATTTTCAGTCTTTGGAGTCCGCACGGCAGTTTGGCTTAACACCCTTTCCCCGTATTAAACCACCCCTAGCATGGTGAATCTCAATCCTGATTTCAACAGGTCTCACTCCGGATCGTGTGCTTGAAATGTTTTACATTTTTTACTGTGTGGACAGTACCGTTTTAAGGGATGAGAATCCATGTTTAGGGTTTCCCTCTCCCAATAGCTTGCTTCCAAAGACAGTGATTTCAAGGATCGCTACACTGTAGCGATGGAACCACTTCTAAAAGATCTGACTTTAGAAAGGGAAAGGAAGGGAGGAAAGCAGCTGAATGTGAATGTTTAAAGCAAAGGGTGTTTAGTTGCTGCTGCTGCTGTGTGCCCTGAGCAATGGGGAGATGAGGGGAAAGAATCACTGGCTGGCTGCCTACTGCCATTTTTCCTCCATCCATGGAAGCAGCAGCCACCCAGCCACCCAGTTAGGCTCGGGAAAGGGGTCCCTTATGGGTGGCGCGTCCATGCCAGGAGGAAGAGGGCAGGGCAGCCCTGAAAAGCGGCTTTTAAAAAGTAGCCACTAGAGTCCCACCTTGAGTCACGTACCCCACGTACAATCCTCAGAATCCGGATCCAACGCGATTAAATTAAAAGTAATGGGAACAGGCAAATTCGCGTTTGCATCCAGTTCTATTATTTCGGTTTAGGGAAAGCGAAATAAGCTTGCTGTGGGGATTCGCCCTTAAATGAATATTCATACCCAAAACAAATGCAACCTCTCCCCTTACCTGTCTGCCTTGCTGTTCAGACTGAAAGTGCCTTTCCCAGGCTCTGGAAGGCCTATTTTGGGCTCCAAAAGTGCAGAAGTTTCCCCAAAGTGCATGCCTCCAAAAGGTGGGAGGTCGCAGGGGGACGGGAAGCCCAGGGGGAGGCCTGGGGGTATCTGGTATCCGGAAGCTTCAGCCAAAGCTTCTATGACTTTGGTTAGCTTTTTAGCTGGCAGGTAAGCAACTTCTGAAGTTTACCAAATTTAAACTGCCTCTAAACATTGTAGCAGCTTTTGTTAGGTTTTTAGCTAGCAAACTTCAGGAGCTGCTTGTCAGGAAGCTGGGTTGGAATAAGCTAACCAAAGCCACTACAATGTTTAGAGGCAGTTTGGCAGAGAAGCGCTTTTCTGCTTCTCTGATAAACTGCCTCTAACTTCAGAAGCTGCTTGCCAGCAATCGGGGAGGGGGTGGTGGAATAAGGGTTGCAGGAAGAGGCTTGTGGGACAGCAAGGCTTGTGCTTCTTACTGTGGCAATCAGTTCTTTTACGTTTACCTGGTGATCAGATCGCAGAGAGAAGTGTCTCGGTTCTGTTTGATCACTGTTTAATGACCAGCAGTTGCGATCGGGGAAGGGGCGTTGGGTGGGATTTCCCTGCCCTCGCTCCTATCAGGAGAGAGCAGGTGGAGAGAAAAAGATGCGGTTTCCCAATGCAGCGGTTTAGCGCGATTTTCATGGGAACAGGTATATTCGACTTGAGCCGGTGCTTTCGTCAATCGCATGGGGACGAGTCAATTTGAACTTGACTCTGTATTGGGAATATCCTGAATCCAATCCGAAGTAAAAGGAGTGCATGGGGACAAGCCCTTAAGGTTGAATCTGGCTTCAGCCCACTTTTGGAGTGAGCGAACACGTCAGCAAAGTGACCATCTGTTTTCTTTCAGTGTTAGATAACTCAGAAAACTCACCTTTAGGATAGAAAATATGGAAAGAAAATTACGGAGCTGAAGCTGGATTAAACCTTAGTATGTTCTGTTGCTTGGCGAACAGTGGGCAATGAGAAAACAAGATACAATAAAGAGATTCTCAGATTTTATCAGAAAACGCTTTACTATTTGCAGGGGTCTTAATATACTCTTAAGGCTCATACTCTGAGATCAGAAGAGCAGCTATCCATATTCCTTTGACCAAGACACCATTAGATTGAGGGTCTCCTTCCCACCTAACAGGTTGATGTTGTAGCCCTGAGAAAAAGGGATTTATTCCAGGAGCCCAGCATTGCTCTTAAGACAAAGTGAGACAGATCTTTCTGCCAAAGAGGTTTTGCAAGGAGATCGCCTGTTTCATCAGAAACACACGTGCAAATTCAGACGGCGGCTCAGAGAAATTTGTTAAGGAAATATTTGCACTCCATCTCTTAAGAGACAGTTTCCTAGATGATGACATATATGCCAGAACATCCAGCATTTGTGCTTATTTCACCTTTTTCAGATAGGGGGAGAAGCCATTGTTCCTGTTTAGGTTCTGACTTCTACAAGTGGATTTTAAAGATAAATTTCTGTTATGGTAGCTTTTTGCCCTGCACCCTTCGTCTTCCTTAAGATGGCTACTCTGAAATATTTGATAGAGCACTTGGGAATGCTATTGTGCTTAACTCATAAGTGCTCTCGCTCTTTCATTTAAAAGAATGGCTCCGTTTATTCTTTTCCCTCTCAGGTACAGCCTTGGCCATTCCGGCATGGGCCCTTAATCCGGATTCAGGGTCTGTGTGGTCCGGATGTAGGCCTCCGTATCTGCGCATTAATGCAGATCATGGAGGTAATCCTCCTCCACCGGTCCGGTCTTGTCTGCATTAGACTGTGCCTGATGCAGATTAAGGTGGCCCTGACCCTGAATTATGGGAACTACCAGAGTGACACCAGATTCCTAAGGCCTACTTTGCACTTCAACCGGTAGTCAACACTTAGTAAACTTCTGGTAAAGAGGATCCACACATAGAGTAGGCCCCTACAGCCTCCATGCACGTTCCGCCTCCCCAGAAGTTCACTAATTGTTGATTAGGCATGGAGTGCAATTTTGTGCTCCATGCCTTTACCAACGTTGACCAAAGGTGTCCAGCGGAGCGACCGTTTGCTCTTCTTCCAATTCCCTGTGGTCGTTGAGCAGGTAAGGTGGCATCCACACAGGTGTGGTTGTGGCCAGGATCTATCATAGACCTCTGACATGGCTGGACTTCCAATCCCCAGGACCGTGGTGGGAGTGGCGTCTGGTCAAAGAGTTGCAAGAGGGGCATTCGATCACAGCCACTGACTGGCCGCAATAGGGCCCTGTGCTTGAACATGGCCCTCTTGCAACAGTGTCTCAGGATGTCACAAAACAGACAATCATGGCAATGAGGCGTCGGGACTTCCCGCTTCAGATGCAGTGGAGCGGGCTGGTAAAGGCGAAGACCATTCTCACTTCTGGCCTGTAATGGACTCTTTGGGGAAGCTTTCCTCGTGACAAATGCAAATGTTCCACCTTTACCAGAAGTTTACTAGCCCTAGTTCACGGCAGACTAATCAACTAAGTGATACAACTTCCCTGATCCAGGGCTTCAGAGTGCAATGAGATTAAGCAGTTTGGAGTTCAGTTTTATTGGCACAAGGATTCTTAAACATGCATTTCTGGGCAGTGTAGAAGAAGAAGAGTTGGCTTTTCTACTTCGCTTTTCTCACCCATTTAAGGGGACTCAAAGTGGCTGACAAAGCTTCTGATCTTCACCCCACAACACAACACCCTGTGAGGTAGGTGGGGCTGTGAGAGCTCAGAAGAGAGCTGTGACTCGCCCAAGGTCACCCAGCTGGCTTCATGGAGGAAGAAGAGTTGGCTTTTCTATCCTGCTTTTCTCACCCATTTAAGGGGACTCAAAGCAGCTGACAAAGCTTCTGTTCTTCTCCCCACAACATAACACCCTGTGAGGTGGGTGGGGCTGTGAGAGCTCAGAAGCTGTGACTAGCCCAAGGTCACCCAGCTGGCTTCATAGGGGAGGGCAGAATCGAACTCAGTATTCCCAGAAAAGAGTCTGGCTCCCTAACCACTAGATGAAACTGTCTCACCCACTAGACCAGACTGACTCTAGTGTAGGCTCAACTTTCCACTTTCTAGAAAAGATGTAATAAGTCTTTTCAATGTTACCTACCAGAGACGTGATTTCTGAGGAATATACAGTTTTTTTAAAAAAATATAATAGATACAGTCAGTGTTTTACACCAGCCTTATAAAATACCAGCCTGACAGACTCAGCAACTGCAAGGTGTCATTAAAGCAGCCCTGATGAAAGCCCTGATACAGAAAATAGGACAGTAAAATTCATTTCAGTTGTGTTTGTTAAATTAATTGGACTGTGGGGTGGGGGCACGGGGAGGAATACCTCAGCGTTGCGTCCAAAAGAAGGGAAAAGAGATGTTTAATACTTGGATGTAATAGTTAGGGATTGATTTTGACATAAAAAAGGAACGTCCAAATGTAATAGGGAAATATGGCACCCGCAGTGCTGTTTTTGCCATCAGAAGCACTTTGAAATCTACTGTGTTTTCCAGTGTTATTGCAACCATTTGCTTCCATCTCAGATCTCTTGCTGCTGTTGTCAGGTAGGGACTGGTCATTTGTCCATCCAGACCACCTCTATTCTACCTACCCAAGAAGAAGAAGAAGAAGAGTTGGCTTTTATACCCCATTTTTCTCACCCATTTAAGGGGAGTGAAAGTGGCTGACAAACCTTCTGTTCTCCCCACAACAGACACCATGTGATGTTGGTGGGTCTGTGAGAGCTCAGAAAGAGAGCTGTGACTAGACCAAGGTCACCCAACGGGCTTTGTGGAGGAAGAAGAAGAGGAATAGGCTTTCCTACCCTGCTTTACTCACCCATTTAAGGGGACTCAGAGTGGCTGACAAACCTTCTGTTCCTCTCCCCACAACTGACACCTGTGAGGTAGGTGGGGCTGTGAGGGAAGAAAGAAGAAGAGTTGGCTTTTCTACCTTGCTTTTATCACCCATTTAAGGGAACTCAAAGCAGCTGACAAACCTTCTGTTCTCCTTCCCACAATGGACACTCTGCGAGGTGGGTGGGGCTGTGAGAGCTCAGAAAGAGAGCCGTGACTTGCCCAAGATCACCCAGCTGGCTTTGTGGAGGAAGGAGAAGAGGAGAATTTGGTTTTTCTACCCCACTTTTCTCACCCATCTAAGGGGACTCAAAGTGGCTGACGAAGCTTTCTCTTCTTCTCCCCACAACCGACTCCCTGTGAGGTAGGTGGGGCTGTGAGAGCTCAGAAAGAGAGCTGTGACTAGCCCAAGGCTACCCAGCTATTTCTGTGGAGGAGTGTGGAATCAAACCCATGACAACGAGATATGAGTCCGGCATGCTCCCCACAAGATGAAACCCTACTGAGTATTACAATGTGAAAAGATTGAGCTTTCTTTTCTGCACAGCACTCTGTGCTGCCATGACTTTAGGTCATAAAAGTGGAGCTGTGAAGCATCGGGTGGGTGAAATGAAGGTAAGAGCAGAGGCAACCTCTGTATTCTCTGAACCATCAGTCAGCTGCATGGTACGCTCTGGTTTGCCAGCTACTGAAACATCTGAACAAATCCAAATTCAAGGGCAGAACAAGAAGCCTGCTGGTATGGGTGTGAAGGCCACCCTCTGGGCTTTTGGATTAATTGGAGGTCCTGCTGCAGACGGACTTGTTGTGGAGATGGAGAATTGATTCGCTCACTCTTTCCCTCTGCAGGTATTTCCCCATCACTGCGACTGCTGGGCGGCAACGGAAGAACAAATGCATCTGAGTGCATTGCTCTTATGTTACCGAGATGTCAGTCTTATAAAGCTTCTGAGTAGTGTCATAGATTGACCTTCATCAGTATGGGCGGAAGACGGCACACTTCGTGGCTAGTGGGTTGTTCCAGCTTCAGATTCCAGCAGACAAATGATGTTGATTTGACTTCTGAGTTGTTGTTTTTTTCCTGGGTGGAGTGAGACCTAAATGCTGTATGTCAAACAGAACTAAAGAAGTAAATTTTTCAAAGTATATTAAACAAAAATATACACTAAGCTCCCCACGCATACTGCAGAAGAGTAGAAGAGTTGACTTTTCTCCCCTGCTTTTTTAAGGGGACTCAAAGCAGCTGACGAACCTTCTGCTCTTCTCCCCACAACAGACTCCCTGTGAAGTAGGTGGGGCTTTGAGAGGTCGGAATGAGAGCAGTGACTAGCCCGAGGTCACCCAGCTGGCTTCATGCAAGTATGGAATTGAACCAGGAGACTAGCAGGTAAGAGTCTGGCATCCTAACTGGGAAACTAAGCTGGCTCAGGAGACTCAAAGTGGCTGACAAACCTTCTGTTCTTCTCCCCACAACAGACACCCTGTGAGGCAGGTGGGGTTGTGAGAGCTCAGAAAAGGAGCAGTGACTAGCCCAAGGCTACCCAGCTGGCTTCAGGTAGGACCTGCTCCATCTCATCTGAAGCTAATGACCAGTGCTGTTCCACTTCCATCGTAGCTGGTCTCTTAGTGCCAGACTCATCCTCCAGCATTTACCTGGTCACTGCCAACATTTTTTAGCTTTGACTGCTAAAACATATTTTAGCATTATCTCCCACTCTTATTACCAAAACTAATTCACTTCCCTTTGCTCTTCTGGATCTTTACAGTGTATGATTACCAGACCTGTAATTTCTGATTTTATTCATTTATTTCGTGTCACGTCTATGGCCATCTCTGCTTTTTCACATTATCTGCATCAATGGACTCCAGAGTCTGCATTCTGGGTTCCACATCTGCATGACATTGTGGATCAGTAAGACCTCGCTCCCCGATGGTCAGGTTCCACCTCCACTAGATGGGGACAGATCTGGATTAAGGGGCCCTTAATTCAGATCTCTGGTGGACCCATTTAATTGGGCTCACAAGAAGGACCACTATGGATCCCAGAACTATTGGGGGATGCCTTTCAGTAGGGTGCCGTAAGACATTGCCAAAAAGCAAGCTGTCAGGCATCCCCTGATCTATGCTGAACATAGTTGGGATCTAATTTTGTGGAAGCACAGAGAGCATTGCGTTATTACATGAGATGTGTTGAAATGGATGTGTGAGCATGCAGTGTTTGAGAACAGGCCCTTGCACAGAACACACCTGCACAGCCACAAGCCCATATTCTCCTTACGCCTGTGTTGAATAAGGAACATCTACAGAGAAGTTACATTTGTGGCGCAAACAGACATGCTTAATGAGGTGCCCTCTGGGCGACGTTGAGTCTGTAACGACAGACATTTCCCCCCTTCATTTGCCTTACTTACCCCTTCTTGAAGGCTGAGAAAAATCACCCCTTAACATTTTGAGATTCCATAGCTCTGGTGGTAGGAAAGTGCATAATCAAAGAGGTGGGGGTGTTCAGTAAAGTGGCCCATCAGTGGCAAGCACCCATAATCAGGGCAGACGTCCAGTTTGGAGGTGAATGCGGTCTGCAGTGTGTGACAAAATAAGGTAGTTCTTCAGTTGTATATTTGGATAACTCTTTGGAAGGCATTCTTTTATGTATCTGGGGGTGGGATGCTTTTTCTTTTTTAAAAAAGAAGCAAACCCCTCTCTGATCACACCCTTGGGCATGAGTAGAGATTCCAGCGTGGTTGGAGGCTTTGATTGAGCAGGTTTCCTGGTGGTGCTGAGTCCACCTCGGGTGAACATAAATCAAAGCTCCCTGCAGATTTTCTTCACTCCAGCCAAGAAGGTATTTATTTATTTCCCATTGCTTGTATTAAAGATGCAAGCAGCTGTCAAAGTCCATTTGTTTCACTCTTAAGTGCCCTAATTCAGCATGTTTTTGAAAAGCAGAACAGCCTTTGTGTGATTTCTTTTAGACGCAGTAATGCCATTTCACTTCACTTAATGTTCCTTATAATATGACAAATACCACACACTTAGAGTCCAGCGCAATTACACATTCTTAGCCGTGTTTCTTTCCATCATTTCGGATGGAATCCACTCTGAGGTGATTCGGAAAGCAGATGATGGTGGTTCTCACAAGTCAGACACCTTGTACGGAGGGAAGATCTTCATATTGCTTGGAAGGGACATGAACGAATATTCGAAACATTCAAAATTCGATCAAATTTGGACATTTGAATTTGAATCAAATGTCTCTAAATTCTAATTTAAGATTCGAATGAATTTTTGAATCTTTTGAATCATTTGTACGAATTATTGGGACATTCGTATGTCACTTCGGAGTCACTTTGAAGTTCACTCTGAAGATCAGCACAGACTTCAAAGACGCTTCGGAGCTATTTTGCACAGACTTCGAAGTGACTTCAAAATGACTTCGAAGCTTAGGTTTTGGGGCTCTCCCCCATGGGTGCCCCCTCCCTCTAGCCTCCTCTAGACCCCATTGCCACACAAGCATGGAAACAGGCTTCCTTTAATCCAGATTTCCTGGCTGAAACCCCCATTGTAGACCCCATTAATGGGGTCTACAGAAAATCCGGATTAAAGCCCAGAAAATACCCATTTGATCCGGATTTCCCCAGCTGCAGTCGAAACAGTTGGGTCCCAAATGGGTGCCATGGTGGAAATGGGATCATACGGATCACACCAAAATGGGTCCTTAATGGGTGCAAAAATGGATCCTTCCTGACAGTGGAAAAACACCCCCAGATCCGCTCGTTCCTTTTGTGTGCGTCTCAGTGCCGAATGGTCCCCTTGTTGGCTTTGCAGGTAGGCCTCCACAACGTTTGCAAGGAACTCTGCCCCAAAAAGGAGAAAAAGAAGCTCTGCAGGTTCTTTTCAAGGCTGTGGGCTCCAGAGGGTTTATTGTTTATAGTTCACCTCTTCCTGTGCACTCAATTTGGCAGCCGATTGATTGCTGCCATGAAGTAGCAATGGTGGCAGCTGCTTGGAGCATCCTTATCCTCGGGGTGGGTGCTAATTAGCACACCTCCTGACTGCCACCTTCTCTGAGCCAAGGAGGCCCCTGTACCCTGAGAAGTACCTGCCTGCAGCTTTCATTAATCTGACACCAAGCAAGGCTTCCTGTATTCCCTCTCACCTCCTCCCCACTTTTCGAGCAGTAAAATTATCATACCAAATAAAACACTCCATTTCCTTGGAGCCTGGCAGCTGGAAATGCTGAGCAGGATTCCTTCTGGAATGAAAAACAGCACTGAGAATCCAGCCAGGCTGCTGACAAAGGGAGACCCAAAAGACTGTGAAGAGCCTGAACCAGGCTGGGACAGCCAGAGGTTCAACCTGATTTAGACTCCTCTCTTATATATCTGTCAACTCGAGGCCTCCTTCGGGAAGCAGGAGACAGGAGCAGGGGTTGTAGGGCCAAGGATGTTTATAAGCCTGAGGATAAGCCAGGTCTAAAAATCTCAGTCCAGATCACATTGCCTGATTTTTCAAAGTCTCCTCCTCCTCCTCCTCCTTCCTCTGTGTGAAGGGCTTGTCAACATCCGTATGCGTGCGTACACATCTTCCCCACATCCGTACGCATCTGTATGCATCCTGTAGTTATTCCGTATGCAACCCGTACAAATGCGTACAGATGTGGGAAAGATGTGGATCTTCAAGTACGCATCGTGTCCAAACCCATCCTCGTACAAATGTCCGGATAATTGGAACAAATAGATCCAAAATTCAAAATTCGATTTGAATGTTTACATTCGAATTTTGGGACATTCTCTTTGAGTTCGAATGTCAAAATCTGGCACATTTGATCAGATTCCAAATGCCTACGGATGTCCCTGCTGATCTCTCATTGTTGGGCCCCTGTGTGAGTTAGGATGCTGGATTAAATGGTCCGTGGCCTGATTCACCAGGGCTTCTCTGATGTTCATATGCCAGCTGATCAACATCTGTTTTTCCATTCCTCTTTGGGATCAGTCTTGAGGCGTGAGTCGGGGTAAGAGGGTTTTTTCTTCCTTTTTGACAGACTCCATCTTATGTGTAGAAGCGAGGAGATCTCCTGCTAAGATGGAAATTTTCCCTGCTGTGAGCCATTTAAGAATTACAGCATTCTTTAAGCCCCTCTAGCTAATTTCTTACTGGCCTGACCTAAAGGGGAATTGAAAAGAATGTGGGGTTTTTTAAAGAAAAGGGGGGGGGACTTTTGCACATACGCCTAGCAGGAGATTAAAAAGGGGCTTAATTAACTGGCTTCCTTCAAGGCACATGTTTGGCTCTAATGGGAGTTGGGAAGCAAGGGAAAATAACAACACTTCCACTTTTCTGATCTCGATGCAGCCTCTTTATGCTCTGCTGTAGTTTAGATGGATTAGCAAGGCTTGCTGGTTTCCAGTTGCTGAACAAGGAGATCAACAAGATATCGGGTGTTTTTCCACTGTCACTAGAAGAACCCATTAAGTACCCATTAATGGGTACAAAAATGCCATTACGTACCCATTAATGGGTACTTAATGGGTGCTTTTAGTGACAGTGGAAAAACACCCATCCTTTCCATTGCTAAAACTATGAAATGAGGAAAACTAGCATGAAGTAGGAATGTACACGGATGGGGTTTTTTGGCATTTGATTTGAAACAAATCGAATGTTCAAAAATCCATATTGGCACGAACAGAATGCATTAGCATGTGCTAAAATTCTATTCAATACAAATCTATTTGTATGTATTGTACGAACATTCGATATGTATCTGCTACGAACAGACAAGTATCTGCAAATGAACAGATACGTATATGCTATGAATAGATCCATATTGGCATATGAACAGATCTATATTGGCATATGAACAGATATGGATCTGCTATGAACAGATACGTATCTGATATGAATAGATATGTATCTGATATGAATAGATCCATATTGGCATATGAACAGATCTATATTGGCATATGAACAGATATGGATCTGCTATGAACAGATACGTATCTGCTATGAATAGATATGTATCTGATATGAATAGATCCATATTGGCATATGAACAGATACATATCTGCTATGAACAGAACAGGTCTACAGGTATTCCAGCTGGACTATGCTTCCTTCAAATGTGGAGTATCTCTATGTGGTGCCCACACTAAATTTTAGTGCTGGGAAAAGTAATTTTAAAAGTGTAATGAAAGTGTATTCAATGTGTTTTGAGGAAAAGTCTAAACTGACAGCTTAAACAGGTAAAGGAGGGGATGAAGCCTCCCTAGTTAGCATAATGGGAGGGGGAGGAGCGCACTCCACCAATCAGGCGTCGAGTTTAGGCTAGTGAGGGGTATAAAACCCGCCTGCTAGAGGAAAGGATTTGTCCTTGCTTTTGGGTTTTGGGGGAGGAAGACAGGTCAGACTGTCCCTTTACCTCAGGGAAAGAACCAAGCATTGGTCCCGAACTTCTGAGCTGGAGAATAGGCCAGAAGGGGTAGAAAGGAAAAGGAACTTTGAAGTTAAGACCTATGTGTGAAATCTAGGAACTAAGGGGGTGTGGCTTTGAATTGACTGACGTGTATTCTTCAGTTCTTTTATTGTGTTACCTGTTACTAAGAATAAAAACCCTGTTTATTTTTCCCTTTGAAAAGTCTCAAGCATTGTTGGTGACCGCTTGTGGGGTGCGAGGCTAAACCAGTATAAAGACACGCTACCAGAACATATATAAATAATACACGCTACCAAGATTCTGAAATTATAAAAGCCCCTTTACTGTGTTTAAAGACAGGGGTGAAGAGAGTGTAGGCAGCTCGCACTGGGAGATAGGCGGCACCACACTCTAGTACAGTGATGGCGAACCTTTTGAGATCGGTGTGTCAAAATTCGCAAGAAAACCTAGCTTAACTCGGGTGCTGTGTCACATCTAGAAATATCCATAATTTTGTGATATTTGTAGCTCTAGTAAAAAAAAAATATTTTTGGTATATGTATTTCATTAAAAGCAAAAACAAACAATTCTTTACATTTGCTAAATTTCAATTGAAAGTTGGTATTTTGTACACTTCAAGAACAAGCAAGCACTACATGCCCAGGTGCCAGGGTGACCAGGTGTGTCACCCAAGAGGGCTTGGCGTGTCATCTGTGACACACGTGTCATAGGTTGGCCATCACCGCTCTAGTACAAGACAGAGTGCAGAAGAGACTTTCCCAAAAGTGGACCAGGCTTTGTGATAGACCAGAATATCAGCTAGAGAAGCAGAGAGAATGATATAAAAAGTATGTGATATGCCACTTCCCAAATAGTATGTAATAGGAATGTGCACAAATATTCATCACAGTCAAAATTCGTACGAATTTGTCTGAATTCGAAGATTCGCATTCAAATCAAATATTGGTACACTCAAAGATTGACATTTGAATGCAAATCCAATGTTTCTGTACATTCGTACGAAGCTTCATTATATTTGTGAACCTCTGGAGGCGGGAAAGCAGCTGCCCAGTCTGAAATGGATCCAGAATAGGGATAGACATGAATATTCGTAACATTTGAAATTCAGCCAAATTCAGCCAAATTCTGACATTCAAATTTGAATCAAGTGTTGCCACATTCTAAGATTCACATTTGAATGTGAATCAATCGTTTTGATGCATTTGTATGAGCTTCGTATGGGATTCGTAGGCATTTGTATGGGATTCATATGGGATTGAACATTAATGTCGACTACGAATCCTAGCACATTCAAAGGAGATCTATTCAAACAAGTACGAAATATCTTGCATTCAAATTGATACAAGTCAAATACAAAAAAAAACCCCATTCAAAGTGGATTGAGTGTGGATTTGATGTCTTCAGAGTGCATACATAGGGGATAAGTAGAGACCCGTAGGTGATCCATAGGCAATTTATACCAGGGGTTTGAATAGAATTCATATTGAACATTTGTATCGAATTTGAATCTTACCACATTCAAAGGGTGTCTATTCATACGCATAAGAATTTTCTTCCATTCAATGCAATACAAATCAAGCATGAAAAAAATTAGTGCAGATCCCTAATATGTAATATACATGTGTGCGCGCACCCATTTGTATTTGTGTCTGTTTCATATACATGCCTCCACCAGAGTTGGAAGGAACATCTTGGGTGTTTTTCCACCACAGCCCTTAGATCCGGATTTGATGCCCATGGAAACACCTTTGCACCCATGTGGGGAATCCGGATTGACCCACAAGGGGTCCGCTTGTCACCCCAGGTGTTTTGGGGGACAGGGGGTACAATCTCCGAAGTCCCTCCGAAATCCCTCCGAAGTTGCCTTCGGAGGTTAGCAAAGGCTCTGAAGCAGAGAGCGTCAGAGAGCGGAGAGCCTGCATATGAATTAGCTCCTTGTGAGCAGGGATGAGTCAGCCTCATTAAATATGTACCTCTTTCTATGCCGGAAGGTAACAGTCCGCTTTGTTCTCCCTTTGTTCTCCGAGGTTTGTCTTCGGAGCCTTTGCTAATCTCTGAAGGCAAATTCAAAGTAACTTTGAAATGGCTTTGAAATGGCTTCAAAATGACTTCGAAATGATTTCAAAGTCTAGGTTTTGGGGCTCCTCTCCCCCATGGGTGCCCCCTCCCCCTAGCCTCCTCTAGACCCCATTGACAAACTAATGTGGAAACAGGCTCCCTTTAATCCGGATTTTCTGGTTGAAGACCCCATTGTAGACCCCATTAAGGGGGTCTATAGAAAATCCAGATTAAAGGCTGAGATGTACCCATGTGATCCGGATTTCCCCAGCGGCGGTGGAAACAATCGGGTCCCAAATGGGTGCCGTGATGGAAATGGGGTCATCCGGCTCACACCCAAATGGGTCCTTAATGGGTGCAAAAATGGGTACTTTCTGCCAGTGGAAAAACACCCCTTGTTTTCTGGCAGTGGTGTTACTTCACTCCACTTGGCTGAGGACAAGAATCAGTTTTAATAAAAGTGACATACCAAATAGCCATGGTATGTTTCAAATTCTCACAGTGAAGGTGGTACTGTGAATGTAAGATCCACCCCTCTTTTTTATTTTTAATAACGTAGCTTAAATGTGGAGGCAGGTAAATAATTAATTGCAGGAATGCTAGCATCTGAATTTTCCCATCAGGACCAAGCTGAGAAAGCAAGGAGAAAGAGCTGGCAATGCTCACGGAGATCCGTCCGCCATTTCACGCTCGCGGAAAAGAAATCCAACTTGCAATTTTTTTCTATCATCCGGTTTTTCTCGACAATTGAGTGTCAAATCAATATTACATCAGCGGCACAAAAAAATGGTCCCATTACTGCTTGGGAAAACATATATATTGCTTCCTGCTCTACAAGGTGTTGCCTGCTAATTGAACACAAAGGTTAGCAGTTGCCCGGGGCAAACAGAACCTTTAAAGGAAATGGCTTGTAATGGTGGGTGTCACTGAGGGAAGACAACAGCAGAAAGAGCTGAGGGTTCCATAAACTGGACTGGAGATCTTGCTCTGGGAAGAGACTAGGATTTCGGATTCTAACCATTTAAATTGGGGTGTTTTTCCACTGGCAGTAAGTACCCATTTTAGCACCCATTAAGGACCCATTTGTTTGAGAGCCGGATGACCCTATTACCACTACAGACTCCATTAGAGACACATTTGTTTCCACCACAGTTAGGGAAATCTGTATCATATGGGTCCTTCAGGACCTATAGTGTAGATCTCCTGTAGACCCCACTAAAGGGGTCTACAATGGGGTCTTCAGGCATCAAATCTGGATTATAGAGAGCCTGTTTCCACCAGGGGTGTTTTTCTGCTGAGCTCCTTTAATCCGGATCTAAGAAGATCCAGATCTAAGGAATGGGTACTTCCCTTAATCCAGATCTAGTATAAGTATCCAATGTGTTTCCATGGGTGGTCTACCACCTAATAGCAATGGGTGGTAGCCTGCCTGCTGTGGAAACACCGGAGCACCCATTTGCAAATCAAGATCTACCCAATCCTATTGGGTTATAGGTAGTTACAGGTAGAATCAAACCCCAGGTATTCTGGCAAGGGTATGTCCTAGCGGTATGCACGAATGTTTGTTTGAATTAAATTCATATTGAATCGAATGCAAGTAAATTCATATTTGTTTGAATAGATCCCCTTCGAATATGGTGGGATTCGGCTTTGATACGAATGCTCAATTGCATAGAAATCCCATATGAATCCCATACGAAGCTTCATACAAATGTATTGAAACATTCAATTCGAATAGGAATGCTCAAATTCAGCCAAATTCATATGAATTTTGAATGTTATGAATATTCATGCACATCCCTAGTTTGTCCTTCTAATACCACCTCCTTGTCCTCCTCCCTGCTGAAACCAAAATCTGCTCATTTGTTTCATTGTCAAATTGTTTGATTAAAAAACAAAACAAAACAGTTATTGGCAAAGAAAAAAAAAATACAGTTTTTCCATTGAAAATGCCCTTTCGTAACCCAAAACACAGAAAAACAAGAATGTTCCATTGAATTGTTCATTTCTGCAAGCAGGAGAATTGTTCAGTTTTGCAATCAAACCTTCAATTTGATTGAAGTTTTGGATACCCAAAACACACACCCAAAACAACAACAACAACAACAAAAACCCCCACATGCTCATTTGATGTGAATTTCTGCAAATATTAAACATTTGATCGAATTTGTGAATGCAAATTGAGTTTTGCAATTCGTATTTTCTCTTCCTTCTATTGCTAATTTCATGACACTTGGTTTGTCTCGGCAACTTCTACCTCTGGGGTCTGACCTATTTTGTGGATCTCAAAATCTGTCCACTTGGAGACCTGATAGGACCTGGTCCCTGTTCTCATCTTTGCACTCCCCGGTCTGGCTGGATCTCTAGCCCTCGATATGCGCTTGGACTCCCCTGCCATGGATAATTGGGTCAAAAGCAATTTGATTTTCGCCTTCTTTGCTGAGGCTTCAGAAATCTGATATAATTGCCTATCTTGGATTAGTGTGACTTCAGTTTCTCTGGGGCCAGCCTCATCAAAGCCATCCTACAGTCAGGGTCCACATGACATTGCCTTGGCATTCAAAGACACACATCAAGGACTAGTAGCAGAAATTTCTCATCTTGTCCTGCATTTTTACACATTCTGAATGGCTCAGGACAACTGTGTTTAACTTGAGGTTTTAATGGCCTAATGTTTTAGAATGTTGCAATGTAAATTAGGGATGTGCACGAATAGGCTTTTTGACATTCAATTTGTAACAAATAGAATGTTAGAAAATCCATATTTATTCGAACAGATCCCCTTCATATGTGGTAGGATTGTATTTGATGCAAAGGCATTCGTACAAATTCTTTGAATATCCAATACATATCTAACATGAACACATACATATCCAGTACGTATCCCGTAGCATATCCGTGCTCTAAAAGTGTCGAATCCACTTTTAATTTGCTCTTGATCTGCATTGAATGCAATCTGGATCCATTGCAGATGTGACTGGCACAGCTGCTTTCCCACCTCCCCAGTTTAATGGATATCTGAACTATCATTACAAATGTCATTACACTTGATTTGTGTACACATGTCTGAATGTTATGAATATTCATGCACATCCCTAATGTAAATTTCACCATTTTACTCCTTTTTCTTCTCCTTCATAGGCAGAAAAGTAATTTATCCGATACAGTCAATTATTACTGCAGTTGCCTTAAGGTAGGTTCAAGCGCGTGGCCGCTCACGTCTCATAGGGTTTAGGCCTGTGTTTTATTACTTGAGGGGACACCGAGGCTTATCCTTAGGAAATTCCCAAAGAAATGCTCTGGGGCTTTGTTCCAATGGGAATTAACAGGATTTATTTTAAAGTAGCAAAAAACAAACGATTTCAGTTTCTTTCTCAATGGAAACAAACAAATACTTTACATGTCTCTCAATTGAAACAAGATGGACGCTGACTGAAACTCTGAAGTTCAGGCCCTCTTTTCTTTCTCTTGCTTCGAAGAATTCAGCTTTCTTTGTGCCTCGTTGTTTTCAACTTGATGTTTCTTGCTGCTGTTTTGGTACTGTTTTGTTACTGCCCTACATTCCATACTGCAGACTTGCAAGTAAACTATTAGCGGGGAATTCCCATGAAGAGATAAAGGTGCCACATAACATCAGTGGTTTCAAACTTGTGACAGGAAAATTAAAAACAGTTAACAATAAAATACCGAACTGGAGTCTTGCTCCTAAAAGGCAGACTGGAATTGTATGATCTATCCTTAACTGGGAAACCCAACTGTACTCCACAAAGTAGCTTATCTGCCATGACCTTTTCTGGCCAGATGAGAGATCTGGGAAATACTATCTGGAAACGCTGTATGCAAGAGTCTTAGACTAGTGTGAGCAAAGCCTACAGTCTGTTTTCTTTTATGGAAGACATTTTAGCTGGCTCTCACAAAAGATTGTTTTTCTTTACTCCAGCCTTCCAATTCCATTCTGAGGCTGATGATACTCTGTCTTCCTGAGCTCATTCATGTGACCACCTTCCATCCTCACCCTGTTCTTGTAAATTGGATTATTTGAAGCATCGGTATCCCCCCCCCCTCCTCAACCACCCTACCAATATTGCTTTGACTGGGATTTGCTTTTGCAGATACATTGTGCTGTCATGGAAGACAAGAGGCCTCTCTGCACTACAGTGAAAATGCTGTAGAACTCTTCAGCCTGAACACGTCTAAGACAGTTTCCCATCTGCATTGGCAGGTAAAGGATGCATTGCAAATGCGTCCTTTACCTGCCTACGTGCGGATGGAAAACTGTCTTAGATGTGCTCGGGCTGAACGGCCATCCCAGGACTCACAAGTCCCGCCCATGGCCTCCCGCCATTGGCTACATTGGAGCCAGGGCCAGGAAGGCCTGTCAGGTCCCTTCCCTGGGGTCCCGCATGCTCCAGGGGCCTAGATTGGCCTCCTGGGGCCAAGGGGACCCCCACCAAATGTCCCCCACCCCAGGGACTTACCTGTTTGGCGCCAGGCAGCACCTGGGGTGAGGAGGCTGGCCGCGCTGTGCGCATGTGCACGACGCAGCCTCTGATTGGCCAAGCATCCTGCCACATTTGAAGGGGATCTATTTGAACAAATACAAATTTTCTTGCTTTCTACAAAGCTTTGACAAAGGCTGAGTCATTCAATTTGCTGGCAGGTGAGGACCTACGAATGCAGTCCCAATTTACTGTGAATGTTGAAATTCATATGAATTTGTATGAATTTTGAAGAGCATGAATATCTGGCCACCTCTCGATTTTGAAGGCCCTGTTCAAATGGAACAAAGGTGTTTTTTTTTTCCACTGTCACTAGAAGTACCCATAATGGGTACTTCTAGTGACAGTGGGGAGAAAACCTTTGTTCCATTAATGGGTACTTAATGGGTACTTCTAGTGACAGTGGAAAATAACCCCAAAAGTGCTTTCTTTCCACTCCATCTCAAAACACAAATCTGGAGCTTCTTATTCTGGGGGAAACCCATTTATAGCCCCTGATGGCCATCGGACTCAGTGAAAGACGATGCTGTCTAGACAAGCACATGTCTAATTTCCCAAATCAGTTTTTGTCCCTCTGTTGCACTTTGATCTTCTCGTGTATGATTTTCTAAAATATTGATGGCTGCCACACTGAGAAGGAACAGCGAGAAAAGCAGCTTAGAAATTCCTAATGAAATCAATATGTTGTTATTGACATAATTCTCCCAAGTCCTGAGTGGGACATGAATGCAGATGGAGGAGACATTTGAAACCTGGTCAAAGTTGGCAGACTTTTTTTTAGCAATCCGTACTGATTGGATTTCTGGTTGTAGAGGTCAACCACATTAGAGCTGCAATCTCAGGACAGGCAAAAAAGTGGAGATGTTCATTAAAGTAGTTTCTATGTTCATTTTGACAGATTCATTTTGCTGTCCAATTGTGTAATTGAAAGGCTATTTTTTGCATTTGTTTTCACACTTTGCAGAGAAAAATACATTTTTTGTTGGAAAAGAGCCCCCTCTTTAAATCACCCCAAATGCAAATGCCTATTTGAAAACAGAGTTTGAATTTTAACCAAACAAATGCAGGTCATGAACTTGTAGAAAATGTCCGGGTTGTTCTGAGCTGATGATGCTGGAACTGAACCAAACACTGTTAGTTTGAACAAAAAAGTTTGAATTCGAACCAAACTTAAGGGGTGTTCAATTCAGTTTGAACCAAGCAGCCAATTTAATTTTGCATCACTTTCTCTTAGGGATGTGCAAGAATATTCAAAACGTTCAAAATTTGATTGAATTCGTTGGAATTCAGACTTTTGAATTGAATGCCCGT